>CM060172.1:10952412-11557412 GCA_030549775.1 Tamarix chinensis | reverse complement strand
AAAAATCGATAAGATAATAATTAAATTCCCTTTTTATATTAATTTAGGATATTTTGGGTAAATTTTTATAAGTTTTATTTTAATTAGCAAAATACCCTAATTTTTCCTAATTAAATTTTTTTATTATTTTCCTTTTGATTTTGCCTTAAATATTCTCCTTATTAGGGTTTTGGGATATTTCAGGTGTTGAGTCTGTTCCACCGGATTAATAATAGTGACTAGGATCATTTTGCCCTACGAGGTACTTTAGACTCTTCTACTGGTTTAAAAATAGTGGCCAGAAGTGTGTTGTCCATGGAGGTTTTAAGTCTGTTCCACCAACTTAATAATAGTAGCTAGATGTATTCTACCTCGAGAAGTGTTTTAGTTTCTTCCACCGTATTAAGAATAGTGGGCTCCTAAGCTCAACGTGCATAAGAAAATGGATTACAATTATATCTAATAATGAGTTATGGAATTAGTCCTTATCTTGCATCATATTATATTAACCTATGTGCATGTTATTCCTTCATGTGACATTATGTATTCTGTGTAACCCTCCTATTACTGTATTATTCACTTACTCAATACGTAGGGTACTAATCATCTTTTCATGGGTCCTACTTATTCCCATGAGCATATACAACCTTATTTTGTAGGTGATTGTTAATTACTACTTTTACTATACTTGCCTTCATTGAGTGTTAAATCAAAATAGTATAGAGTATGGTTATTCAGATATCCCAATTTTTCTATGGACTCTTAGTCCTCTGTTTTTATTATACTTGTTCCCTTTTCTCTATTTCGTATCATATACCATGGTGGAATCAAGTGCTTCCTGCATCTAATTTTCAGGTACGATGTTACTTTTGCCTCTTGTGCCCGACATAAACTAGGGAGAGGAAGTGCCTATTTTATGTTGGATACAGTGTAACCCTCTTGAATTTTGTGTTTTGACTTCTGCGGTTAACTCTTTCAAATAAATTTTTAAGTGATAAAAAATAGGAGCGTTATATGATGCGTGTGAGTTGGTAAAACATATGTTTAGAATTGCTCATGTTGATTTTTGGGGCTATTCATTGATCCTGAAAGGAATCCAAAGTAACTACTTGTGACCTTGGTGATGTGAGGGTACTACAATAATGTAATGAGTATGGGTATCCAAGCATATGCCCTTAGCTAAAGAAGGAAATGTGATTATATTTTTAATTAGAGTCGATAAGCATGATTGTATAAATATGGTGCTTAATGAAAACTCATGCAATTTTCATGTTTTAACCAAACATTATATGAAGAAAAAAATAATCAATGGATGTCCTATTAAATTAGGTATTCATATATAGCCTTCTACTTTGATAAAAAAAATATATATATGCGAGGAAATTTTGTCAAAATCCAACACGAAACACTTTATTAGTGAGAGATTTCAATTAGTGCATATCAACTCATGCTTTTGGATGATTTAATGGTGGGACGAATTTTCTTTTGATTTTACGTTGATGTATTTATCAAACTAGGAGTGCTTCAAATATCAAAAGAAATGAAAGATTTCAGTCGAAATTCAAGTTAAAAATATTGGAGGCATATTAAAATTTTTGTTAGAACATTTCCTGCTTCATTTTCTCCTATAAATAAATCTCCTGCTCCATATTAATCAGATCAGTCAATTTCTTTTCATTTAAGAAATAATCCTCCGAGTTATGGATTTCCAACCAACACACACATCGGAAAATACCCAAAAAAAAATTAACGAAGAAGGAACGAGTAGCAATTTTTCATGCTCTTTTGAAGGAAAGTGAAGAAGGAGAACCGAAAAGAGGCACGTTCGCAACTGTAGCTTCATCTTTTGGTGTGTATTCACTAAAACAAATTTTAGGACTTGGTGAAGAGGTCAAGAATTAGAAACTAATGGATCTGTTCACGTATCCACAAGATTAGCTGTAGGAAAACTATTCGCTCGCTTAATCATGCTGCGAGTTTGCCTAAATCTACTCGTCATCATCGTATCAAAGAGGGTGCTCTTAAAAAGCGCACTAATGAATTGAAACCAGATTTTACTTCCGCAAATAAGTTTTGGAGACTCAACTTTTGTCTCTCAAAGCTTCATCCACAAGGCCATCATATACCAACCCTTTGGTATTGTTTGGTATTTAGAATACTATTTGAGGAAATTATATTTTCTATGCAATACCAAATTTGTAGTTGTTTATTTTGGAGTAGGTAAGAAAGTCAAAAATAAGTAAATTTTTCTTTCGCTTCTCTATTTCATTAGTTGATGAATAAATTAGTTATCGTTGATAAATAAAATTTGAGAAATAACGCTTTATTTTTATTTTTGAAGATATAATGAATGTCGTACACATTGATAAGAAATGGTTCTGTTAACCCAAAGAAGCCAAGCATTACTATCTCCCTTAGGAAGATAGCCAACCATATCGTACTTGCAACAGCGTTTCATTCCCAAAGCAATGTTCTTAGCGGCGAATTGCTCATCTAAGAGTTCATAACCATCACAATGAGGAGTTCTCTTGTAAGAAGAATCATCTAGTATTCATGAGTTGATTGGGGTAGTGGAAAGAGCATTGGACAAAATCTAATGATAGCCTAATTTTTTTTTCTTTCCTTTCGAGTATATGATTGAGATAATCAATAATTAATACGGGGGAAATAATTGCACGGTACCACGTTTTGGGGGCCGGGGGAGGTTCCGAAGAGAATAAGTCCTTTCCCACCAACTGCCATCTTATCCAGCCTGAGACAATAGACGATCATCATGATTTTGAAGACCAGCGACAATGAAAAAAGACCGACGCATTACATTTTATTTAGGAAAAATTTGTTTGCGGTCCATTTGAGTATAACTAATAGGATAAAAATTAAAATGGTCTTAAAATATTTAATTTTAAGTATAAAATATTATAATATTATGTACATATAATTATACTAATATGTACATCTAATTATATATAAATGTATAGATAATATTCTCTATATGTACATGTATATTAAGATACCCAAAAAAAATAGACTAAATACCAAATAGATTGTATAACTTTAAATACTTTGATTCAAACGGACTGACAACTATTTTTCCCTTTTATTTACCTGTTTGTTATTTTTCTCTTTTTTTTTTTTGTTTCGGGTTTTTTCTTGGTCCTCTCATCGTTTTTTTTTCCAGGTATGCTACATATGCATATAAATTTAGTTAGTGGAGTAAATAATTACTTATTTTAAAAACTTTTTATCCTAATTTTTTTTACAATATATATTTATCTTGGATAATCCATTGCCCTAGAAATAATTTTTCATAACAGTTTTGAAAGAATTTAAATAATGATTTTTAACTGTTATTGAATCGATCGAGCGTTGTTAATGTTTTAATAATAGCTCAAAAACTATTGTAAAAATCTAAAAGAATTCGCTAAATTTAGGTAAAAAATTATATTTTAATAACGATTGACCCAAAAACTATTATTAAAACAAACAATTTAATTAACATAACGACTAAAAAAATATTAACTAATTCTCGATAAAGCATTAATTAAAACCTTAAATAATTAATAATTAGAATTAAATGCATGCTTTAATAACTAATTTTGGAGACAACTATTATTAAAGCATGCATGTCAACATTAAATATGTTCTTTCGTAATAATTACACCCTAATTAGTATTTTAATAAGCATTTAAATAACTATTTGTGAACGGTTTTTTTCTAATAACCATTATTAAAAATGACTGAAATATATATTATATATATTAGGGTTTTAATAATGGTTTAGGAAAAAACCTTTATTAAAATGTACTTTTTTATATATAAAGTGTGTGGTTTTGTTCTACCCTACATACACAGTTGTAAGCTCGAATATTTACTATGTGAAAACAACACCAAGTCATGTATATATTCCTCCCTGGAATATGGAGATTAGTAAGTGTACACAAGTTGGTATATTTACACTCCAAAGTTAAAGTTCATACATCATAAAACCTAACCATATATTAGCAATTAATAAACACTTGCATGCATATATACATGTGCATCTCCAATTGTATACAAGAGTATAAGACATATGAGATTTAAACTAGAACATGCATATACGTAGATTCTTAATACTAAGTGTGTGAGCCTACGAACTTGGCCCATTTATCTCTAATTTCATCAATTTCATCGTCTATGTATTTCTAGCCTTGTGCATATTCACCGATGAAAAACTACAAATTGATATGATTCGATCATTCAATTAGTAATTAGTATGCCATAGATAAATTAATGACAAAAATATGGAAAAATAAAGATACAAGGCTTGGATCTATGTTCACATATTTATTCTTCAGTATGAGATCCATTAATCTACAAACATAGTATCCAGAATTATTACCATTTTGTTGTTGTGGAACTTTAAAATAAATTTAGTTAGCTTGTTGTTCTATTAGATATTATTTGGAATTGAAATAAAATACAAAATGCTTATCTTTCTGCATACCATTACAAGCTCATACTCAAAATTCCTTAGGTCTAGTACACCATTTCCGCCTCTCCACATATACACCATTTGTAGTACCCTAATAAATAAAGTTGATACAAAATATTGTAACTTTATAAACCTCAAAAAATTAATGTAGAATATATGCATTAATAAGCTAATAAAGTAAGAAGTATACTAACATGTCAATTAAATATTTTCCTTCAGAATGAACGATAGCAAAAAGGAAATGAATAATTTCAAAGGGAATCAAACACATATACTTTATTTTGATCATGATGGACGACGTGTAAAACCTAATGCTCTTTTGTGAGGTGAGGTATGAGGCAAAGCTTATTGTTGTACCCCTCGCTTAAGATGTGATCCACTAAATAATTTATGTATCTACCCTCATGTATTGCAGTACTATCATATATGTATTATGGACACACAAATACAATAGAGGACAACGTCCCCTCTACAGCAACACGACTTTCATCCAACCTATGGATGACAATAATAAATCATATAGATTTATAATCGATAACTCATTTCTATATATATATATATATATATATATATAAGAAGTCATAAAATTATACAAATCAACAAAAAATGTTAAAAATATAAGAATAAACAACAATACTTACTTAACATATATGACAATACTCATTGATGACATCCATTCATGCTTATAAATTTTATTTATAACCTCCGTTGATACCATGTAAATGGTGTCATCCTATCTAACATACTCGAAAGGAAAATTAATTATAATTAGATCTTTATTGAGGTAGTTTTGGACGTATAAATACAACATCACCATATCTGGTGGTGGTTAGCGGGGTTCTTGTATTTGTTGGTTCTCATTTGAAGATGGAATCTTTTGTGGGAAAACCAATTTTCCTGATCTAGCTCTCTTTTCTTTCTTGACGACCTCTTTTGTTTTGCTCCTTCCACTAATAATTCTCTTTCCCTTTTTCTTATGAGCATTCTTATTTTCTAATTCCTTAATTCATAGTATTAAACATAATATAATGATCATATATAGTAATAAGGTATAAACAATGTGTGTAACATGTTAGGTATAACATGGTTGGAGGATGTCATTACCTCTTTAATAGTGAGATGTATCTAGTCTGTGGGCTAAGGCACGAAGCTTTCATGAGCTTCCAACATTGTAGTTGCATCATCACCTTATTTATAACAAGGTAAAGGTTCATTTCCAATAGTTGGAATTTCAATTCATACGGACCTTATATTTGGGGTCAAGATAGACTAATGGATCGTCAGCATTTTGGTACCATGATATATGTTTATCCTTCATTTTCCCAAAAGAATTGAGGGGTCATTATCTAACAAGCCACATTTATGTAAACCTTGAATAAAACATTATATTTTGTTAATTATTGAGTTTAAACTTGATACATTTTATAGATATCAATTCATAGAGATATATGCTTACCTTGGGAATAGAAGAAAATTATGTATCGGCTTCGCAACTATCTCTAACACTATTTTACATTGGGTATATGAATCAGATCATTTGCATATGAATTGGATGAATTATACCTATGAGATTTGATGGAGGCCATTGTGGCCATCCATTCAAATGCCATCTTTAATTTTTAGGTTAGGAGAGCTACTTGGTCATTGGTGTCTCGAGGTCCACGTGATCGACCACACATGCTTGTCCTTGTCACCCCTTATATAAGACCTATGTGTCTTTCCGAGTGTTCTTCAATTACTGTTACTTGTGACACAATGCTATAATGATCTACACCCTCAACATAATCTGATGTTTTAAGTTCATCATATAATGTATGTAATTTAGAAGATATGAATAAACATAATATAATAGTTTTCTCTAAGTAAACTAACTACAGTTAGGGATGACTTCACACTTATAATTCTTTTGGTATGATCGTGTACATCTTCATTAAGATATCGTTCTTTTGTTGCTTTAGCCCTCTTCTATAATATGTCAATATTGATGGATGAGGTATATGAACCCTTGTCCTAGGCTACAAGCTGTAATTCTAAAATATGCACTTAAATTTAGCAATATGATTTATAACACTTTTTACATTAAAATTTAAACACATTAATCAAAAGGTCATACCAACTATTCTTTAAGGCCTGAATAGCCTTTTCAAGCCATATTATGCTAAGTAATTTCTTTATTTTTGGTAATTTTCTCCTATATTAAAAGGAAAAATATATACTCACGATTATTTAAATATCAATAAAATATTATTAATCAAATAGCTTAACTGTTATGCAACAAATACCTTAAACTCCTTTGAAAGAAGATATGCAATAAATTGGTACCAACTATCTTGATCAATGAAACCATGATGCTTAGGGGGCTTTGTCTGTAAAGCACCATCCCTTTTTCTATACATTTTTTAATTTGTCAAGTATACCCTAAATATTCTTAGATTTTCACCGCAATGTCTAAGAAGCCACTTCTTCCTCGCCTCTGGGACGATGAACACTCCCTACGAAATAAGACATAAATATGTATATCAATGTTAATGTATAAAAATTAATAACATGTGACACCCAAAATTATATATATATCATTTATTGTGACTTCTTGTCAAATATAATCCTTATTGCCTTTCGGTACCTACATCAAATTGTTATAGGAAATAGGAACAAAATTGTGAGTGATGATTAAAATATATGTGAGAAACATGTCTGTATATTAGATGATAGGAATATTATAAGTATTACATCTCAACTCTACTTGTTCTCATCTATTTATCATATCAATGATGATTCTCACCATAATAGGCCCTCTCTTCCCTTTTTCATCACTAGAGTCCCTATGAATAGTTTTCTTTGTCATATCTATAAGAAATTTGAACATGTAAATTAACACAAAAAGGCTATGAATAAATATATAAAAAATAAAGTGGAAAACAAACATTATTTATGAAGCAATGATATAAAAACCATAATAATCTAATTTTTTATGAATGTATACAATATAATAAGTTAAAATAACAAGCACACTCTACAAACATGTTAGAATGTTATTACTCTCATCTCCTTCTTTTTCTTTCTTTTTCTTCCATCCTTTTGGGTTGGTTTCATGATGTGATACATATATTATTTCACAGTGATCATCCCTTACATAGATTTCCTCCTCAACAATGCCATTGTTATCATTATTAAATGATTGAGTTGCTTGCGCATTTTCGACACGCTCTTTCTTCCAATTGACAGTATTTTCATCATCACATTCATTGACAATTCTTTTATTCATAGCTAAAACCACAAGCCATCGTTTATTAGTAAGATCAGTGACAAAGAAAACTTGTATTGCTTGTGATACCAAGATGAATGGGGCTTGTTTATGCCTTACCCTATTGAGATCTACTAATGTGAACCCATCTTCATATTTAACCATATGACTATTATTAACCCATCTACACCAAAAAAATAGGTACTTTAAACACAGTGTAATCTAGCTCTCAAATTCATTCAATTATGCCATACTATTTCATATTTGCATATGTTGGATTCTTGTAGTTTGCACTAGCAATATGCATTGCCTCAACCACTAAAGTTTCTCCACTGTTCCACATTGTACTCCTCTCATTTTTTTATGTAAAAAGTGTATCCGTTGATGGCATAACTGGTATATGAGAAAACTTTATATCGAGGCGTTTGAGATAACCAAGACAAGGTTTCAAAAATTAATGATGGGGAATGTACGATGAGAGGAATGATGTAACATCTTAGCCAATGTATGAATGAAATATTATGTTTATCGATTATCCATTTCTCTATCGTTGATGGATTTTCAATCCTCAAAAAACACATATGTTCTTCAACATATGGCTGGATATTATCGCTATCATGTAATACATTGAGATGTGCTTTACAAAGTATGTTAGGGTCTACATGCCCAAATTGTTTTCCCTTAATATTATGTCGTTTGATTTTCCATGTATGCTGAGACTTAGAAATACTAAGAGCTTCAACATTGTGTAAGTAATTTGTGTAAAATTCAATAGCCTCTTATACTACGTAAATCTCAACAATGCAACATTTTGGTCGATATCAATTCTTCTAATAACCTTGTATCAACTTCATAAATTACTCAAAAGGGTACATCTGATGCCCATGAATAGATCCTAAAATTATTACCTCATAAACCAAGTGAATTGTACGATGCACCATAATGTTAAAAAATGAGGGAGGAAAGTACATTTCAAGTTGGCACAAATTCATTAGAATATCTCTTTGCAAGGCATCCAAACTATAAAGGTGTATGAATTTGGAGCAAAGTGCGTTGAAGAACCAACAAAGCCTAATGATAGCAATTTGAACATGCTTTGGCAAAATTCCACGTATGGCTATTGGCATCCAAACCACATGTTTTAACTCTTTCATCAAAAATAGCCTTATGACATTTGAAGAATACCCTTTTGGAAGCTTGACACTATTAAAAAATTCAAAAAAAATGTAATTTTCATCTTTCCAAAGAGAGTATGGAAAGACAGTGATAAATATGTTCCTCTTCCATTGTTTTGTGGTGCTAGTTCATGCCTAATTCCCATTTCCTCCATATCCCATTGAGAATTGATGCCATATTTAGTCTTTCATGAAACATTAAGTAATGTACCAACAAGACTATCACATATATTTTTCTCAATATGCATCACATCAAGGGAATGTCTCAAGTATATTGATTCCCAATAAAGAAGGTTGAAAAATATAGATATCTTCTTTCACCCAATTAATGGAGGTTTATCTTTTTTCTTCTTCTCAAACTAAATCTTCAAATACACTTATTTACCCATCAACTGGATTGGTACATGCCCTTCTTCTAAAAATCCATTGAAAGAATTCATTTTCCTACAATAATGATGATCCTTCGATAAAAATCTACGGTGCCTGAGAAAAATAGTATTATGGTCATGCGTTAGCTAAACAAATGAATTATTTTCCTCACATAGCGGGCATGCATAATGGCCTTTCACACTATAACCTGATAAGTTGCCATATATTGGAAAATTGCTTATATTATAGAATAATATTACTTTAAAAAGTGAATTTTTTCTCACCATATGCATCAAATACTTCAACACCCGTGTCCCATAAGAACTTCAAATCATTAATCAAAGGTAGAAAATTAACATCAATATCATTCCTCTATTTCTTAGGTCCCAAAACAATTAAAGATAACATCATATACTCGCATTTTATATAGATTCAAGGTGATAGATTATATATAACAAAAATCATTGGCCATTTACTGTATGCGCCTTGATTGTGTGGATTCATACCATCTATTAAAAGTGCAAGACTCAATTTTCTTAGTTCTTCACCAAATTCAGGAAATAAAATCATCATCCATTGTGGAGAGTCATATGGATATCTCAAAAGCCCATCATCTATCTTCTCATCAGTCCACCATCTCAAGTTCTTCACATCTTGGACATCATTAAACATCCATATGAATCTTTACATTATAGGAAAATACCATAATACCTTAGATGACACCTTGATCTTCTTGTATCATTGTTCTTTGCATTCATAATTAAGATAACTATCTAAAGATGCATATTCATTGTGAAATAATATATAATCATTAGGGTGTGCATGTATCTTATCATAACTCATATCCATAGATGAAAGAATCTTCTTTGTTTCATAGGTATGATTGGGTAGAACATTATGAATAGGAAACATATCTTTCATAAGTGTTAATAATTCCATGAAATTATCATCACTCCATCCGTCATATGCTTTTAGGTTGTACAACTTTAAAGTTGTGGATAATATAGTATACCTCTTACAATCATTGTATAAAGGTTTTTATGAGTCACTTAATAACTGGTCGAACATTTTAGGGAAAACCTGAACTCTTTCCTCAACCTTCTGAATCATCTCCTCTAGTAAATCATCCTCATTGTTGTCAAATGATCCACTACTTTCCCTTCTACCTACCTAGTTATCATATCCAAATTTTTTCTCATCATTCCATATCCAATGAGTGTAACTTGTATAAATTTCATACACAAACAAATGATTTCTCAAATCATAAGCATTAACACGTTAAATATAAGCACAGTTCAACTAAGGTCAAATTATTCTACTAGTGTCCTGAGCATGCTCTACTACAACTTGATGAAAAATTTAACTCATTTGTCATATTCTCTAGGAAAACAATTTGCAAACATCCATTTATGATCCATTATTTTCTAATCTATATGCATCTCACAAAAATAATTATTGCTAATCACCTCACTTCTAATGAATTTATATTTTTGTAATGTATAACGCTATTCTGTTGTTACATACATAAACAATTCCAACACATTTCCATATCACTTACCAATTCACAAATAATTTATGGTTATAAAGAATTCATATTTCTATAATGTATGATATTATTATTATTATTATTATTATTATATATATATATATATATATATATATATATATATATATATATATATATATATATATATATATATACAAACCATTCCACCATGGGAATAAAAATATACTAACACACAAATCATTCTTACTTAGAAAATTTTCATATGTATATACATATAAAATATTTATACAAGGGTTGTAAGGTCAAAAATAAATGCATACTATATGTTTTAAACAAGACCTAAAAACTAAGAAGAAACCTAAGGCAATAGCAGCAATATATACATCAAAAAGTATTATAACCCAAACACCTAACTAAAAACACCCCCTAACCATCCTATGAAATCCATCTATAGCCTTGCCTAGGCTGACTAGAACCCATCACTCTCAAATTCCACTCATTTTGATATTTCATTTGTTCCCTCAAATCATCAACGGATATTCCAGTGGCAGATAGTATAGGTGAATACCCAGCGGCAAGTTATAACAAAACCTCCACTTGTCATCTATATATCTCCATTAGGTCTCTAGTTATCCGATCATAAATCTTTGGAAACCTCACCCTCAACAAATATTAATTGGGTGTGGTGCATCGATATGGTGGACAAACAAATGCAAATAACTAGCTAAAGCCCCAAACGAGCTCAATTCGAAGATAGGGTCAACAACAAGTGGTATGATATGAAACGGAAAAGATATAAGCACAATCCGCTAACAAACATATGACCTAGCTCCTCATATAACCATATCACATGACCCAAAAAATCTGGCTTAGGTGCCATGCACAATTATGGTGGATATGTAAATAATAGGATAGTACGACATCTCACTACCTATAAAAGAGAACAATCACTAAATCATGTCATTAAGATTATTGTCTCACTCTTTTAAATTATAAAATATGTAAATTCTATAGTCTAATTAATTGTAAATATATAGTATAATATTTATAAATAAAAATTTATTATTATGTTAAGCTAACAACATATCTACACGCGTAAATATGATGAAATTAATTAACTTATATTAGCAACAATTTATATGTCATTATTAATTATTGATTCCGTAGTAGTGACTACTTTTAATACTTAAGTCAAAATAAAAGGTAAATTGATAAAATGGCTAGTTTTGTGACATCCCGAAAAGAAACAAATGGATATAACATTGGAACGGAGGGAATACTAATGTATAAAGTTTACTTTCCTCCGGAGCAATAAAGATTTTGGATAAGAATTCTAGGAGGGAAAAAATGAAGGGGAGGGAGGAAGAGTTTTGGAAGCGAAGGGAAGGATGAAAAAACAAATTATCATTAGACCCAACTAAAGAGAAGCAAACAAATTGATCCGGGTTGATTATGAAGTGGAGGACCAGATTGAAGCACAAGAGACCGTGGAAGGTGGAAGAGTTGGCTGGCCTTATGAAAGACCTTGAGTAAGCGTATTCAATCAAAATCACTACCCTCAGGTGGAGCATGCGTGATGGATAGATACTTGAAGGAATAGGATAAAGACTCGATCGATCTGGTGGAAATATCTCAGCATATATCTGGTCTTATATATGGCGGACTTTACAAGTGTATTGGATGGAAGATGGTTTAATTTGCTTGAATGCATCATGCACGAACTATGAATATTGTTTTGTCTGATTCTCAAACGTCAATGACGTTTTATATTAGGCGCCCACGTTTATGTGTCGGAGATTAATTAATGATGTCATTACGGAGCTTAGTCGTATGGTGGAGTCGTATCGCAGATGTCTTGATTTTCTATTATTATTATTATTATTATTATTATTATTATTATTATTATTATATAGCTATATCTTTCTCACTGGCCTCAGTGCGGTGCGTGTTTGCAGGGTTCAGTTGGGTTTTAGTCTCATTTTGTCCCACAAGGTTTGTTTAGTCGTGACTCATGTTCTGGTTTGGCTTCTTCTCTTTTGTTCTTTCAGTACGATGAAAATATGCTCATTGGCAAGCATGTCGGTTACCGGACTTCTTGGGCTTTTGCCTTTTTTAATAATTTTCTCGGAGAGTCACTCTCAGGCCCCATACAATCTCACGCATGGGGGAAAGGTTGTGCTGATGATCATGGCGGGCAAACTCCATATATCCACCTCCGCTAAATTTTTAGTAAAATATTGGAGGACAATATGTAAGGCCGTACAAATTAAGTATAATAATGATGAAATTAATGTATATACTGTAATGGTAAATAATAAGTATAATGATTATGAAAAATCTTAAGAATAGTGCTAAATTTTAGTAGTAGATATTTGTAAAATAATGGTAAAACACTAGAAGAAAATGGGTTTATTGCAATGAAATGTTTATACATTGTCCTTGAATAATATAATTAGCAACCATAACTCGTAGTTAAAATTCTTATCGCCGACCTGGAGAGGAGAAGGAAAAAACGGCATCGGTAAAGACTATTTGCGATGACTAGGTGGTAAATATTGTGGCATTCAATTCCCCCCTCTCCTCCAAAACTGTCCTAATGTTGGTAAAGTATAATAAATTAAAACCAAGTACGTACTATTAAGTTAATACAATATAATAATATAAGTTTATCAAATGAAAATTATAATATTATTATAATAAGACTAAGTACTATTAAGCTAATATAATATAATGTATCAATGTCAGAAATAAGATAATAAAAATGTTAGACAAGTATAATAATCAAATAATAAAGTTATTAGCTAGATAATAAAAATAATGTTAGGTAGCAAATTATTGTTGGCCTTAGATAAACTATTATTAAATATGTATAACAATAAGATAATAAAATTATTAGTTAATAAATCTGTAAGTATGATTAAATAAGTATAACAATAAGCACACTACAAGAAATTAGATTTTTAACAACCAACAATTGTCATCGTTAATGGCTAATTTTTGGTCGCAAATGTTAATAACAGCCAACAAATTTAGTAGTCTTCGGTGGTCGTTATTGTTCCCTCATTAAAGGTTTTAACGACCGACTAAAATCTTTTGAGTGACGACATATGATGTTAGTTGCTAAAAGCAATAGCGATGATGTATAATATTGGTCCCTAAAAGTAATAACAACAACATATGATGTTGGTCACTAAAAATAATAGCGACGACGTATGATGTTGGTCACTAAAAATAATACCGACGACGTATGATGTTGGTCACTAAAAATAATAGCGACGACATGTGATGTTCGTCGTTAAAAATAATAGCGATCACTTATGATGTTGGTCATTATAAGTAGTAACAGCAAACAAAATACACCGTCATAAATAATATTAATGACCAATTTTTTTATCGTAATTAAATAAAAAAATTATCACATGAATAACAACTAATTTTTCTGCCACTACTAAAATTTATTCATTATTAATGGCATAATTTATTGGTTGCAAATGACATAATTATATATTCAATAATATAATTGACATTTTAATATTCATCTACAGCCCTACACCTATATGCATATATATATATATATATATATATATATCCATTTCAATCTTCTCAAAGGTTGTACCTATATGCATGTATGCATGCATGCATATATATCCATTTCAATCTTCTCAAACCCTGTACCTATATGTATATATATCTATTTTAATCTTTTTAAGCCCTGCACCTATATTTATATGTATCCATTTCAATCTTTTGAAGCCCTAAACCTGTATGCATATATATCCATTGTAACACATGGATATAATTTTTTGAATATCTGTTTACAAACATTCAACTAAATATTCATACAAAAATTTTGAATTAAATGTCTGGTGCAATAAAATATTTGATCAAATGTAAATATATTACAAAAGAGTTACAAGATGTTGTTGCATTAGAAAAGTATCATGATTAGCAATTGCCTAGGAATTAATAAATCTATTCATTGAACATAATAGGCTTGACCAGTTTGTCAAAATAAACTAGATCTATAACAATAAAAATATAAAAATAATAATTCCTCTAAGATACTTGGGGTAATAAATGACACAAACAAAGTAAATTCAACTAATCAATTGTCAATGATACATGGTGATCATACAAAATCAATGAATAAGGTTCAAATTTGCATCATAACTAAAAAATTAGCTTTTTATTATTACGAGAAAAAAAAATCACCTCTACACAATGCATATTACCATCACTAGTTAGCTTTTCAAAATCAATGACCTTTATAAAAATATACCCACGTGAAACTCTGTGGCATTCGTTGTGAATTAAAGATAACTAGGAGCTACAAAGAAAATAGTCGACTTTATGAGAATATATATTCTATGATATTAAGAATACCAAGATGCAACCCGGACCATACAAGTCCCTCTCATGGATGCTATTGGATGCACATTTTAATAATTGAACCATAATTACATTTACATTGTTACGAGAAAAAGCCTCACCTCTAGACAATGAATATTATCACCACCAGTTAAGTTTTTAAAATCAACAACATGTTCAAAAATATGTCCACTTGGATGCTACTAGATGCACATTTTAATAATTCAACTATTATAGCTAAAACAAAGTATGAAACAAAACTTTTAATTGAAAGAACAACTCAATCTAAAAGTGAGTAATGTAAATAACTAAACATGCAACCCTTATGAGTAATGATTCTAGTGAAGAAGATAAACATTAATGAAAACATCTACGTGTAGCCCTTATGAGCAACCAACATATGCCCCAAATCTACTTATTGAGAGACACTCTAATATGACTCTTCTAACCATATTTATAATTTCATAAGTCATTATGAAGCCTTGTTACTATTGTACATATTTATAATTTCCTAGCCACTAGTATTAGCTTATTACTTGTAATCTTTCAAAAGTCAGATCTAGTTGTCCTGGAAAAATTCCTATGCTTGTTAATTTTTAAAATTCATCCCTAGGAACCATATGTAGCTTATTTGAATTTAGTTAGATCTAAACTAGATAGTTAAGCTTATTAAACAACTAGTTAGAATCATACTCATAATGATTAACACATTTAACAATTTTAACTAACCTCATGTTCAAGGACACCTAGCATCATCTGATGTAGATGGAGAAGCAAGCATGTCATCTACATCATCATCTATATTCTCTTCATTTTGCATCAAGCATTGAAATCATGCAGTTTTCAAAATCTTCTCTATGATAGGTTCCTATTGTCCATTTTTTCTTGTAGTACTTGATTTTCTTAGTTCTTTTTCTTGAGCTCTTCTTCTTTTCTTTTAAGAGTAGCATCCTTTTCCTTGAGATCTTTTAAAAGTTTGTTATTGGATTTGTAAAGGCCTCTAATTTTTCTAGGCTTCACTCCACCACCATATCTAGGAACATGGTCCTTTGTTTGAGTCACCCCATGCACACGTTCAACCACCTTAACATGAGTAAGGTAGGGTTCAGCAGCTTGGACCTTAATAATTTAAGCCTTCAAGACAAATATTGTTAGTTAGACAATAAAATATATATAGAACTAATAAAATGAATGATATATGCACTACAAAATTTGTGACTTGTGCCAACAGAAATTTAGTCACAGATTTTTTTTTAATGTTGGTAAAAGTTACTAATATCAATGGATATTTTTTTGTGGGTAATGAAGAATGTTTTTCCTATAGAAAATTTTTATTTGTTGGTAATAGTATGTTATGTTAATAGATCTTTTGCCTAATTTTATATCTGTGGGTATTAGTAGCATTGTACCAACAAAACTAATACCCACTCATATATCTGTTGGTATTAGTGTATAAGGAAGACAAAGATTTCAACTATTGTTATATCCCTTGTCACAACACATTCATTCCTCTTACACATGAGATACTTCTCTTATAATGATAATTGATAATTTTTATACAAAATACTACTAATATAATATAAAAGAATATTTAGAATTATCATTATAACTATTGTTAATATTATTATAACATAACTATGATAATTAAAATAATTATTATTCTTAAAATAATAAAAGTTATCATTATAATAATAATAATAATTATAATAATAATAATTATTATTATAGTAACTCTTATTATTATATTTATTATAATAATAAATATTATAATAAATGTAATAATTAGTTAAGTCAAGCTTTGAATGACCTATATGATGAGGGTCTCGCTGCTTGATCAATGCGATGAGGGTCTAGGGGGCGGTGTACCCATGGTTGTTAGATCTTTGTGGGCCTATTATTATTATAGTTTGTTATATAATTATTGTAATAATTCATATTTTTGAAATTCAATTTCCTTAAACTTAATTATTTTAGTAATGAAATTTGATGAAAATTTTTAATTATTTTATTTGTGATTGGTTTTATAGTTTTATTGACGATTTAAAATTCATATTGGAATTTATTTAATCATTTAACGTTGTGGATTATCCTAGAAAATTTTATTCACAATTATGACTTCTAGTAAATTCATATGATCTCAATTTCTATTTAAAAATATATTTCCATTTTTGAAAATTATTTAAATTCTTTATAGTTCCTTATAATTTGATTTCTATATTTTCCAATTTATTTTAATTATTATTTTGATATTTTATTTCTTTTTCCACAAGATATATTAATTGTTTTAATTGTTAATATTTTAATCAAAAAAGCCTTTTCGTTATTCTTTAATTAATTGTTGCAATACTTTTAGCTTTCCCTAATCTTTGAGAAGTGTGTTCTGTTAAATAAATTTTGGTTGAAATATAACCTTTTAAATTCTATTTTAGATATGTTAACAAAGTGTATTTACGTTTGATTAAAAAACACTTAACTCAAACCAATAGACTTTTTCTCTTTCCCCTTCCTATATTCTTTTTCACAACTATTTGAGCTAGTGACCGGAGGGCGAGACCTACTCAACTTGGACCCTTACTCCCCCTAGTTTTCTACCCTACCCAACTCCATTGTCTCCCCTCTTTACCCTCTCCTCCATTACCGACCATCGATCAGTAACCTCCAGCACCAAATGGTAAATGCAAGCAACACACAATGTCAACAACACAATAGTGCAACAATAACTAGCCCCTAGTTCGTACCATTGCAAAACTGTTGAGCCGCCATTGTTGCGGTATCCTCATCCTTCAACCACCAACTGGGCCACCATCCCTCCTCTAGTCTCGCTTGCTCACGTTGAGCTACTCCATCTAGATTTTCGTATGGTATAATTTCTGTAACCCTAACTTCTAATTTGAATTGATTTTATATGAATTGGATTTTGATAAGCTAAATTAGTTGTTTGATTGTGTATATACGAGTTGTATGATTAAATTGATTGGGTTGAATGTTATGTATGTAGTTGATTTCTAAGATTTGAATTTTTAATCCGAATAGCACAAGTTCATTCAAATTTAATTAGAATTGGGTTAATTATGCTTTTGAGCTATCGATTTCAATTAGCTAATTTGTAGTTTGGGTTTAAAATCCTTAATCTTTGGATTTTAATTAATAAAATTAAGTTTGCCTTTGATAGAGCTTGTTTCAATAGATAAAAAAGAATTAATTTAATATATGTTTAATTGCTTTTCTTTCCTATCAATTGGTTCAATTATTTGGGATTGACTAGTTTTTGTTGTTGAACCTAACTATTAAGGTCATTTTGTTATTGAGTTGATCTACTTTCTATAATTATCGCTCAATTAATGTTCTTAAATCAATTTAAAACATCTTAAATGATTCTTTGTAACTTGAGTTGGTCGAGAACTCACTTCTCTTAAATCTTTTGGAGGTGCGTCCTTGAGTCTATAACCTCGGATATTTTTTCTAAAAAATTCATCATTATGGTTCTTGCTATTGAATTTTGGTTATGGGTTGTTGATTGTTTGTTATTGACTTCACTTATTGGGATCTAATATAATTTTTATTCAATTGTTTATGAGTATTGAATTTTATTTTTATTTTAATTAGTTTATTTTATTTAAATCACGATTCTTGTTAATATTTTTTATAGTTTTGATTCACTTGAAGGTTTTATTGGCGATTTTGAATTCATATTAAATTTTAACTAATTTTCTATTGTTGTGGATAATTTTAGATAAATTCATTCACAACTATGATTTTATTAAATTCATGTAATTTGATTTTCATTTGAAATATATTTCCATTTTTATTGTGTGTTTTTATTTTAATATTTTAAATTTGTTTTCAATTATAACTTCGTTTTATAATTACGACTTTATTATGAAGATATATTTCATTAGCAAAAATAAATTATTTTAAATTAAAAAATCTATTTAAAGTAGTAAAATCATTTTAACGATTTGTAGCTTGTTTGGAGCTACTTTGATAAGTAAAAAAATTTGTCTTACGATAATTACTTCTTTGAGCTAAGATAATTACTTATTTAAAAAAAATTAGCAAAAAAATATTCCAAAATAATTAATTATCTTGGATAACTATTTTTGATAAGTAGGTCCAAAAAAGCTTTTTATTAGTAACAAATATTTCCTTCTTTGAATTTATTTGTGTTATGAGGTTGATAAGATTTTTTGGAAATTTAAATTAAAGGTTTCTGCAATTAACTTAATTATAATTTTATTTTCAAAATTATTTTTCTTCCATTTGTTTCCATTTTTTTTTACAAATGATGTTCTCAAAATTATGCTGAATTGTTTATAGTTGCTCAAATTTTATAAAATTAATTCTCTAATGTATTTTTAGTTTTATTTTTAAATTGTATTCTATTTTAATAAGTGTTACAATTTAGTTTAAATTATATCATTTAATCAGATAAAATTTTTATTCTTTCAAAAAGCTAGTTATACATTTTTATGAGATTATTTTAGTTAAAATTTGACTTAATTGAAAAGTTCTTTTGCCTATCTTATTTTTAGATATTTATTTAATTTAGTTGTTTTTATATATGTATTGTTAAAAAAAACTGTTCGAACCCCCATATTTCCTTTTCCTATTCTCTTTCTTTTCCCTTTCCTTTTGTCCCATTCACCTTCGGCGCCCTACGTCCTGACCCCCTGCACCCTTGACTTTGACCTCCATCTTGCTGCTACCACCACACATGCTGCCACCACCGGCCACTGCCTCTGGCACCTCTATCTAGCCGTGAGTGGTAACAAACACACCAACCGGCAATGAAATAGAAGCCAGCGACCAGGGGCGAATGAACCTACATCGAGCCACCATAGAAGCACATTGCCACCGCCAAAGCTATTGTCTGACCTCCTGAGCACCATCGTTACTCCTCCATGTCTTGGTCGAGCTCTTCTTGGCTTTAATGCTACATTTTGCTTGGTATAATCTTCAAACCCTAACTCTGATTTTTTTATTGAATTGTTGTGAATTAGCTTATGATAAGCTAACTTGGTTGTTAAGTTATGTATATATTAGTTAGACAATTGATTTGGATGGTTTGATTGTGTTGTATATGGTTGATTTATGAAATTTGGATTTTTAACCCGGGTTTGTCGGTATAGCGCGGGTTCCTCTGATTTTAAGCTATTTTTACCAATTGATTCTAGAAGATGCTTTGAAATGTATTTAATTTCAAGTGAAAAGTGTCAATTTGAGCAATTTATGCAGAATCAATTGAAATCAAATTTCTTAGTCAAAACTCTTGCAGTTTTGAAATTTTATTGATCATTGGCTTATTTTGTTAAATTGATTATAGAATATGTTATACAATGTGTCTAATTGCATTTCTAAACTTTCGTTTTGAAGAAATTAATACGATTTGACCGAATTACATTTTGGACCTAAAACCCTAGTTTTGAAAGTAATTTTTTTGAATTGGTTAACATTGTGATTCTTTTTGCTACAATTGATTGTTCAGATTTGTTTAGAATTAGTTTAGTTGTATTTTTGATCCTTCAATTATGGTTAATTGATGTTAATTGTTGAATTTGTATTTTTGGGCTTAAAAACCATAAATTTTGGTAATAGTTCATAAAATTGAGTTGTGTTACTCATTTGCATCTTCAAATGCCTCTTGTTTAAATGTGATATTTGCAAAACTTCTAGGTTTTAAAATGTGATGAGCCTAGCATGGTTCAAGTGGAAAGTTTCTTCATGCTGAGTTATATCACTTTGTTACTCTCACTTTATATTTGGCCTTTTGGTTTTGCAATCTCATGCTTCACAAATCTTGGGCTTTAAGCTCCATTATTATCAGTGGAGTGAAGTTATATGCTCTAATAGCCTATAGTATTGATTGTAAAAGAGAAATTCATCGATCTTGATAATAAGTAAATAATTTTTTCCTTCTTTAATGTTGTTTGAGGTTTATGTGGATACCGGTTGATTCTTTACCATGTTCAATTTCATTTTCTAATTTGATGTCTACCAAGAATTTTTGTTCTGTGCATTGTTGTTTTGTTCATTGAATGACATAAAGTCTAATAGGTGGCCATGTTAAGACATTAAAAATAGAAAGAACATTTAATAATAACAACTAGTGCATGTATGTATAATTAGTTATCTAATTACATCATTTAGGAAAAGAAATTAAATTCTTGATAAGTGCCTAAGGGAAATTCTTAGACATACTATTATATAAATTATATTTAAGTTTAACTAGAGTACACTTAAAGGGTGGATTCATTCAGGATGTTTCTCTTCTTAGGTGATAAGTAGTCACATGCTGCCTTTCTTAGATTATGTATTTGAACTAATGAACCTAAAAGATTAATTTTTTAGGTTTGGCTTGATTAATGGTGTTATACTTTCAAAATTCTTTTGCACATGCATACTTTTTTTGGGCATGAGACATGGGCCTGCTTATACCAGTTCTACAAACCACACATCTTGGAACAGTATAAATGGGAGCTCTGAAGATTTAAACTTGTGGAATAAATCAACTTTGCTATGTCAAAAACCAAAAAGCTTAAATTGTAAGGCTTGAAGCTATTCATTGTTGCTCACCCCTAGAAGATATTACTTTCTAATTAATATTTAGTAACACCCGAATATAAATATTATCAATGATATAGTGTAGGTAGGTCTAGATGTACACACCATCATGACCCTCATATACAATTACAGTAGACTACTTCTAAAAGATCTATAAAATATTGGGATTTCAAACTTTTGATTTATGTTTCCAAGAGTATAATTTGAAAACATTGAAATGGGTTGATGATTGAAATATGCATGCCATATGAAATCTGATTACCAAATTAAGGTTGTAAGCTACACAGGCTCCTACATTATTACATGTAAATAGAAACTCAAACTCCATTGAATTTTTAGTTTTCCTTACTATTTTACCATTTTGCGATAAAGTTCTAAAACTATTGAGAATGCTTTCCCAGAATAATACAGATTAGAGAGCCATTTTAAGTTTTCTTCCAAATACATAATTTTGCTTGCACTTGTTCTCACTCTTAATTAAGGACTTATTATTTTTGAGAAAATTTTAAAACTACCTTTATTTAGCTTTTGGGTATGAATTTATATTAATCTGATTAAGTTACTTGCTTATTATCTTAGGGAATACATCTTCATGATTATGAAAGAGAATATTAAAGACATTGAAGTCATTGGAGGTGCTCAATAGGATGAGAATGAAGAGGATGGTATTTGATGTGTTAATGAAGATGTCTTGTATGTTAGCGTATGTTACAAGTTGTATTTATAGTATTATACCTACAAGACTATATTATCACTTTGACAAATAAAATAAACACGGATGATTATATATGGTGTACTTAATTGTATACAAGGATAAGTTGTTATTATAGGTAAATATTACAACAACAAGTATTATGGACATCATTATTGTTTTACTAATAGATAATATATACATATACATACATACATACATACATACATACATATATCTAGTTTAAAATATGTATAACCAATAATATATATTTGTTGGTAATAGTTTTAGCAACATATATGATTTTGTGGATAATAATTTTATCCATAGATATTATTTTGTTGATAATACTTTTAGTCACAGATATCGTTTTGTGAAAAATAGTTTTAGTCATAGATATCATTTTGTAGTTAATACTTTTACTCATAGATATAATTGTAGGTATAAGTTTAACCAATAGATAAATATCTGTGGGCATTATCAATTATTCCTAATAGATCATACATATCTATGGGAAAATCTTTTAAGTACAGAGTTTTTACCCATAATTTTTTCACAGAAAAATTTCTGTTGGTAAAACTTTTACCAACAGAAAAATAGCTTTTACCAACAAATAAGGCCTTGTTGGTATAAGTGAATTATTTTGTAGTGATGGAGAAAGGGGTACATGGATGTCTGCAGCCTTGGTTGTAGTTATCTCTTCACCCTTTTTTATAGCTTTTAAAATAAACAATGCCATAATTTGGAGTTTTTCTATCTTTTCTTCCCTAGATAATATAACAATATTTATCTATAAGGATCAAAAAATGCAAAAATAATGTCTTGAAAAACATTATCTCTTATTCTTTATTGGCAAATACATATGATATATACCATATCATAAGCGATCTCTCGATAAGTGTTGCTGCCACTGCGATGAAGGCATTTGTTGTCCATCATCAAGTGGTTGTTCTATTTCTTTGACTCATTTCTTATGCAAATTTATTGTAGCATATAATAAATAAGAGAAGAATAATTAGCAAGGTAATCAAATATATAAATATATTTCTAATCAATTATTCATAAGTGATTTACCACAAACTTTGGACTATGATAATAACATTTCACCAGCCATTTCCAATCAGATTTCTCCTCAATCGTAGTTGGTTTAAGCTTCAATTATTCATGAACACCCAAGCTTTTAATATTTGTGTGATTTTATCCCCTCTAATTGTTCCATAAATATTTCATTTGATGAAGAGTAGAATTTTTGTAACTCTCCATGTTATCAGTAGAGAACTTCTCCTGCAACACAAAAGCAATGAATCATATTTAAATAAGAATTAACAAGTCAAAGGAAACTATTATTAGGAAAAAGAAAAAAATTACAATAGCACAAGTAAAAGTAAATGAAATATCAAAATGAAAACATGAAATTAATTACCATCATTGCATCCCATAGGTGGTGCTTGTGTCTTTGTTCAACTACATCCCAAGAGTGGATTCGAATAGGCATTATGTTGTGATCACGGACTAATTTACCTGTGTGCTTACTCCACTCATGGCTATTATCTCCAACAACATGTCCATTAAAAAAGTCACAGGTAGTTTATTTCCACTCCTAAGTCTTGCCACTTTTTGACACCTATTTCTACCTCGAGGCTTTTATATCTTTTGAGTAGAGCTATCTATTATATAAAAATATTAAAAAAAAAAGGAACAAGAATTAGCTAAAATAATAATAAAATAGCTTATTGTGTCATACCTCCACTTGTAAGCTTCAGTAGAGAAGATTGAGAGACATTTTCAGCATTTAATTGACTGTTTCCACCTAGGGTAGCAGTTGTTTTGCCTTACGGAACAACATCCTCATTAAGTAAAAGTGGAGGGGGTCCTTTTAAGATACACAAACATTATTAGTGCTGGACTTGTGTTTAGCACCAGCTCTTGAAGTTGATGATGGTGGGAGGACGTCATTCGTCTTATCAATGGCATGAATGTTTCCATCGATTGTAGGGGATAGTCAAAATGTCATCAATTCTATTCTAAGGCCACACCCGTTGCCAATAAAATTCAATTGAATCGGTGATATATACTTAGGTCAATCAATCTTTGATTCAACTAGTGACACCACTTCCTTGAGACTTGCAACCATAATATTAATATAAACAATTAGATTCTATAAAATAGCATTTGGTGGAAGATATTAGTATAAGACAATTACATTTCTTCATTCCCCTATCTTCATCAAATTTATAACACATTACCAAAATAAATTAAATAATGCAATTAATGTATTAAACACAAAAATTAAGAGGTCAAAATGAACAATAAAGAAATACATCTCATTTTGGAAAAATCAATCTACTAGTAGTAAGTATACAAAAATACATCACTAAGCACCATTATAAACCTCAAGGATGGTTAAATTTTAGATTTTGAAGTTTTCATCCAATTTTAATGTCTTCTAAAGGATAGATTATTTAACAAAACATGGAAACCCTTGTTAATGTTATCTTCAATATAAAATACTTGTGATGCTTGAGTTGCTATAAAAAAAAGGTTCTATAGTGTTCCAAATATGTCTGCAATCAACACTTCTAAACCCATACTTATCTTCCTTCATCCCCTTAACTTTATCACCTTCATCAAACTAATTACATTGAAACAAGACTAAGAGCTTATTGCCTTAATACTGTAATTCAATAATCTCGGTCAATCGATGATGGTAATCAATGGATCCACTGCCATCATCACCAACCATAACCACTCCACTATATTGTGACCTTGTTCTTTCCTTGTGAGATGTAGTGTGGAATCGATATCCATTTACTACATAGCCATAAAAACATGTCACATATTTTGATGGACCACATGATAATGAGAGTAGCACTTCAATCTTCTCACTTTTATTAATATAATTCTACAACCTAATAAATACTATGTTTATTATAACCTATTCTTAAAATTTTAAATGATATGAATGAACTTGTATTACTATATATATTGAATATTGAATAGCATGGAAAAATTACTTTTTTGTTAAACCACTCATTAAACATTTTATTCCATTCATTAGAAGACACCTGTGGCAGATTGTCTTCTTGGTTTTGATAACATATTCTACAATGAAAAAGATACATCATATGTCTAATATGTGCCTTTGAAAAAACATAGATAGAAAGAAAAGAAGTTTTAGGTATGACTTACTCAAGAAATGGTTGAACTTCTTCAAAAGTATTGAGAACGTACATATGTGCTTCAGCTAATTCATTTGTATCTAGTTTTACCACTTCCTATCCCTCTTCCCTTGTAAGAAAAAGAAGATAATTTGGTAGAGACATTCACATCATCATCATAATTTTGATCAAGGTAGTTAAACTTAGTCTCTACTTTATGCAAATATCTTGAACAAAAATTCATTCTTCCTTCTGCTATGTACCTTTTTGCAATAGAACCCTCTAGATAAGCCATGTTACATTTATAAGACTTCAAAGTGTACAAATTCCTTTCCACTGGATACATCCAATGAGAATGTATAGGTCCACATAACATAGCCTCATATGCCAAATGAACTGGCAAATGTAACATCAAATTAAAAAAGATGGTGGAAAAGTCTTCTCTAACATACAAAGGGTTATTGGAATTTGGGCTTTAAGAAACATCAAGTCTTCCATATTCAAATGTTTCAAATCTAAATCCTTGAAGAATACAAACAATTCAAGAAGTGGTTCATCAACATCTTCCTGAAGAAAGCCATACAATGCAAGAGGAAGGATATGATGGTCATAGCTCTTTAATCTGAAAATCTTATTCACTTTCAAGTTTACTCATTATGAAATGTTAGATGAAAAACAACCTGTGATATACCCCAAAACCTAATTTTAATAATTATAGCTAATTAAGGATTTATTTAGAAATTTATTAAATAAATTATTTTTATTAAAATAAAAAGGGATTAATTAGGACTATTCAACAAGAAAATAATAAATATTTTTATTAGAAAATTTTGGTATTTTAGCTAATTAATTAAATAAATTATTTTATTTAAAATAAGATGGAGAAAATAGTTTTAAATTAATATTAATTTTATAAATAATTTAATTGAAGAAAATTAGGGTGTTTTGCTAATTAAAATGGAATTTATGAAAAATCTTTCAAAAACCCTAAATTAGCCTAAAAAGAAAATTTAATATTATTTTATTTAAATATCTAAAATGTTTAAATTAATTTAAATACCCAACCTAATTATTTCTCTCTTTTCCTTTTTCCCGTTTGGGCCTGCCCTCCCTCGCGGCCCAGTTGCTCTCTTATTTTCCTCCTTTCCTTTTTTCTCTTCGGTGACCTGCAACGGCGCCTATCCGTAGTTTTTTGCCGCTAATTACGCCCCTTTGATCGGCTGTTTTTCTCCATTTCTCTTCCCCCTGATTCGGCGACCACATAGACCAATCCACCTCCCTTCCTTCTCGCGCGGTCCCCGCTCTCTTTCCTACGCACAACCCCCTGCCCCAATTTGAATTTAGCCTGCTTTGTTGCCGCCGGTGACCCTAATCCTAATAACATTATCCCCTCACTGACCCACATAACCCTAACCTCTCCTCTAAACTCTATAAATATCCCCATAATTAGCCTTGTTCGAGCTTTTGATTTCTTACCCAGACCTTTCCCCCTCGTGCCCTGCCACCACTTTAGATGCCATTTTCACTGCCATCGGCCAACTCTGCCACCCATTCCGCCCACCTAAGCCTTCCTTGCATTGTCCTCTACCCAACTGAACCACCCATACCCCTCGATTTTCCCTGCACAAGCCACCCCGGCCGTGTAAAGTTTCCTCTCCAATCAGCCTTCCTTTTCATCTCTGCCACCTTTTGAACCACCATTAGCCACTACTTCTGCTGCTGTCGCCGCCCCTTTCACCTTCCAACTTGTTCTATAGACCACCCTTTACCTTCCCTTACCCTTCTTTTCCCCTTCCGCCCTCTCCTCCTCTCTTTCTCTTCTTCTTCCTCTTTCAGTCACCACCACCGCCGCCATGCATCGCCACCTTTGGCTGCGCCACCACCTCCATTCTGCTTCTCTCCTTCTAGGCAACCATAATCACCTCTACTCCTACCTTCATTCTCCCTATTTTGTTCCCTGCCTTCAACTTTTTTTCCTTTTCTTCCCTTTTTCTGGCCATCGCTGCTGCTGTCGTGTACCACCCCGGTGCTGCTTGTCACCACCAGCCTAAGGTTGAACCTTATACCCTCGCAACCCTTTAACCCTATTTTTACAAGCCTTAATTCTATTTTATTTCATTTATTCCAAATATATTATTATTATTATTATTACTATTACTACTATTATTTCTATTATTATTATTATTATTATTATTATTATTATTATTATTATTAATGATTTTATTATTATTTCTATTTAGGGCTAAAGCACTATTATATATTTTTTATTTTTTTATTATTATTCTTATTATTGCTATTATCTTTATTATTAATATTAATATGTTATTGTTATTATTATTATTATTATTATTATTATTATTATTATTTTCATTGTTGGTATTATTATTCTATATAGGACTGAAACCCTATTGTGCCTATTTTGAATTGTAGTAGTGGTATTATATATATCAAGTCTTATTATTATTAATATTATCATTAGCATTTATTATTAGTATTTGTGTTATTATTATTATTATTACTTAATAAGTTTATTATTATTCAATGTAGGGTCAAAACCCTACTTCATTTTATCTTTGATTATTATCATTATTACTATTACCATTATGATTATTATTATTTTTGTAATATTATTATGGTTTTTATCATCATCATCATCATCATCATCATCATCATCATCATCATGATTATTATTATTATTATTATTATTATTATTATTATTATTATTATTATTATTATTATTATTATTATTATTATTATTACTACTACTACTACTAAAATTTGTTATTTATTTTACTAATGTTTTTATTAGTATTGTTTTGGTAAAGGGGCCAAAGCCCTTATTTCACTATGTTTTTGAGTAATGCCCTTTTTATTATTATTGTTACTATTATTATTATTACTACTACTACTACTACTACTACTACTACTACTACTATTATCATTGATATTATTTTTAGTATCTTTTCTATTATTATTTTGGTATCATTATTGTTATTATTATTAGGGTAAAGTCTTCAACTTTATATTATCAACTTTTATGATATTACTATTAATTCTTATATTTTTAGCCAAATTTAGTATTTAGTTAATGGTTGTTATTATTAATATTTTATTATTTTATCAAAAGCCTAGTCTTAGAATAAGTTAGTATTTAATAGTATTTTTGGTAGGAGGGAATTTAATTTTTAGCTTTTTCCTCATATAGGTGAGACCAGTCAAAGCCCTAAGGAGGCATAGGAGCGTGCTCCAAGACTCGGTGTCGTTTTAGGTAAGGGTGTTACTACGGCCTTATATGTGTTGATGTGCATTATATGCTTCGTATGCTATATATTCTTTATTTATCATTATAATTATTTTGTATGTCGTATGACATGGAGTTGAAGTATATAAATGTATTTACATGGCATGTGTAGTATGTGTATGTAATGAAATATTATGGTATGTGATGTCACGGTTCATGACCCTTTAGAAATGTATGTGAGGATGTATAAAAGTGGTATTGCGTGGGAGAAAGGATGAAAAAGGAGGATGTGGAAAGAAGTTAACCAAGGGATGTAAGTTAACCTAAGTATTTTAATTATCCATGAGTGGAAGAGTAAAATGGGGAATTTATGGTTTCGTGAGGGAGAATCTAATCTATGGTGTTACATGGGAGAATCTAATTTATGGTTTTACATGGGAGAATCTAATTTATGGTTTTGTGTGGGAGAATATAATTTATGGTTTTATATAGGAGAATCTAATCTATGATTTTGTATAGGAGAATTTAATCTATGGTGCAACATAGGAGAATCTAATCTATAGTGTAACATAGTTGAATCTAATCTATGGCTGGTATGGATTGAATTTAGGATTTTGTATGGAGAAACCTTAGGTTTTGTGTGGATTGAATTTAGGGTTTTGTATGAATGAATATTGGGTTTTGCAGAAAGAATTTAGGGTTTGTATGGATGGACTAAGGGTTTTGCATGGCAGATTCTATGGTGTTGGATGTATTGAATCTAGGGTTTGGTGTGAATGAATTTAGGGCTGTATGGATGGATCTGGGGTTTGCATGGGTGAATTTAGGGTTTCACGTGGGATTTTAGTGTTTCGCTTGAAAAATTCGAATAGTTGCATGGGATGTGTAAAGTTTGCATGGGCATGAAATTTACATATGATAAGTTGATTTAGGATGTGAGGAAGGTAATGTAAGTGTAGTTTGGGTTTTTGAATACTTTGGATGAAAATTAATACGTGGAGAAAGATAAGGGTATGTAGGAGACTGAGCTAGGGTTTTATATGGAGAATTAGGGTTTGGTGTGGCTGCTTAGGGTTTTTGTGGTGTGATGTGTATTTGGTGATTAAAGTGTAATTATGAGGGTGGAATTTATGAGTTGTGATGTGTGGAGTGTTAAAATGATTTGGGTTGTGTGAACTGGAGTAAGATGGGCCACTAAGGCCTAAATTATGATTTATGGGGAAAACTTTAGAGTAAGGAAATAAGTGGACTTGGAGGTATGTAGTAGTGGGCTTTGATCCACATATTTCGGTGTTGGAATTCTAGTATGAGTTTGAGTATAGAGGAAATGTTGTTAAACAAGTTAGGAGGTGTAGGGTTCTCATGATATGATACGGATTAGTTGAAGGATAAGTGTAAAGGGAGTGATTCATGCATGTCTAGGGTGAAAGTTTCTGAATAAGACACTGTAATACATTAATCACTTAAAGTGGAAGATTGTTGAGTCGGGCCTAGACTGATCGACCGGCAAATAATAGTGGTTAGGGCATGATGTCCTATATGTGACCTGTCCACTGGTAATAATAGTGGTCAGGCTTTGTACCTGTGCATTTCCGATCCACCGGCTATAATAGTAGGGGATTTCGTGCTCAACAAAACCGAACATACGTTTGCCAAGACATGGGAAAGAGACTAAGTACTTACAGTGGAACACTGTGCGAGAAGGGGCCAGGCCAGTCCACTGGCGAATAATAGTGCTCAGGAGCTTTATGCCCTGTGTGTTTTCAGTCCACCAGCTATAATAGTAGTCAGGAGCTTTATACCTTGTATGTTTTCGGTCCACCGGCTATAATAGTGGGGTTCCCGTACTCGCATGGATTTGATAAAAAGCATGGTGTGAATCAATTTTTGATCAAAGATTAATTAAGTAATTAATTCGGATAATAAATTTGTCTTTATGTATCTACCTGAATGATTATATGTTATTATGTTATCATGATGGATTATGCTCTTTTATTTCTTTTGCATTATTTATGTGATGTTATGTGTTGGCCTTAGTGCACGGTTACCTTGCTTAGTACGTAGCATATTGATCACCCTTTTCATGGGTGCTGCTCATTCCCACGAGTAGTAGGCCCTTCTGACTTTGTGCAGGTGGGCGAGACATCAGGCGAAGCTGTGTGTTGAGCATTGTTGGCTCCGAGTTCGAGAGTAGTGTGGCTAGATTTCCTCTTCTTGTTATTTTACCTCCTTCTGTTATTTCCTTTGTATCGGATTTACCCTTTTCATGATTCATTACTTGTATTGAGTATTTTAAATGAACCTTTTATCGATTGTAAGCTTATTCCTCTTTTGGATATGAATTACAATTCTTTATGCATACTCTAATATTTGGTATTATGTTCTTTCTAGTTCTTTCATGAACTCTTGATTTAAGTTTAATATTAATCTCTTTTTAGCCTTAGCACCTGGTACTGAAACGGTCGAAGAGAACTTGTTTGGTACTAAGTGTGGCGGTAACATCCCCATAATTCACAGGTTTTTAAATTTTAAATTCTTCCACTTTAAAAAAGAGAGTAGTGAATTTTGGGGTATTACAATATGGAACCTTCAAATGCTTCTAAAAGTTGCAAAATTTATGTTTTCCCGCTCGAGACATAGTGAAACAGACATTGGGCAGCAATATTTTATGGCTATTTGTGATAGGATGCAACTCCATTCTAATACCCATTGCATTCAAATCAAGATGAGATTTATAGTTATCCTTTTTCTTATTTGGTACATTAAGTAGTGTTGTAAGTATGCTTCCACATATATTTTCTTCTATGTGCATTATATCTAGGGTATGCTGTATCAAGTAGTGCTTCCAATATGTTAAAAAATATACTCTTCTTGTTCTAGTTATCTTGCCTCTTCTTGTGCAATACGTTTCCTTTAAAGGCAAGATCTTTACTTAATATGATGTCTTCAAAATCTTACACTTAGTGAAGAATATCTTCACCTATTAGAGGCTTTAGAGACATGCTATTTTCTATAGTACCACCAAATAACATCTTCTCCTTTCTCTATCTATGATTATTTTCCAAGTAGCACTAGTGACCCATGAAACATTCCTTTTCCCCCATTAACTGGTCTCAAAGAGTGAGTATTCTTATTGTAAATAGGACAAGAAAGTTTTTTCTTTATGCTCCATCTAGAAAATATTACATATGTAAGAAAATCATTGGTAGTCCACATAAGAGATGCATGGAGATTGAAATTTTGAAACTTTGATGCATCATATGTTTGGACACCATTAGTCCACAAGTCCTCTAATTTGTTGACTAGAGGCTATAAATAAACATCAATAGCATCCTCAAGACCATTGGGACCTAAAATCAACACAAAAGAAAGAATTTTTGATGACATGGATATCAAAGGGAAGCAAGCACAAAACGTAATTTGTCAATATCATAATTTAGAATGGTCGATGAAAGTTGAAAGTCAATCACAAACCTGGAATGAGCATAGACAACAACATACTCGATTCCTTCATGTAAAATGAAGGAGGCAAGTTGTATGGAATGAGGGTCATGGGACACATACCATATGATGGTCTCACATTGTTGAACTGTTGAAAACCATCATTAGTTAGCCCAAATATAACATTTTGAGGTTCAAAAGTAAAATCTAGATTGAGCTCATCATGTTTTTTCCATGCCAACCCATCAGCTAGATGCCTCAAATCTCCATCATTATGTTTATCATGATGCCATCTCATTAGAGAGACTGTTTTAATAGACATAAAAAGCATTTGAAGTTGAGGTTTTAGTGGAAAGTATCGCAATATCTTAACATGTATTTTTTTTCCGTTTGCTTTTACCTTCTCTTCCCCACTATGCTTGATATGTTGCCATCTTGAAGCTTTGCAAATTTTACATTTCTCCAAATGAATATCTTCTTTCCAAAATATCATAGAATCCTTCACACATGCACCAATCTTCTCATATGAAAAGATAAGATCTTTAATTGTCTTTTTTCGCTGTGTAATAAGAGTTACGTAAGGTTGAATCTTTGAGCAATAGCTCTTCTTTCAACAATTTAAGTACTATTGTGAAAGAACGATTACTCCATTTGCTAGTACTCTTCACATGAAGAAATTTAATTAAGTTAGACAATTTATATCCCTTATAATCCTCTTAAAGACGTTTTTGGAAGTCATTCAGCAACCTAATGTTATCTGCCGCTTCAAAGTTGGGTTATGCTTCATGGTTTAGGGATCCTATATTTCCCAAATTCGGCTCAAGATTTTGATAATGAGGATACCTATCTTCTAAAAGTTCTGCTATCTCATTATCACTATCATCATAGTCATCTTCATTCTCATTATTTTGAGGATCCATATTGATGTTAGAATATTCCTTGTGTTCTTCTTCACCGTGATAAAACCATAGAGTATAACCTCTCATAATCCCAAAGTTCATCAAGTGTGCTTTCACAGTATCATGAATTCTAGAATTAGTGTTAATACAGATGATACAAGGATATCAAATTTTATTTCTATTAATTTTTTGGAATGCATAGTTTAAGAATTTTTCAACCCCTGTAAAATATACTAGATCATGGAAACAATCATCAACAAGGCCAATCCATTCTTTATTAGGTGCCATTTTCTAAAGAAAAAAAGGCATAAATATAACAATTAGAAAACAAATGCTAATTAGAGAAAATATGCACCTTATTATTTTGAAGAATACACGATTAGGATTACAAAGATAACACCAAACATCATAAATAAAGTATTAATGAAAGAAATAGAAAGCACAAAAGCACACCATGGTTTCTTTTAAATTTTGAAGGTTTCAGGATCTCAAGTTTTATTTTTTTAATAATTTTGATACCTCAACATTTTTTTCAACAAATTTTTTTTTATGAACATGCATTGATTATTATATTTTTCAATAATTAATGACCACCACTAGTTATTTGTACACTAATAAGGTCTGCGTAAAGCCTGAAGATTGTTAATTCAACTTATGGATGGAAAAACTCCACAATATTGCCTACTTATGTCCTCCAAATCAGGGAAAAAGAATGTTTGGGATGCTTTCTATATTTGAAAACTCTACTCATATATCCTCAATATCTAAATTATCTTCTTGAGTGTCTTTGGACACTTTAACCACTATAAAATACCTGCATTGTTGATTCTTTATAATTGAAGCATCTTTCTAATGCTACCTGTTTGAGTTTGGTATGTATCTTCCTTCCTATAGACATAATGAAATCTATGGTAGTTGAGGATAATAGGTATGATTTGCGAGTCATTGATTTGATGATCATAATTATGTATGAAATATATAAATATTTTTAATCCTTATTTATATTTGATATTCATATAAGGCTACTTTTTTTTTATTTAATTATTTGGCCTGTGAATCGGGGTTTTGGCATGATATTGAAGGGGCTTTTAAGAGTAGGCATTTTGTGGTAAGAGTTGGCATTTTAATTTTGATATTCATTCTATGTTAAGAGTAGGCATTTTATAAGTATGAATTAGTAGTTCCTTTGGTGTATCCTAGGATGATGTCTATTCATGATCAGGGATTTAATGTAAGAATTGCCTCCATCCTTTTTCTTGCTTATATTATCATATTTTTTCCTTTTAGTTGCTATGTTTTTCTTTCAAGATAGCGATGTTAGATTATGGCTTAGGTGTAGATATTTGAGTTGATAGGTGCTTTATATTTTGTGCTCTTTTCTTATTTTGATGTTGTAACTGGATGTTTCTGTTATAGTCCCACATTTTGGGTCTAACTTATAGGGTAATTGGGAAATTGATTGAATATATGAGTGCTTAACATTAGAGTTCACATTCATCCTTAGAATTGGGATCGAGGAATAATAAGAGAGAAAAGCTTAATTACAATTATATTACATATCATGAAAAAAAAACATGAAAAAAACTTTGAATTATTTTTCCATTTCAATTTATCTCCCTCACTTGTAATCAAAATTTGATCTTAAGCATCACAATTGTATGGAAAATAGGTTAATCATCAATGCCAAATTAAAATAATTGTGCAACAAATAATCAATAACTTCATCAAATTATACTCTTTTTCCCTAATCATATACTATTTATTTGCTAATAGATAACCATTATTTTCTTCTTCTTCTTTTTTCTCTTTCTAAAATGGTACATTGACTATATTTTTTTGCATTAATATACATTGTTTTCCGTGTACCTGATGTGAATCTTGTAAATTTATATTTAAGTAATTTTGAAATTTGTTGTGAATTAATTACTTACAATTGTTTATCTTATTTGTTGAATTAATAGGATAATATCACAGCTTATGGTTTTCTGTGGACTTGGACATAAGTGCTGGGCAGTTCAGACTATGCTTGGAGTGTACAAATTATGTAAATTTTTATTAAGATTTTTGTAATCCCATATGATGCATTCGCCGGTCGGAATGGGCTAATGGGAATTAGGACAGTTGTATAATCCGCCACCCGGTCCAAAAATTGGACTAGCTGGATTGTGGATTAATCAATCCTTAATGACCATGATTAGCTATAGTTGTTTTAGCTGATGGGAAATTAAGCCTTAAGCTTAATTGTATTATTGGGTCATTTTCTTTATGATGGTTGGTCGACACCCTACGTTGTTGTTGCTTGGTTTGGGCTGTTCGACACCTTGTATTTCTGGCCCAAACGGGTAGTATCGGCCGTCCATAATAGGCTGTAATATTCGTATGTATTTTGTATCTTATACGGCTTTTGTATACATATATATATATGTTAGATACGATGTAATACGCACTTTTTGACAGAAATAAAGTTCAGTGACATTTTCTTTCTCTCGATCTCTTTCGACTCCGTCTCTCTCTTGGCGATTCTCTCATTCGCTTCTGTTCTGCTTCTGTCTCGTTCTCTTCTCGATCGATCTTGATCATTCACCTTCTAAATTCAGTTGCCATTGAATCAATTGTGCTTCTAAAGTTGTGGTTCTTCCTTTGGAAAGTTTTCCTTAGGCTGTACCGGCGGAAATCGAACGTTGCGCTCGATTAAATCTTCGATCCTTTGCGAAACCCTAACCGGTTTCCATCATTTGGTATCAGAGCCTCGATTTTCTAGAATGCTCATAGTTTTTGTATCATTGATTAAGTTGTCTTCATTTTTGTTAACTCGATTTCTGTATTTCGCTAACCCTAGTTTGAGGTGTGAAATTTTAGGGTTTTGCAGCAACGAACTCAGTATCGATTCTTGTCGCTTTCAAACCGGCGATTAAAGCATTTCGACCCACTATTTTGAAAGTTTGAAAAAGAAAACCCTAATCGACCTAGGGTTTGGTCAAGAATCTGAATCTTGACTGACAGCGCGACCTACTGTTGTTGGTAACTTCGATTTGTAAATTCCTTTGTTAATACTACTATCTGCTATACTTAATTTCCAATCTTCGACAAATTATCTGTTTATTGTTAAGTATATAGGTTGAAAATTACAACCGGCGAACTATCTTGGTTTCAAGAAAGGGGATAGACCTCCAAGAAGAGGGGCACCCTAAATACTTGAACTAATTGCTTAAGCAGACGCGGTAATATCGTTCCCTCCTACTTATTTCGTATTATTGAAATAGTTTTGTCAAAGTATCATAAGCAGTGAGTTATTCTGAGTAAAATTTTTACTGTTGCGATTACTGTTAACATTTGTGAAGCCATATTTCTGTGGTATATTGTGTGTCTGTTATCTGTGATTCTTGGATCAGTTGTTTCTGTAATTAAAATTACTGCTGTGTTGATTGTTAATTACTATTGAATTTCATCATGTCTAATAATGGCCAATCAGTGAATCAATCTGTGTCTAGTAATGACCTTCTAGAAACCCTTAGGACTTTTCAAGAACAAATGACTGCACAATTTGCTGTCTTATCTGCTAACCTAGAACAAAGATTAGGAGAACAAGAAGTAAGACTTAATGAATTGCAAAATAACAGAATTGAGACTAATCAAGTAGGAGTTTTAGGAAGAGCTCCAATGGATCCTAGGACTAGGATTCCACCTATAGCTAATCTAGAAGAGTTAGAAGATCAAATATCCCACAATAGTGATAGGATGCTTAGACAGAACAATAGGCAGGATAGGGAATTAGAATTCGTAGATAGAAATTTAAATAATCTTAAGCTTAGCATACCAGGGTTCAATGGGAGAAATGACCCTGATTACTATTTTGAGTGGGAAAGAAAAATAGAATTGGTATTTGAGTGTCATAATTACTCTGAGGAAAAGAAAATTAAAGTGGCAGTAGTAGAGTTTACTGAGTATGCGTTTTCTTGGTATCATAATTTGGTGTTAACTAGACGTAGGTGTGGGGAACCTGCTATACAGACTTGGGCAGAATTTAAAACTTTAATGAGAAAGAGATTCGTACCAAGTTACTATTATAGAGAGTTGCATAAAAGGTTGCAAACTATTAGTCTGGGAGTGAGATCAGTAGATGACTATTATAAAGAGTTAGAAGTTTTAATTATTAAGACATGAGTTATTGAGGATGATGATGCTACTATGGCTAGGTTTCTGAGTGGATTAAATTCAGAGATAGCTGATAAGGTAGAGCTGTATCCTTGTGGAACTTTAACTGAAATAGTGAATATAGCTACTAAGATAGAGATTCAATTGAGGAAATCTAGGCAATATAAACCCCCTGGGATTGGGTTTAAGACTACTATGAGGAGAAATTTTGGGGGAAATAACTCTGGAAACTGGAAGAACAATAGTAAGGTAGAGTTTAGGGGGAGAAACAATGAAGTTAAGACAGGACAGAAACCTGAAAAGGGCAGGAATGTGATGGCAAATCCTGTAAATGGGTCAAACAGGACTAGGGATATTAAATGTTTTAGATGTGGAGGTTTAGGTCATATAGCTTCTGAATGCCCTAACAAGAGGAATATTTTGATTAGAGAATCTGGGGAAGTAGAATCTGAATCTGAATCTGAAGAAGAGGAAGAAGGGGCTAATGTAGTAGGAAAGGGAGATAGTGACCTAGAAGATGAAATAGAATTACCAGTGAGTAGGGATCTTATTGTGGTTAGGAGAGCCTTAAATAGTAATAAGTTACCTGATTCCAATGCTTTACAAAGAGAAAATATATTCCATACTCGATGTTTAATTGATGATAAGTGTTTTAACATGGCTATAGATAGTGGTAGTTGTATTAATGCTGCTAGTACCCTATTAGTATCAAAATTAGGTTTAAACACTACTAAACATCCAAAACCATATAGATTGCAATGGTTTAATGAGTTGGGAGATGTTCAGGTTAGTCAACAGGTTCTAGTGAATTTAAAATTAGGAAAATATGAGGATTCTGTTTTAAGTGATATAGTTCCTATGCATGCTGCTCACTTGTTGTTGGGTAGGCCTTGGCAATATGATAGAAGGGTAGTACATGATGGTTATAAGAATAGGTATACAGTACAGAAGGATGATAGGAAGATTGTTTTAGCACCTATGACTCCAAAGGAAATATTTGAGGATCAAACCAAAATTAAATCTGATTATAAGGAATTAACTAAGTCTAATTTGGGAAATGATCATAGTACAAAGGACATGAAAGGCACTTTTGGATTTTATGCTAAAGGTAAGGATGTAGGAAAAGAAATAAAAAGAAATGCTAATGTATATTTGATGGTTTTTAAAGGCTGCTATGAGAGTCAGAAAGAAACAATTGAAGAAATACCTAGTACGGTGAAAATGTTATTGGAAGAATATAGTGACTTATTTCCTGAGGATATACCTGGTGGATTACCTCCATTAAGGGGAATAGAACATCAGATAGACTTTATTCCAGGAGCTGTTATACCAAACAGACCTGCTTATAGAGCAAATCCTGAAGAGGTTAAGGAATTAAAAAGACAAGTAACAGAATTGTTAAGTAAAGGATACATTAAAGAGTCTATGAGTCCTTGTGCAGTACCTGTATTACTAGTGCCTAAAAAGGATGGTAGTTGGAGAATGTGTGTGGATAGCAGGGCAGTAAATAAGATAACTATTAAGTATAGATATCCAATTCCTAGGCTGGATGAGATGCTGGATCACTTGTGTGGTGCTGTTATATTTTCTAAGATAGATTTAAAGAGTGGTTATCATCAAATTAGGATGAAACCAGGGGATGAGTGGAAAACAGCTTTTAAGACAAACTTTGGTTTGTATGAATGGTTAGTGATGCCTTTTGGGTTGTCAAATGCTCCTAGTACTTTTATGAGACTTATGAACCATGTATTAAGGGAATTTATTGGGAAATTTGTGGTTGTTTATTTTGATGATATACTTATATATAGTAAATCCTTAGAGGAACACTTGGGACATTTAAGGATTATTTTGAATGTGTTTAAAGCAGAACAACTTTATGCTAATTTAGCTAAGTCAAGATTTTGTTTGGAAAGTGTGGTTTTCTTAGGATTTGTGGTAGGAAAAGAAGGTGTGTCTGTAGATGAAGAAAAGATTAAGGCTATTCAAGAGTGGCCTGTACCAAAAAGTGTAACTGAAGTAAGAAGTTTTCATAGATTGTGTTCTTTTTATAGAAGATTTGTGAGAAAATTTAGTACTATAGCTGCTCCTTTAACTGCCATAACAAAAAAAGATAATGGGTTTATTTGGGGATTAGAACAACAGTAATCTTTTGAGACACTTAAGAATAAGTTAACCCAAGCACCTGTTTTGAGTCTGCCTGACTTTGAAAAAATGTTTGAATTAGATTGTGATGCATCAGGGTTAGGAATAGGGGCTGTACTTTCTCAAGAAGGAAAACCAGTGGCTTATTTTAGTGAAAAATTAAATGGTAGTACTTTGAATTATTCTACCTATGAAAAGGAATTGTATGCTTTAGTAAGGGCTTTGGAGGTATGGCAACATTATCTGTGGCATAGGGAGTTTGTGGTTAACACAGATCAGGAGGCTATTAAGTATTTAAAGAGTCAGTCAAAGTTAAATAGGAGACAAGGTAGATGGATAGAATTCATTGAAATTTTTCCTTACATAATTAAATATAAGAAAGGTAGTGATAACATAGTTGCAGATGCTTTATCTAGGAGATATGCTTTATTGAATACTGCTGACACTACTTTATTAGGATTTTCCAGTATTAAGCTATTATACTTAGAAGATAATGATTTTAAAGAAATATATAAAAGGTGTGAAGTTTCTTCTCAAGGAAAATATTTTATTAATGAAGGATACTTGTTTAGGGAAAATAGATTATGTATTCCTGCATGCTCTTATAGAGGATTATTAATTCAAGAGGCACATAGTGGTGGATTAATGGCACATCTAGGAACTCAGAAAACTTTAGATGTTTTAATTGAACATTTTTATTGGCCACACTTGAAAAAGGATGTTTTGAAACATTGTGTTAATTGTATTAAATGTAGACAGGAAAAAACTACTTCAAAACCTTTTGGACTATATACCCCCTTGCCTGTATCTAATCATCCTTGGGTTGATGTGTCTTTGGATTTTGTGTTAGGATTACCTAGGACCAATAGAGCTAAGGATTCCATAATGGTTGTGGTAGATAGATTCAGTAAAATGGCTCATTTTATACCCTATAATAAAACAAACGATGCTGTAGCAGTGGCTGAATTATTTTTTTCTAATGTGGTTAAGTTACATGGAATTCCTAAGACTATAGTTTCAGATAGGGATATTAAGTTTTTAATCCATTTTTGGAAAGTTTTGTGGGGTAAATTAGGGACTAAATTATTATTTTCTACAACTTGTCACCCTCAAACTGATGGTCAAACTGAAGTGGTTAATAGAACTCTGGGAAATATGTTGAGGGCTGTCCTTGGAAAGAATCTTAAACAATGGGAGTATGTTTTACCACAAGTGGAATTTGCTTATAATAGGACTTTACATTCTACAACTAATAAAACTCCATTTGAGATTGTGTATGGTTTTAATCCATTAACTCCATTAGATTTGAGTCCTTTACCTCATCCTGATCTGCAAAATTTTGATGCTAAATCTAGAGCTGAAAGTATAAAAAAATTACATGAGACTGTAAGCCAACAAATTAATAAGAAGGTACAACAGATGGCTGAACATGCTAATAAAAGAAGGAGGAAAATGATTTTTAAACCTGGAGATTTAGTTTGGGTTCATTTAAGGAAAGAAAGATTTCCAAATTTTAGAAAGTCAAAATTGGATCCTAGAGGGGATGGACCATTTACTGTATTAGAGAAAATTAATGACAATGCCTATAAAATTGATTTACCTGTTAAGTTTGGAAATGTGAGTAATTCCTTCAATGTGGCAGACCTTAGTCCATTTCTGGGACTTGTTCAGGTTTCAGAGGCGAAACCTTTCCAAGAAGAGGGGAATGATGTGAATCTTGTAAATTTATATTTAAGTAATTTTGAAATTTGTTGTGAATTAATTACTTACAATTGTTTATCTTATTTGTTGAATTAATAGGATAATATCGCAGCTTATGGTTTTCTGTGGACTTGGACATAAGTGCTTGGCAGTTCAAACTATGCTTGGAGTGTATAGATTATGTAAATTTTTATTAAGATTTTTTTAATCCCATATGATGCATTCGCCGGTCGGAATGGGCTAATGGGAATTAGGACGGTTGTATAATCCGCCACCCGGTCCATAAAATTGGACTAGCTGGATTGTGGATTAATCAATCCTTAATGACCATGATTAGCTATAGTTGTTTTAGCTGATGGGAAATTAAGCCTTAAGCTTAATTGTATTATTGGGTCATTTTCTTTATGATGGTTGGTCGACACCCTACGTTGTTGTTGCTTGGTTTGGGCTGTTCGACACCTTGTATTTCTGGCCCAAACGGGTAGTATCGACCGTCCATAACAGGCTGTAATATTCGTATGTATTTTGTATCTTATACGGCTTATGTATACATATATATATATATGTTAGATACGATGTAATACACACTTTTTGACAGAAATAAAGTTCAGTGACATTTTCTTTCTCTCGATCTCTCTCGACTCCGTCTCTCTCTTGGCGATTCTCTCATTCGCTTCTGTTCTGCTTCTGTCTCGTTCTCTTCTCGATCGATCTTGATCATTCACCTTCTAAATTCAGTTGCCATTGAATCAATTGTGCTTCTGAAGTTGTGGTTCTTCCTTTGAAAAGTTTTCCTTAGGCTGTACCGGCGGAAATCGAACGTTGCGCTCAATTAAATCTTCGATCCTTTGCGAAACCCTAACCGGTTTCCATCAGTACCCTTAGACCTCATTTTAGTGTACAGTTTCACATTTGACATGTTGCCTAAGCAAGAAAGCTTCATCATATGACAATAAAACCACAAAGACCTCTCAATTACATATAACAGCTTTGTTCAAAGAACAAAATGTTTACTAAAATAAACCAGTGGCAAAGGATATTGCGGCAATTAGTAAGTGAAAAAACATTCAAGGCAATAAATGCCAATTCATAATTCAACAAATTCGACGCCCTCTCTATTGTTCATGCGGATGTCAAATAATAATTCCTAAATATTATAAAATTATTAAATAAATTAACATAGAAAATAATTTAATGACATCAAAATGAAATTATATAAAATTATAAAGTAATGAAGAAAACCTTGAGCACCACCATCCATCAAAACCCTTCCAAATTTTTACTTTCAAAGATAACATATATTGTATACTCAATTGACTAAAACAATAAAGGAGAGACCTAATTTAACATAATTAGGTTTTTTGAGTCTAGACTGCAAATCCGGTCAAATATTGCTAAAATATTTTAATTGAAGGATTGGAAATGAAACTAAACATAAACTAATGCAAATTATATAATCAATTGAACTTTGACCTAAATACCCAATTCCTATTAATTTTGCATAAATTTATTAAATAGATAGTTCCAACATAAAATTAGATATATTTTAAAGCATATTGTAAATATAATTTATCCAAAATATCTTAATTGGATAAAACCGACAAATCCTGACATAATCAAGTCACAAATCCAAATTTTACAAATCAACCACAACCAACAAAATTAACCATTCCAAATTATTCATACAACATATATATACATAATTAAACAAATAATTTATCTTATCATAAGCTAAGTCATTCAAAATTAATTAAAATAAAAGTTACAGTTTGAGTATTTATACCAAACAAATTCTTGCGAAATTGGACAAGATGAGGGCTGAGGGAGCTTCACCGATGCTGAGCGAACCTAAAGGTAGCCACGCGGTGTCGTGCTGCTATTGTATTTGTGCATTGCTACCTGTTGATGCTCGCTACTGCTACATTGGAGGAGGATGATGAGAGAGGAGGGGTCGACTAACAATAGTTGGTGTGGTGGCATAGCTTGGGTCATAGGGTACGGAGGTAGCTAAGAGGGTCGGGGTACAATGTGGTGATGTGGCTTGGGTCAATATGTTTTGGCATCTGTAAGGTGGGAAGGGGTATAAAGTAATGAAAGAGACGAGAACGAGAGACAGGGTAATTGTAACACCCCAAAATTTACACTTTTTTTTAAAAGCAATACTCATAAATTAAAACTGTATATTCTGTGGATGTTATCGCCACACTTAGTACCAGACCAGCTCACTTCTACCATTCCGGTACCAAGTGCTAAGGCTAAGAAAACATTATCAGTAATACCATATAAATTCAAATTTAGAAAAAATGAAAATCAGAGTATGCGCAAGTCTTACATAATTCGAAATACCAACTATTGTTTTTCAAATAATAATTAAACAACATTAACAAAGTTGTTTCGGCAACTTAAACATAATAAAAATAACATGAGTTATAAATTAAAAGAGAACGGCCACGTCTCTCTAGAAATCGATCTTGTCCAACTATCACTCTGCCCCTCCTGATGTCCCATAGACATCGATAGCATCAAAGTAGGTATCTCCTACCTGCAATAAATTAGACGGGCCTTCTGCTCTTGGGAATGAGCAGCACCCATGAAACGGGTGATCAGTACGCTACGTACTGAGTAAGGTAACCGAATACTAAGGCCGGCATATAACACATTAATTCATGTAGGATAATGATCATATACAATTACAACTCATACCTATGATACATAGAAGCTTAAAGTGACATCCATAACTTATAATCAACGGTCCACACATAAGGCCCAAAAAGGTCTGAATTAATCATTTAATCTTTATTTTATCAAAAGTCAATACACACCATGCCTTTTATCAATCTATGCGAAAACAGGAACACCCCACTATTGTAACCGGTGGGCCGGTCATGCATAGGGTAAAAACCCTAACCACTATTCCTGACCGGTGGATCGGTCTGGTTCCTGCTCGCATCATATCCATGCGAAAATAGGAACACCCCACTATTATAACCAGTGGGCCGGACACACATAGGGTAAAACCCTAACCACTATTCCTGACCGGTGGATCGGTCTGGTTCCTACTTGCATGGTGTATCATTGTAAGTAATTAATGTCTTTTAAGAGCTTTAACAATTCTGGTTTGTATTTATTGAGCTCGAGTCACCCCACTATTATTGCCGGTGGGCTGGTCACACATAGGACCTCATGTCCTAACCACTATTATTACCGGTGGATCGGTCACATATAGGGTAAAACCCTAACCACTATTCCTGACCGGTGGATCGATTTGGACCCGACTCAATAATCTTTCACTTTAAAAGATTAATGTCTTAAGTATTTTAATCATAACATTAGCCACTCACAAACATTTGCCCAGACATGCATAACTAACTCCATGCAAACCTTAACTCATCGTAACCCACACTTCCATGCAACCTTAACTCCACGTGGACATATTTCCATGCAAACCCTAATCCACATGCAAACCCTAGTTTCACGTAGACCACACTTCCATGCAAACCCTGGCTCCACGTATACCACGCTTCCATGCAACCCCAATTTATATGGAAACCCTAGCTTCACATTTACCTCACTTCCATGCAAACCCTAATTCATATGCAAACCCTAGCTCCACGTAGACATGCTTCCATGAAAGTCCCAACCTCAGGTCAATTTATGCAAACCCTAACATCATACCATTTCATGCAAACCCTAACTCCCTACCATTCCATACAAACCCTAGCACCATGCCATTTCATGCAAGACCCTAACACCATGCCATTTCATGAACCATAACAACATGTCTCAAGTCATATCATACAATAATGACATAAACATATGCATAGTTTTCATACCACAGTTTATTCACACCAACATACTTCAACTCTACAATCATGCCATATGCGAAATAATTAATAATAACGAACATAAAATACATGGCATATCAAACACATAGTACATTCAGACACATAAATGGCCTTAGTAGACCCTTACCTAAAACGTCACCGGTCTTGGTGCATGCTCCTATTCCACTTGAGGGATTTGATTGGGTTCGCTTATTATATCAAAGCATACTAGAATTAGACTCTCTTATATAATTTTATTATCCTCTAACTTATTCCAAGATTTGGTTTTTAATTAAAATACTACTACTTAAAAATTAACTATAGAAACTATTACAATGAATTTATTATTTTCATTCGAAGAGGGTGGTGATCTAAGGGTTTCTATCCTTCACCCAAAATAGAAATGATAGTATAATAATGATGATGATGATAATAATAAAAAAAATAATAATAATAGTAATAAAAATAAATAATAATATTAATAAGGTATAATACTATTAATGATACTTTTTTTATTAGTAGAATATTAAATATTAATAATATCAAAATTCTTAAAATTACAAGTTGGATTTCTAACCACCCCACTTTAATAATACTAACATCATTCGAAATTGTAATAATGATATTAACAATATATATATACTTGTAATATAATTTAATAAAGATAATAATAATAATATAATTAAAATAATGTTAAAAATGTTAATAATACTAATGAAAAGTAAAAGTGAGAGACATCATTAAAATTTTAGGTCTCTGCCCCTCCTGAAATAATTACAATATCAATCCAATAATTACACTAATAATAATAATATAAATATTATTATTAATAATAACATTAAACATGTAAAAATTTAATGAAATAAGTAAAGGCCGAGGTGAATAATATATCTTACTCAATATACTCCCAGACCTGTCAACAAAATTTAGAAATTATAATACAGTCGATATCAATAATAATAATAATTATAATAATAATAATTAAAGTTGAATTAACACTAAAATTTAGGCTAAAAATATAATAATTATCAATAATTCAAAAATAAGTGTTTAAAAGGTCTAGGGTTTCACCTTGAGTCGGAGGATGTAGGTGGAACCGGCGGTGGTTCCCGAAGGTGGCCGGAAAATGGATCTAAGAGGATTAAAAATGAAGAAAAAGAGGTGAGGGGGAAGGAGAAAAATAAAATAAATCTATGGGGCTGTGGAGGAGATTTATCAGGAGTTAATGGTTGGTTTGGAAGGTGTTAGAAGCGGCGCATGTGGTGGTGGAAGGTGGTTCAACGTCTTGGGGTGAAATTTTCTGTCGAAGCAACTAACCAACTTTGTGCGATTATGGAGGCTTGTACAAGATGAATCGAAGGTTGTGGTTAGTTTAGTTAATTAGAGGGTATTTGTAACACCCCCAAAATCCACTACTGAAAAATTTCATTTTATTAAAAGATAATTGCGGAAGCAATTTAATGAAACGTGAACTTTGGGAGTATTACCGCCACACTTAGTACCAGACCGGTTCACTCATACTATTCCAGTACTAAGTGCTAAGGCTAAAGGAAAATGAAGTACGATTTGCAAGAAATTCAACATATATAAATCAGAGTAAATTTGCAAGAAATTCATATACTTAAATCAGAGTAGCGCATCAAATCGTTTACAGGAATAAAATCCACCAATGGTGGTTATAGTAACACATAACATTAAAACCAGGAATTTAAAGAGAAAGAGAAAACCCTAACAATACTGGATAACTCCTTACTCTCTTTTCTGTAGCCCACTTGAGTAGCACCTGAAAATACCTGCAAGGGCACTGCCCATTGAATAGGCAGGGGCCCCATAAAGGGAATCCCTTCAGTACTACGGTACTGAGTAACCCTTTAATACCACACTTAAAGACATGCCCACATACGGCACATAATGCAAACTACACACATAAATAATGAGAGGTGCATACACAACAATAACATACATAATAATTTATAAGTCACGATCGATACTTTGGGCCTTAAGCCATGTCATAGTGTAAGATCAATACATTCGAGCCTTAAGCCATTATTACGTCACCATCCAATCAGTCTCATATTTTATATCCATGTGAGTACGAGAACCCCACTATTATAGCCGGTGGACCGGAAGTAAACACACAGGGCAGAACGCCTCTGACCACTGTTATTGTTGGTGGACCGGTCTGGCCCCGACTCACATGGTGTTCCACTATAAGTGATTAGTATTTTTCCATAATCTTATTCACATACATAACTGATTTTATTGAGCTCGGGACCCCCACTATTATTGTCGGTGGACCGGAATGCATATAACTCATCATCCAGGGCACAATGCTCCTGGCCACTATTATAACCGGTGGACCGGGATATATAAAGAATCATCATCCAGGGCACAACGCTCCTGGCCACTATTATAACCGGTGGACTGGGATATATAAGAATCATCATCTAAGGCACAACACTCCTGGCCACTATTATAACCGATGGACCGGGATATATAAAGAATCATCATCCAGGGCACAACGCTCCTGGCCACTATTATAACCGGTGGACCGGTACTCAATATCGTAATCATCTGGGCCCGGCTCATTAATATTCCACTTTCAATTATAGTATCTTTCCTTTCTTTAATAAGCACATCAATCATATTTATTTGCCTCGAACGGGAGATCGATAACCCGGGACACAAAGGTACACCGGTCGTACCGGTGCATATCAGCTACTCAGTAACCTTCAACCACGAACCCAAGGACACAAAGGTACCCTGGTCGTACTGGTGCATAAAGCTAACTCAGTACCCTACCGACAAGGACACCTAATCCATAAGTATGCATACCCCCTAACTAGGTCCGTAGAGCTAGGAAGAGTAAGATATAGGGCCTGGCTGGGGCACAAAGGCACACCAGCAAATACCAGAATAATCGTGGACTAAACCACGTCCTTAGGGTAGCAACCCCTAAGGAGTCACCGTTCCCGATCTCGAGGTCTTTCACTTTAAGTAATAGTGTCTTAATTAAGGTGATCACGAAAAGCACGATAATCCGATACTTATTCACTTTTAATCGTTCTGATATCATTAATCGTTTCTTATTCACATGATTATCCAGGATATCACAGAGAAACCATTAAGGCCATACTAATTATCAAACACTCTTACTTGGCTAATCAACATTATTTGAATCGTATTATAATGTTCCACAATCTCAAAGACATGTTAGGTACAAACTACTCATTTGCCCTTTACTTATATAATTGTTAAGTATCCATTTCTTACTCGCCAAATTACCATATTACCTTTTAGGTTACATAATTACCAAATTACCCCTTATACGGTTTAGGTTACCAAATTATCCCCTACACTTTTTAAATCACCAATCACTCCTCATAATTGCTACACTTATCATATTTCCCATTTGGTTGGTTAGATTACCAATTCACCCTTCTCCTTTGTTATAATTACTAAATCGCCCTTGAGTTGGATAAATTACTAAATTACCCTCCTTCATTATCATGATTACTATTTTGCCCCTTTAGTTGGTTAAATAATTATCACTTTACCCTTTAATCGGCTAAATTACCAAATTACCCCTTTAGTTGGATAAATTACCAAATTGCCCTTCTCCTTTATCATAATTACCATTTTACCCCTCTCAATTATTTTAATTGTCATTTTACCCTTTTTAATTATCATAAATCCCAAATTACCCTTCTTCATAATTACAAATATTAATTTGCCCTTCTTCATAATCATAATTATTAATTTACCCTTCTCCATATTAATAATTACTATATTACCCTTCTCCAGTATCATACTTATCAGATTGCCCTTCTACAATCCTAATTTAATTACTAAATTATCTTTTGTCGTTATCATAATTACCAAGTTACCCCTTACTCCCAAGTTTACCATGATATCCTTTTATTTACAAAATTACCATTTACCCCTTACATCCAATTTTACCATATTACCCTTTTGCTTGTAAATTACCATAATACTCCTTTTACTTTACAAATTACTATTTCACCCTTTTATATCCAAAAATTACCATTTTTATCTTTCCTTACAAAATTACCATTTTGCCCTTCTTCTCCAAAATTACCATATTACCCCTTACTTATAAATTACCTTTTCGCCATTCACTTATACAATTACCATATTACCATTTATTTATGAAATGACTATTTTGCCCCTCTACCTCCAAAATTACCATATTAACCCTTTTACTTACAAAATTACCACAATGCCCTCCTTCATCCAAAATTACTATTTTACCTCTACTTCCAAAATTACCATTCTTACCACTTACTTATAAAATTACTATATTGCCCTTTGACTCCAAAAATTACCGCTTTACCCCTTTTTACTTGTCAAATTACCATATTTCCCTTCTTCCTTCAAAATTACCCTAATACCCTTCTTTCTCACAACTTCAAATTTTTATCCTTTTACTTATAAATTATCATTCCACCCCTTTCTTTTGAAGTTACCAAAATACCCTTTTTTCTTACAAAATTACCAAAATACCCTTTTCACTTATAAAATTTCCACTCAACCCCTTTTATTCACCATTTTTATGAATTTACTAACACTACATAAAATAATAATATTAATACTTCATTTTTATCATCTAAGTCCACCAACTTGTCATTATTCAACATAATACTCATTAGCAACTATTCACATACCTCATAAGGATAATTACTAAAATACCCTTAGACAATAACATTATTCATGCATTAGCAACATGATACATCATAAACAAGCATTTAACATTTCCATCCATAATCAAACTCCTTCCTTAATTAACATACCTACATATGGCACAAAATTTATCATGCTTTTCCTTTTTATCAAACAATATAAGAAACCATATACACATCATGCTAAGCACACCAAGCATGCATAAAATCATACTAAACCCCTAATGTGCTAGCATACGTTTTTCCATGTATTTAAGGGAGGATTAACGGTTACCTTAATCCCACAAAATATCAAATCTTACCAAGCATAATTAGCAACTCAACACCTAAAAATAATATCCATCATATTTATGTTAGAAATAAGAAACCAAGCATAAAACTTTGTAAAAATTTAATTAATAGAACACTTAATATAAAATACCATTATACCTTAAAAATTAGCCAAGTAATTTTCAAAATAAAGGGGAGCTCACGCTGCATGAGCAGCGTGAGTTTCATGCAAAACCATGGGGGGAAAAGGGCTCAAAGAGGGTGAAGGGAGCAAATTTTGTTATTTTCGGGTTAGGGTCTTTAGGCTAGAAAAGAAGGTGGATGGGGGAGGTTTCAAGGCAAGGGAATGGTGCAGAAGTGAAGAGGGGGTGTAGGTGGAGGCTAAGGGTGGTTTCACGGCGGCATAGGGCGGCGGAGACGGCGGCGGCAAGGCGACGAAGTTGGCTGCCGAGAAGGGTCAAGGGGAAGGGGTTGTGAAGGAAGGAAAAGGAGAGGGAAAAATGGAAGGGTTCAAGGGCTATTTTTGGCCAAATAATGCATGGCGGTTGTAGGGGGTTGCAGGGTGTCGAATGGTGGGTTGGGTGGCGGAAGAGGTGGTCGGACGGCGGCGGAAATGGCGGTTGCAGGTTGCTCGGTGGTAAGAGGAAAAACTGGGGAGAAAAAGGAAGAGGAGGAGAAGGGAGGAAGTGTAGGGCTCGAGGGGCGGCGTGGTGGTGCAGGGTGGTAGTAGGCGGTGGAAGAAGGTGGCGCAGGGCTGGGTGTGGTGGTTCAGGCGGCGGCGGGCGGCGGTAATAAAAAAAAATGGGGAACGAATAGGAGGAGGAGAAAAGAGAGAAGAGGCTCGGGGAAGGGGGATGTGGGTTTGAATTTATAGGGAATGAATGGCTGGGGAGATGAGGAAAAATAAGAGGGAGAAGAAAGGGGGCAGCGGCTGGCCGGCGAGAGGGTGCAGGTGGCAGGTGGTGGTCGGGTGGCAGGGGAAGAGAGGGAAGAAGAAGGAAAGGGAGAGGGGCATGCGGGGTGTGGTCCAAGGGCTGGTTTGGCTCAAAAAAGAAAGAAAATGACTGGGGAAGAGAGAGAGGGAGAGGGAGCAGGTGGTGGCAGCTGCAGGGCGGTGGTTGCAGGCGTGCTCGACCATGGCAGAGGCGCGCTGGTCGGGCGTGGGAGAAGAAGAAGGGAAGAGAGGTGCTGGCGGGCGGCTGGACCGACGCAGGAAAAGAAAAAAAAAAAGATGAGCCGGCCGGTCCAGGGGGAAAAGAAGGAGGGGCGGGCTGGACGTGCGTCAGGCACGGACGAGGGAAAGGAGGCAGAAGCGGGCCGAAGGCCCAAATCGCATGGCAGGGAAGGAAGCAGGCCGGTGCGGGCGGCCGAAGGAGGAGAAAAAGGAAAAGAGAAGAAAGAAGAAAAAGGAGAAAAATGAGAAGGAAAAGAAAGAGGAAAATGAGAAAATAGGGAAAACAAATTAAATTAATTTATAAAATCATAAAATGTAATATTCTTGATAAATTATTTAATTTAATAATTTAATTTATTATAATCTAATATATTAGTTTAAAAAGGATAAAGTTGGTAAAATATTAGTTTGGGAATTTATTTAAATAAAAATAATATGATAATTAGCAAAATATTTATATCTAATTTATTAAATAATCTTATCCAAATTTATATACTCTAAAATCCATAAAATAATTAAAATAAATAATTTTACAAGCAAATTTTATTTCAAATAAAGTCATTTATTAAAATATAGGTTTTTGAAATTTTTGGGGTATTACATCACTACCCCCTTAAAGAAAAACTTCGTCCCCAAAGTTTGGGTCTTAGTACTAGGGTTACAAAAAGGGATCCTAAGTTACTTGGGGTAACTACCCCCTTAAAGAGAAACTTACCTAACTAAGGAAAACAACTACACACAGAGTTAATAATACAAATAATCACGCGGGACCCGACGGGCAGCTCGAAGAGGTTACATCATGATCAATCGCTTGCTCTTCTTCTTCGGCTAACGAGGCTGAACGGGTTACTCCAAGCACTTGATCTTGCCGAACCGATGGTTGTTGTGGCCTCGGGATTCCTTCATGGGGTGCACTATAGTATTCGAAGCTTCTATGCCCAAGTTGTCCACAGTCATGGCACTAAATCAGCTTCCCCATGCAATCCTTGCCTGGATGATCTCTTCTACAACGACGGCAATGGTAGTGTCAGTCCGGTCTCTTGCTAGACTTTGCTTTGGAAGTACTTTGATTCCTCTTACGTTGAGCCTTAGTTTGAAGTTGAGGCTGGTCTTGCAAAACTTTGCTACGGGGGCGATGACTCTTTGCTTCGGTCTCGGTCTCTTCGTTCTTTCTCTTGCCTAGGATGGAGGCTTGTTCTTGGATCAAGGCATCGGCGTTACATGCCCGCTCATACACCGTATTCAGGTCGTGGAAAATGTCAGCGCCCATCATGCTTCGGATGTTGAATTGAAGTCCTTGATCGAATTGAAAGATTGTCGTTGCCTTGCTAGCTGCTATCCCGGGGGCAAACCTCAGCAACTCCGTAAATCGTGCGTAGTACTCTCGAACCGACAAGCTCCTTTGTGTTAGCTCCATGAACTCTTCGAGTTTGGCCCTCTTGAGACTTTCTGTATAGAAACGTGCATGGATGGCGGTCTTGAAGTCTTCCTATGATGTCGGTTGTCCTCCTTGAGTTTAAAGATCTTCCCACCAAGTATCGGCTGATCCTCGAAGGAAATATGCCGCGATGCTTGTCCTTCGTTCCTCAGGGCAATTGAGCACCTCGAAGGTCCTATCAAAGTCTCATATCCAGCTTTCTAAGACTACGGGATCTTCTTTTCCATCGTATGTCAGGGGTCGATGACGCGAAACCCTATTGAGCCAATCTTCTCCGATACTTGTCGAGGGTAAAGTAGCTTGAGGTTGAGGCAACGAGGAACGTTGAGCCATTCCTATGAGTACTTCAAACGCTCTCTCTAGATTTTTGATTCTTTCGTCTCGGTCCATATTGAGTTAGCTGTAAAACAAAAGTCTGTTAGGGAAGGTGCTATTCCTAAAGCTAGGTGATCTAAACCTAGGTCACTCAATCTACCCATACCTAACTCTCAGGACTAATCCGGTTTTCTCGAAACAAAGGAGAGCTAGGTTGAAAACTCCTTTTAGGAATAATTTAACTTGAAAAACTTATGTGAAATACCTTGATACTAACTAGTAGTATCAGCTCAAAACATTTAAAAATCGAGACAGGTTTTATGAGAATACCTGATACCAACTTGTGGTACCAGCTTAAACAGAATAAAAATTGGAAGAGCGGTCGAAACACGCTTAAGAATCAGATACAAATTTCATAAACCAATTTTTTTTTTCAAAAACGAGCGTGGTCGAAGGACCAACCGCTCTGATACCAACTTGTGGTATTAGATTAAAAAGATTAAAATCGAGAGCGTGGTCGAAACCAGCTCTGATACCAACTTGTGGTATCAGCTTAAAAATATTAAAACCAAGAGCGTGGTCGAAACTAGCTCTGATACCAACTTGTCATTATTCAACATAATATTCATTAGCAACTACATACATTAGATCACATACTTCATAAGCAAAATTACTAAAATACCCTTAGACAATAATATTACTCATGCATTAGCAACATAATACATCATAAACAAGTATTTAAAATTTTCATCAATAATCAAACTCCTTCCTTAATTAACATACCTACATATGACACAAAAGTTATCATGATTTTCCTTTTATCAAACAATATAAGAAACCATATACACATCATGCTAAGCACACCAAACATGCATAAAATCATACTAAACCCCTAATGTGCTAGCATACGTTTTTCCATGTATTTAAGGGAGGATTAACGGTTACCTTAATCCTGCAAAATATCAAATCTTACCAAGCATAATTAGCAACTCAACACCTAAAAATAATATCCATCATATTTATGTTAGAAATAAGAAACCAAGCATAAAACTTTGTAAAAATTTAATTAATAGAACACTTAATATAAAATACCATTATACCTTAAAAATTAGCCAAGTAATTTTCAAAATAAAGGGGAGCTCACGCTGCATGAGCAGCGTGAGTATCATGCAAAACCATGGGGGGAAAAGGGCTCAAAGAGGGTGAAGGGAGCAAACTTTGTTATTTTCGGGTTAGGGTCTTTAGGCTAGAAAAGAAGGTGGATGGGGGAGGTTTCAAGGCAAGGGAATGGTGCAGAAGTGAAGAGGGGGTGTAGGTGGAGGCTAAGGGTGGTTTCATGGCGGCATAGGGCGGCGGAAACGGCGGCGGCAAGGCGGCGAAGTTGGCTACCGAGAAGGGTCGAGGGGAAGGGGTTGTGAAGGAAGGAAAAGGAGAGGGAAAAATGGAGGGGTTCAAGGGCTGTTTTCGGCCAAATAATGCATGGCAGTTGTAGGGGGGTTGCAAGGTGTCGAATGGTGGGTTGGGTGGCGGAAGAGGTGGCCGAACAGCGGCGGAAATGGCGGTTGCAGGTGGCTCGGTGGTAAGAGGAAAAACTGGGGAGAAAAAGGAAGAGGAGGAGAAGGGAGGAAGTGTAGGGCTCGAGGGGCGGCGTGGTGGTAGTAGGCAGTGGCAGAAGGCGGCGCAGGGCTGGGTGCGGTGGTTCAGGCGGAGGCGGCGGCGGTAATAAAAAAAACGGGGAACGAATGGGAGGAGGAGAAAAGAGAGAAGAGGCTCGAGGAAGGGGGATATGGGTTTGAATTTATAGGGAATGAATGGCTGGGGAGATGAGGAAAAATAAGAGGGAGAAGAAAGGGGGCAGCAGCTGGCCGGCGAGAGGGTGTAGGTGGCAGGTGGTGGTCGGGTGGTAAGGGAAGAGAGGGAAGAAGAAGGAAAGGGAGAGGGGCATGCGGGGTGTGGTCCAAGGGCTGGTCGGGCGTGGGAGAAGAAGAAGGGAAGAGAGGTGCTGGCAGGCGGCTGGACCGGCGCAGGAAAAGAAAGAAAAAAAAAAGATGAGACGGCCGGTCCAGGGGGAAAAGAAGGAGGGGCGGGCTGGACGTGCGTCAGGCACAGGCGAGGGAAAGGAGGCAGAAGCGGGCCGAAGGCCCAAATCGCATGGCAGGGAAGGAAGCAGGCCGGTGCGGGCGGCCCAAGGAGGAGAAAAAGAAAAAGAGAAGAAAGAAGAAAAAGGAGAAAAAGGAGAAGGAAAAGTAAGAGGAAAATGAGAAAATAGGGGAAATAAATTAAATTAATTTATAAAATCATAAAATGTAATATTCTTGATAAATTATTTAATTTAATAATTTAATTTATTATAATCTAATATATTAGTTTAAAAAGGATAAAGTTGGTAAAATATTATTTTGGGAATTTATTTAAATAAAAATAATATGATAATTAGCAAAATATTTTTATCTAATTTATTAAATAATCTTATCCAAATTTATATACTCTAAAATCCATAAAATAATTAAAATAAATAATTTTACAAGCAAATTTTATTTGAAATAAAGTCATTTATTAAAATATAGGTTTTTGAAATTTTTGGGGTATTACAGTATTGCAGGGAAGAGATTGGGAGCAAGATGAGGCGTTGAAGTTGGCCGGAGGTGGAGTAATAGTCGTCTAATGGAGCGGTGGCGCACAGTCTGAACTTAGGGTTTCGGGGAAATAAAAATCCCGAATCCAGGTTATGAGGATGGTTTTTATAGTTTTGGAGGTTAAGGTTGAATTGGGGAGGTTACCAAGAGTTGAAATTGGGAGGGAAATTGGTTTATTCGACCTGAAGGTCGGCGGCATTGTTTTTGAATTTTTACCGACCTTCGCAAGAGAAATGGCGCAAAAAGTTGGGGAAGAGAGGGCGAATGGAACAGTTCAAATGAACGGGAAGGTCGAGAGGAAGAAAACAAGCGGGAGAAGAGCCGGTCACGCCACGTGTGGCCGGCGGCGCCATTTTCGGGTATGGAAGGAAAGTGGACGGTTATGGCGTCGGGCTGGAGGAAGAAGAAGGAGGTGGGAGCTGGCCGGCCGGTTCGCAGGGAAGAAAAGAAGGAAAAAAGGGGGAAGACCGGGTGGTTCGGCGCGAAGGGAAAAACGATTAAATGAAACGACACGTTTTGACGTAAAAAGACCTGAAGGACGGCGTTCTGGGGTTAACGTGCAACATTAATATGAATGAGGTGAAACGCAGCGTTTGATTGGGAGAAGGACATAAAACACAGTGCATAGGGGGAGAGGGGGCGGCGACGCGCGGGCTAGGCCACGCCGAAGGAAAAGGAAAGAAGAAAAGGAATTTGGCCGTGCAAAAGGTCCAATTCAGGTGAAGAAGAAAAAGGAAAAGAAAAGGAAAGGAAAAAAGGAAAAGAGAATTAATTTAGGCTGGGTCAAATTAAATAAATCTAAATATTTAGGATATTTAAAAATAATAATATTTAAATAAAATAATTTTTAAATCTCTTTTTAGGCTAAATAGTATTTTTTTAAAGGATTTCCCAAAATTCCCATTTTAAATTAATAAATCACTCAAATTTTATTTAATTTAATTATTTATAGAATTAAAATTAATTTGAAACTATTTTATCTTTCTTAATTTGCATAAAATAATTTATTTAAATAATTTCCCAAATTAAAATCCTTAATTAGATAATATATCCAAATTTCCTTTACTTAACATATTTATAAAATTTCTTATTTATTTTCCTAATAATTTCCTTTTATTTTGGTAAAATAATTTATTACATTAATTTTTTTCGAATAAAACTTTATTTAAGTATAATCTTTAAAATGAGAAATTTTTGGGGCATTTCAGTAATAGTCGCGAGTCACAATCGAGTAAGATTTTTTTTAATTAAGAAGTTAATTAAATGTTTTTTTCATTATATTTTATCTTTTTAAAAATTTTAAAAAATAAATAATTTAAATGTTTTTTTCCATTACATCTTAGTTGCATTATTTTAGAATTTAGAGATTTGAATTTTTTTTATTATAAAACATATATATATATATATATAAATGACGTAAATGTTTTTAGCAACTAAATAAATTAATGATTAATAACTAAAAATTACATTTGTCATAATAGATATACTAATAACAAGGATTTTTTATGGTGGTCGTTAATAATATATCAATTGCGACAAAAAAAAATTTGGTTGCTATATTGGTCATCAATGTACCAGTTTCTTGTAGTGAAGATAATGAAATTATTAAATAATCAAATTATTAGATAATAAATTATTGTTAGCCTTAGATAAAATATTATTAAATAAGTATAATAATAGAATAATAACCTAATTTTTTTAGGCTTAGATAGATTATTGTGTATCTGTGGCAAATAATGGTGTAACATAATTTATAGTATACTAAAAGAAATTGTAATAATATGTTAGTAGGCTAAAGGAATTTAGATCCTTGCACCATAATATTAACATAAGTATTTTAAAGATATTGTTCTCTTTTGTTGGTGATAGGATGCCTCTTTTTCTGGATGTGTTGTCTCTATCCATCTTTTAATATATATAAATCTAATTTTAATATTATTAATGTAATAATTTTTCCAATATGAAAATTGGATCAACAAAGGCGGGAGTTGGCATCGCCAATCAAAAAATATAAGGATTTACACACAAGAGTTAGCTACTAGATCATTAATCATGCAAGAGAGAATTATGTAAGTAAGTTTATATTATCTCCTATTATGTTATGAAATAATTAAAATTAATTTTTGTATTAATGTAATATTTCTTTTGTAGAAAAAAATGGTTAGTGACATGATATGGCTTGGGTAAAAGTGCAGGTGCAAAAGGTAGTAATGAGCAAAGTCTTGTAACACCCTAAATTCTATTACGAAAAAAAATTCATCTTAGTTGAAGTATAAAGACACTATAGTTTAATGTTATTGCTGCACTCAACATTAGTCTTGCTTACCATATCAACCTTATAATGAATACAAGAAAAAAAACATAGAATTTAAACTTAGAATAAATAGAGAATGAAGGAAATGTTTCATAAATTATTGATAAGGGTTAGGGATTAACTTTGAGTAAAACATCAAAATACAATCAAAAGAGATCCCAATAAACTAAAAGTCTAAAAGCTATACCAAAACATAAACTAACAATTGGAGAACAACAACTCTACGTCCCAGTCCCAAAAACAAAATTGTTCCTCCACAAGCAAATCATCAAAAGTAGAGAAATCATCCAAATAGTCCTCAATGGCCTACATAACAAAAATTGGGTTTTTTGCTAGTTGGAATAAGCAATACTCATGAAATAGATGATTAGTACGCTATTTACTAAGGGAATAATACAATCATAGTAAGAGTATACAAATACATTAGATCACATAGAAGAATATTCGTGCCTTTTCTTAAACACGATATAATGTATGATGAGAACTAAATCCAAAATTCTATTATTGGATATAATCACGATCTATTTTCTTGTTCATGTTGAGTTTAGGACCCCCACTATTATTAATCTGATGGAACATAGTGAAACACCTCATAGGACAAAGTGTGCCTGACTGCTTTTATTAAATTGGTGAAATAGACTCAATACCAACCACAACCACACATTCTTGACCACTATTCTAAACTGGTGAAATGTTCTAAAGAACCTCCTAGAGCAAAACACACATTTTCACTATTATTAGGCTAGTGGAACATACTCAACACTTTAGTTTTAACTCATATGATCTTTTACTTTAAGGCTATGTTTGGTATGGGAAAAAACTTTTTCTCGAGTAAAAATATGCTACTGGGCCAGGGAAAAAATTACCTGTTTGGACCATCAGGTAAATCTTCTTCTACCTATCGACGCTGTCCCCTACCCCTACCTGTCAAAGCTTTCCTGTCAAAGACTTAGCAGTAGCACTCTAGAATAGTGGAGTAGCAATTGATGACTCTATTTCTGCAAAGAGTATTTGTTATGTTTTCTTTTCCTGACAGAACGCAGAAGTGTGCTCCTCCTAACTTTACTGCTACTAGCCACCTCCTCCTACCTCCTACCACTTCTTGTACAAGTTCCAACACTGGCGATGAATGATACGCTTGTCACTACCTTTGGTTTCCAGGCTGTTTCTACTGCCCCTGTTCCTTCACCTTTTCTTAATCACTTGTTTGTTGCTACATGTATTATTAAGTATGTTCGGGATAGATAATATTTCCTCCAATCCCCGATAGTAGTATTAAACTATCGTCAAATATTCCCCCCCTTTTTCTTTCCTTTTCTTTTCTTTTCTGGTCCGCAACATTTATTGGCGTAGCCTTGGTGCCCTCCTATGCCAATGCATCAAGCATGACGATCTTTCATTCCATCAATTTTGACACAAGGCTGCGATAACCATTCTTCTCAAGATACATCCATCAGGATAGCAATAACAATGCTTCGGACATCGTCCTTGTTAGTTGAAGGACCAATCGGCTAAAAATTTTACGTTCGGCCAAGTGAAAGCTACGAAGTTGTGCTAAGGTGATGGCCATAGTCGCTCAGAGTGTTTTGAGTGAAAGCCAATGTAATTGGAGGGACGATGGGCAGAGCATAGTAAGGTTATGTTATCGGTCAGTGATTGTCTAATATGTTATTTTGATTTATAAAAATTAAATTAAAAATTTTAATATATTAAATTTTGATTTATGTGATAAATAATTATTTATATTTTATATCTAATAAAAATATTACTAATTTTTCATGCTAGTGAAGTAAAATAAAATATTATTCTGATATAAGTTATTCCTCCCAAACCAAACATAAGGAAAATATTCTCTAGAATAATTTATCCTCACATACCAAACAAGAAAGGTGGATAAATTTTTTCCCTTAATTATTATCCCCTTAATCATTCCCCCTTAATCTATTTCCCTCATCCCAAGCATATCCTAAGTAGTAATATTTTATTCATCTGTTATTTATCTCAACAAAAATGTGTAGACATTGCATGGAACCTAAAACAGATTTAACATAATGTATAAGGCACATAAAGCACAATCATTTGATGATTGGTACATTCCATAAGGAAAAAGCCATAATTCTTCTACGAAACCATAATTTCATAAGTTAAACATAACTTCTCCCACAAGTTTCATATAATCACCAAATTTAGTACACCATCCTAAAATATCATTATTAACATTATATTAAAAAATTAAGTTCTAACTTTAACATCTTACATGTATAATAGTGAGCTTGTCTCTAGGGTTAACATTCACCAAATAAGCCATTTTCTTATTTATATAGATATATAATTCTCATAATCACCCTAAGTAATTCATGTAACCTACATAGCCTATTTTAACATAATATAACATTAGATATACCACCAATTACATACTTTACCCATATTGACCAAAATACCCTTATCTTACCTTGTGAGTTATGACTCGGTATAGAAGCACAACATAACATTGTATTGATTCATGCATGTGTTGGAGAAATGTAAGTGTATAATGTGAAGTATATGAGAAACATGAGATTCTTTTTTTAATTAAAATGAAATGTGTTTTTCAATGAAATCTTTTATTTGTTTTGGGCCAAAGTCGAGAGTAAGGAAATAAACACAGAAGTCTCATGTTTCCTAAACAAGACCTTTATTTTTTCTTTATTTCTGAAACACATTGTTTTATCCTATAGGATTTTTTCTACTATAAAAGAAGACATGATGAAGCTATAGTCGTAAACTCATGTAACCTAACTTCTTCTTCTTCTTCATAGAATTCTCCATTAAAAGAGAATTATAGATTTGTGCAATTGATTGATTGATTAATTAGTTTAATAATCCTATGACTACATAAGAGCATTAATAAAGATCTCTACTTTTTCTCAATTTTTTGTTTTGTGATTAAATCTCCAATTTTTCATAATATTGTTAATTTTAATTTGGTTTTGATCCTTTTCAATCCATTCGATTCTATAACAATTTGGTATTAGAGTTGTATTGTTAAAGAGATCTGGTAATTGGGATGAGTACAAGATGTGATATTAAGAAGTTTAATCGATCCATCAATTTCACATTATGAAAATTGAATATGCAAGCAATTATAATTTAGAACGGATTGGAGAAAGCAGGATCAGATCATTTAAACAAGCCAAAATCAATGATGGATGAGAGATTTAAAGAAGTATATTTGAAAGTTCTCTCTACCATAAAACTATGCTTGTCTAACTAGTTATTACGGGAAGTAGCAAATGAATCGACAATGGGTGCCTTGTGGTTGAAGCTTAGGTAATTGTTATGGATCTAAAATTGGCTACCATTGAAGATTTATCTTCATGATCTAAAATTAAGTGAGGGTCAATATTTAAAAAGTCACTTGAATGAATTTGATTCTATTGTTATGGATAGGCATAATATAGATGTTAAGTTAGATGATGAAGATTTGACTATTATGTTGTTATGTTCTTTTCCTGCAAGCTTTAAGCATTTTTTTTAAACTATTTTATATGTGAAGAATGAACTTGTCTTTAAGAATGAACAATGGGAGTTGATTGATAGTTATTTAATTGGTAGCGGTACTTCCAAGGAATCACATAGTAAGGGATTAATAGCTAGGGGAGGACATATGAGTGGAGGTCTGGAGATAAGAAGATGTTTAGATCTAAGTTGAAGAGTTGGTAGAAGAATGCCATATGCCATGGTTGTTGCGTGAAAGACAATATTAGGAGATACTATCCCAATAAAATCAATGTATACTACTAATGGTGTATCTAATAAGGGCGATGATGTTATAGTTGATGGCGATGGTGATGTACTAACTACCATAAACAGACAGACTAGATTGGATGGTAGGTGAATTCTAGATTCTAGGTGCTCCTACCATGTTTATCCCAATATAAGCTAGTTCCAGACATATGAAATTATTCAAGTTGGAGTTGTTGTCTTGGAAAATGACACTTCGTGCAGTGTTGTTGGTATTGGGATTGTGAGGGTGAGGATGCATGATGGTGTGGTCAAGACACTGTCTGGTATTCATCATGATCCTAACATGACCAAGAACTTGATTTTGCTATGTTTCTTAGATATCAAAAGTTATAGGTGTGTCATTGGGAATGACACATTGATGGTTGCTAAAAGGGTTGTGGTGGAAATTGTTGGCAAGTTGTTTGGCACATTGTATGATCTTGTTGGCACAACTATTGAAGGTGTATTAGGGGTGACATTGAGAGTTTCTAACTTAGATATTGTTATCCTTGATTTCATTTTATTGAAACATGGGATTGTCATTGGCATAAATGGGGGATCCTTGTATTATGACCATATCACATCTAGATTTATTACCTTTAGTGAGTCTGAATTCCTTATTAACAAAAAGGTAGAGGAGAGTCTGCTAGGTTCTTTAGATAAGGTGGAGGTTGTTGTTGGTCTAGATGGTACAAATTCTTCTGGTAAGGAGGAATCAAGATAGCAGGTGGAGCAAGTGGGTGTTGCTCTAGGCAGAGTTGTTTGTGGTATGTATACTATAGTTAGTAATATTGGTGTGCAAGATCCGGTGTTAAACTCGGAGGTTATTTTGGGTGCTGATTCTACCTTGTGGTAATCTACTGGTGTTGGTAAAGACATGTGGTCTCTTTAACAGACTTAGACTATAACACCTCCAAAAATTATAGTTGAAAATTTTTATTTAATTAAACAAACACAAGAATGGGGGTGCTATCACTGTGATTAGTACAAGCCTGACCCCCAGCCAATCTCGCCCCAACCATAAGGCTAAGGAGAATTTCAAAAATCATCAAACACACTTAAGGCAGAGAAACATAGAAAAAAGAAATATTCATAATGAGAGAATCAAAGTGCGTGATTAAAAGTCATTACAACCACAAAGAGTTACGTAGTTAAAGCCCCTAAGGGTATAAAAGATACAATACAATAAAACAAAAACATAAATAAAAATATTTTGGTCTAAATCGCTCTTGGGCCCCCATGACAAGTCCAAGATGGTTAACTCTTAGCCCCGCCTAATGCCTCATAAGTGTCATAGGCATTGAAAATGGTGTCTCCTACCTACACAAACTCAGTAGGGCCCTTTACTCGTAGGAATGAGCAACACCCATGAAACGGGGGATCAATATGCTACATACTGAATAAGGTAACCATGCAGCTAAGGCCATAGACAAAAGACATATAACACAAGCAAGTAACTATGTAGATGAGCCATACAGGAAAAATAAATAGTACAAGTCATGATTCAGTCCAATTAAACATAATTGTTAGATCCCTTATCATTATTCCTATTTCACACCATTCTTATTATCAAAATATGCGAGTACAGGAACCCCACTATTATAACCGATGAACCGAAAAATACCCAGGGAAAAACACACCTGGCTACTATTATTTACCAGTGGAACGGTCTCCAGGGCATAAGGTACCTGGCTACTATTATTTGCCTATGAACCGGTCAAACCCCAACTCTCATGGTGTTTCACTATAAGTAGATAGTATCTTTCCATGGTTTATCATCATTAGCTTTGGTTTGTTGAGCTCGAGATCCCCCACTATTATAGCCGATGGACCAAACAAACACCTAGGGAAAACATACCTGGCTACTATTATTCACTCGTAGAACGGTCTCTAGGGCACAAGGCACCAAGCCACTATTATTTGCTGGTGGACCGACATGGGCCCAGCTCAACAATCCTTCTCTTTAACTGGTTAGTATCTTATTCATGTCTTATTCAATAAATATTTCCACCCTAGATGTGCATGTCCTTTAGACTACCCGCTCACACAACCCGTCTACCCCAATTCTCCAGAAAGGGCCATCCTATATCTTGGGACCTCTACTCCTTCTACTACTTCCAAACATCCTTTCCCCCTTTTTCCTTACTTACCATGAATACTCAACTCATGTGCATGGGGGCGAGGCCCACTTTTCCATATCTCTGAGTCAACTCACTATCGCCCTCTAGGCTTTTTCCTAGGAAACCCTAATTTAGCCCATACAGCCAAACCTTCCTCTATCTCACACAACCCATCTTTCCTTACCCCCAACTCATCACCTCACTCGATTCATCCCCAAGTATCCCACTTTACTTCCTATTTTGCACATGTGACCACGAAACCCTAGTTGGTCACCCCCAAACTCTAGCACCTCTCTTTCCTTATACGATGTCCCTCCATCACTCTCACTTACCATACCCTCTTACACATGACACACATTCACCCTCCATGTGACATTCTTCCACTCTCACCCCATACTTCAATCCTCTCCATTATTTCTCCCTTCCATAATCTCCTCCACTTAGGATTTTCCTCCCAAACCCTTGCCAAGTTTCCCATGCACCCTTATACCAACATACGTACTATTTTTCACCTATGGACCCCACTTACCCCAATAACTCTTCCCTTACCTTACTTAAAACTGAAGTGAACTTTTTCCATGTAAGGATAATCCCCATACAAAGACCATCCATCCCATGAAAACCCTAAACTCCCCATACAAGATTCACTTCACTCTTTTATTTTATCCATATTATCCTTTTATTTGTCCACCCATAAGTCATAAGGTAATTAGGTCATTCTCACTTCTCTCTAGTTAACTCGCTTCCTTTACCCCTTTCATATTGCCATCACCACACCATATCTTTAAAGCCTCCTAGAATGCCTATACTAAAGGGCCACATCACATAAGCACCACAAGGCATGACACACACATCATTTCACACATGCCATTAGATAACACATACACTTACCTTAGCTACGCGCTGCGCTACAAGTAAGTAGTCATAATTACATATGGTACACAGACATATCATCACACATAACATACAAATCACATAATATACATATTAGGCCTTAACCACATCCTTACCTAAAACAACACTGGGCTTGAAGCACACTCCTACGCCTTCTTAGGGTTTGGACTTGGTTCACTTATAAGAGGAATAATACTAGGGTTAACTTCCCTCTTACCAACATTATCATTATTTCCTACTTACCTTTATCATAACCTAGTATTAGTGATATTAATAAAAATAGTAGCTTTATTAGTAAAAATAAGGATATTATCATTAAAATTGTTAATCATGCTATTATTAGCCAAAATAGGTTTAGGTAGTTATTGTAACAACCCAAAATTCACTACTTTCTTTTAAAGCAGAAGAATTTAAAATTTAAAAACCTGTGAACTCTAGGGATGTTACCGCCACACTTAGTACCAAACCGGTTCTCTCCGACCGTTTTAGTACAAAGTGCTAAGGCTAAGAAAAGATTAACATTAAACTTAAACCAAAAGTTTATGAAAGAACTAGAAGGATCATAATACCAAAGATCAGAGTACATGTAAAGGATTGTAATTCATATTCAAAAAATATCGTTGCGATATATTTTTTTTTGCAATGACTTCATTAATGTTATCTTAAGCTCAATTATTTAAGACTTACATAAATTTATATATATGACCAAAATAGCCATACTAACTAATTACTCCATTTTATCACCAAACACTTATATAATAAAGAAAAACTCTTATCGTGGCTAATTAAATAACATTAAATAACTATTTTATCATGATATTATACTTCTAGAAAAATTACAAAAGTAATGAAATTACCATTTAACCCTTTGTAATACTTAAATCTCATTTAACACATAAAATAATAATCATGTGTAACTAACATACCATATATATGCTCATAATACATAATATAACATAGCACACATATGACATGGTAAAATTCATACTTATGTAAATGACTAAAATGTCCCTAAGTTGTTAGTTATTCACTTTTAAGGTTTAATGACCACTTAGGCATAGCATAAGCTCCCAAAAATACATTAAACTTATTTATATGCATCAAATATATCAATGTACGCCAACACACATGTATGAAAAATAGTTTTTCCAATAAGCTTTTGAAAAGACTAACATGCCCCAAAACACTTTAAAACTTAAAATACGTATAACAAACCCTAAACATGCTAAGAGCCTAACATAATAAATATCAAACCATAAGTAAAATTCCTAATAAATATCTTATAAAAAAAATAATTAAAAATAACAAGAAAACCCAAAATAGCTCAAAGTCTGAGAGCCTCGTAATAGATTTTTAGCATTTGATAGATTTAACAATCCACATAACTATTTTATAGAATTAACATAATCAAGATATGAGAAATGTATAGTAAATTAGACATCCTAATATTTAATATGGTACCTCATATATGCCATAACTCAAAACTAATACAAATAGCTTATTCTAACAAATTGCATCAAAGTAGTAACTTAAAACTAACATGATTTATGGAATAACCTATTTTTCATGCTCTTTCATACATTATAACAAACATTTTTAGGAGATATGCATACTATATAAAATAAAAAAAATACCTAACATACAAGGAAGATGATGGATTACCAAACTTCCAAGGTAAATTAAAGAGAATAAGAGCATCATCTAATTAAGATCTCTCCAAAACTATAAGAAATAATCAAAGAATCATCAACATTTCACTAAGCCTTAACTCCCAAACACTTCAAGAAAATGTTAAAAAAAACTAAGCTAAAGGAAATTATAAAGCTAATGAGCAATATAAGAAAAAGGGAAATAGGTCTTAGCCTTAGCTACAATAGAAAAATGAGAGGAATGAGAAGACTAAAATGCAAGAATAACACACTTAGGAAACAAATGAAATGAAAGGTTAACCAAGGTAAATGTGTGCTAGAGATTAAAAGGCAAGGCAAAAAATTGAAAGATAAAGGCAAAAGTCCATGCACCAACAATTCTATTAAGCACAAAATGTAGAGAATAAAAGGAAGAACAACAAGGGAACAATTAGAAAAATATGAGGAAATGAAAGATTAATGAGTTTGGATGTGTACAGAAGTTAAAAGCCAAAACGAATGCATGCAAGAAGCGTAGGTTTAGTGAAAGGGTGATTTTATGATTGGTGGACGTGGATGTGAATGATGAATACCCATAAACTACTATTTATTAACCTCACATAGAAAATAATTAAGAGAATTCTAAATTATCACTTAAATGCCCCAAAAATATTTATTTTAAGACGTGTAATTAAATAGGGATTTATTAGGGAATAAATTTAATTAATTATTTTTCTTAAAATAGGAAGAAATTATTTAGGGTAAATTAAGAGGAAATTTACACATATTTTTATAAGGGAAAATTGGGTATTTTGCTAATTAAAAAGGAATTTAGGAAGAATCATTTGAAAATCCTAAATTAGCTTAAAAAGGAAATTTAATATTATTTTATTTAAAACATTTTAATTTTAATACCTAAAATATTCTAATTAATTTAATTGACCCCAACCTACCTATTTTTCTTTTTCCCCTTTTCCTCTTTATTTTTCTTTCTTCCTTTTTATTTTCTTTTTCTTTCTTTTTCTTTCTTTTCTTTCTTTTCTTCCTTCTTTCTCTCCTTTTATTTCGGTTGGGCTTGGTGTGGCCCATTCCCCATCGCCCATTCCTTCGGTGTGGCTCAGGAGCAAAACAACGCTCCTTCTTCCTCTTTTCCCCTAGAACGCCTCATTCCATTTAAAAAATTTATAACCATCACCAACCGGCCCTGTTCTCCTTTCTTTTTCTTTTCTTTCATTTCCCCTAGCCAGCCGGTCCACATCCTTCTTCTTTCTTCCTCCTCCATCGTCAACCTCCAGCTTCGTCACCTCCAAAAATGGCATTGCCTGTTACGCTCGACTTGACCAGCCGTGATGGAAACTTGTTAGGGTTTCTCAAAAAAATTTCAGATCGAAGTATAATTGAGCGCGAGGTTTGATTCACCGAGATCAGCCTAAGGAATTTTCCAAAGGAAGATCCAAGAACTCAGAGCGCAGTATTAAAATGGCTACTGAATTTGAGAAGTGAGAACGATCAAGAACAGATCGAAGAGAAGAAGCTGAAGAATGCAAGTGAGAAGATCACAAGAGAGAGCGAGAGAGAAACGAGAGAGAGAGAGAGAGAGAGAACAGAGCGGAAGAAAATTCCAGATCAAATATTCATTCAACCAAAAGTGTCGGTGAGCACCGTATGAGGCCATATTTATATGGCGTACAAATACAGAAAGGATCGTACAAATACACATCGCAGGCCATACACACTCAGCCCAACAATCAGCTCAAACAATCAGTCGAAATAAAACAAAGGGGTCGACGGCTGGATCAAGCAAAACAACCCAAGAATTACAAGCTTACATGCCCTAAAAATACAAAGAAAGAATAATACAATCAATTCTCATCAGCTAAAAATAATTTAGCTAATTATGGTTACTAAGGGATGATTAACCCACAGTCCAACTAACCCATTTAATCATGGGTCGGGTGGTGGGTCATACAGCCAACTTAATCCTCATTAGCCAATTTTTCCGGTGAATACATCACATTAGATTTCCTAACTTAAAATAAATTTCTACAACAAAAGCCTCAGCAGCTACAACAACTTTAAGTCCATTCTCCATGTGCTGCATTAATTCCCCTAATCAAGCACACAATAAGAAAAATAATTATAAGCACAAAATGATTTATAACAATTAGCAGAATTAATTAAATATAAATTTTGGAGATTCATATCAGGCCGTTTCTCCTCTCTTTCTCTTCCCTTGGATTACAGTTCAACATGACCTAACCCATCTTCCTTTTCTTTCGCCAAAACCCTCCTTTTCCTGCGCGAATGACCTACCATGACTTGAATTTGTACTAGCCAATTGACGTTGCCAGCTACCCCAAACCCTACCTGCATTACCTTCCTGCCGACCCTTAGAACCCTACCTTCTCTTGTAAACTTTATAAATACCCCTTGTTCGATTGATCTCGAAACGTTTTTCCCAAAACCCTAAGAACTTACCCTGCGCACCACCGCAACTTCAGACACCCTTTCCTCCATCTTCAGCTAACTATGCCACCTGCTCTACCTACCTAAGTCTTCCCTACACCGCCCTCTAACTAACTGAACCACCCTTTCCCCGCGATTCTTCTTGCACGAGCCACCACACCCATGCAAAGTCCCTTACTCAACCAGCCAAGTTTTATACCTGCAAGCCTTCGCATCGTCGTCCACCACCACATCCGCCGCTATCACTGCCTCCTACGCCACCCCAAAACTACTATCAATCTTCCTTCACCTCACCCTACCCTTCTTTTCTCCTTTCTCATTCTCCTCTTCTCTTTTTCTTCTTCTTTTCATTTCAGCTGCCACCTCTGCCACCGTGCACCGCCACCACTTGCTGCACCACCATCCTCACTTTACTCCTCTCAGTCTAGGCTACCATCAACACCTTAACCTCCACCCTTATTCTCTATCTTTTCTTCTCAAATCTCAACATTTTCCTTTTCTATCCTTTTTTCCGGCCGCCACCGCCGCCGCCGTGCACCAAAGCTGGTGTCACCTATCTCCGCGGACCCAAGGTGAAACCCTAAACCATCTCATCCCTTCTCCCCTATTTATTTAAGCTTATTCTATTTTATTTTAATTTGTATCCCTTATTTGATTATTATTATTACTATTATTATTATTATTATTATTATTATTATTACTACTACTACTACTATTACTAATGGTACTTTTACTATTTTAGGGTAAGGTTGAAAACCCTACCTTATATTACTTTCCGTTTAAATCATTTCATTATTATTATAATTATTTTATAATTTGATTATTATTTCATTACAATTATTAGTAATATTTTATTAATAAGGTCTTAATGATATTATTAGCATTATTTTGGGTAGAGGGTAGAAGCCCTTATATCACCATCCATTTTGAATCATATTAATATTATTATTAGCATTTTTGGTATTATTTTGTATAGTTATTATTAGTATAGTATTATTTTATTAAAAACCTAGTCTTAGAGTGAGTTAGTAAATAATAGTATTTTTAGTAGGAGGGAACCTAATTCTAGTTTTTCCTCATATAGGTGAGACCAATCAAAGCTCTAAAGAGGTGTACGAGCGTGCTCTAAGACCAGTGACATTTTAAGTAAGGGGTACTAAGGTTTTTTGTGTATTATTTGTTTTATATGCCATATATGTCATGTGATATGAACTATAATGTATTCTATGTGTATTTGTATAACTGCCATATATGTAGCATGATATGGAGTTTAGGTAAGTTCGTGCAATAAATTGTGGCATGTATATTATGTGTATGGGTTGTGTTGTTATTGTGCTATGGTGTGGCCCATAAGACATGCATGATAGGTTTTGTAATATGATGATAGGGAGTATAATAATGTGGGGTCGGTTTGTGTGTTATATGACCATGCATAGTTGCATCGAAAGATGAATGGTGGAAGTTAGAGTTGGATGGAAGCTAGGGTTTGCATGGAAGTTAGGGTTTGCATGGGAGTTAGGGTTTGCATGGGAGTTAAGGTTTGTATGAAAATTTAGGGTTTCACGTGTGAGCATAAGATTTTGCAAGAAAAAGTTCACACGTTTGCATGGCGGATATAAAGTGTGTATGAGAGAAAGATTTACGTGTGAAAAGTTGATATAGGGTGTAAAGAAGGTATTAGAAGTGTCGTATGGGGTTTTAAAGACATTAGGTGAAAAATAATACATGGAATATTATAAGGGTATGGAGGAGACTGAGTTAGGGTTTGTTATGGTTAACTAGAGTTGGTGTGGTTAACTATGGCTAGTTATGGATAACTAGGGTTTGGAGTCTCATAATATGGGATGAGACTTTTGGAGGATAAGAATAGTAGAAGTCATCCATGCATGTCTAGGGTTAAAATTTATGAATAAGACATTTAAGACATTAATCATGTAAAGTGAAAGAGTATTGTGTCGGGTCCCACCAATCCACCGGTTAGAAATAGTGGTTAGGACGCTTTGTCCTATGTGTGTCCGATCCACCGGCTAGAATAGTGGTTAGGGTATGTTACCCTATGTGTGTCCGATCCACCGGCTATAATAGTGATGGATTCCGAGCTCAATAAACCAAACACCCAAGTTGCTAAGATACTTAAAAGCCACTAAGTACTTACAGTGGAACACCATGCGAGATGGGGCTAACCGATCCACCGATAAGAAATAGTGGTTAGGGTATGATACCCTATGTGTGACCGATCCACTAGCTAATAATAGTGGGTATGTGCATTGTGCCCTATTTGTCTCCGCTCCACTGGCTATAATACTAGGGGCTTCCGTACTCGCATAGGCATGATAAAGAGCATGGTGTAAAATGAGTATTCATAAGAGACTAATTAATTATTACTCCAGATTTAAAAATGGACCTTTGTATATTTAGCTGATTGATCATATGCCTTTATGTTATTATACTGGACTTTATGATCCCTTATTTATCCTGCATGATTTTACACATTATATGTGTGGGTTTGAATGTTTGTAAACTGTATAATATCCTGCATGATTTTATGTATTTGGGTGTTGGCCTTAGTGCTCGATTACCTTACTCAGTATGTAGCGTACTGATCACCTTTTTTTATGGGTGTTACTCAGTCCCACGAGCAGAAGGCCCGTCTGATGTATTGCAGGTAGGAGACATGTTCTTCGATGCTATTGATGTCCATGAGACGTCAGGCAGGGACAAGTGTTGATTTGGGCTAGATCAAGTTCTTAGAGTGGAGTGGCAGATTTTTGCTTAATGAGATTATTATCCCTTTTTCTCTTTTAGCTATGTTATGAATTCTAGAAACAATTTTAATGTCATGAACATCTTTCTACTTTAAGAAACTTTCTCTCATATTTTGATCATGTAATAATTCATGTGTACTCTAATTTTATATTGTGAAACTTGATTAATGTATTGATATGAGTTTATGGTAATTTTTTCTTAGCCTTAGCACTTAGTACTAGAATGGTGGGAGTGAACTAGTCTGGTATTAAGTGTGGCCTAGATTTTACGGGTTTTAAGTTTAGAGGTTTTGTTTTAAAAAATAATTATAGTAAATTTTAGGGTGTTACAATCACTCACACTAAATAGATAATTTAGAGAGAGATTTAGTTTACAAATCACACAGTTAACACAAATGTAGAATAACAAAGCTAACATAGGGTTTTAATGAGGCAAAATCTCAATTCATTAATTCAACTCAACTTTTGTTCACAAATATTAATAAGAAGAAGAAGAAGAAGAAGAAGAAGAAGAAGATGAAGAAGAAGAAGAAGAAGAAGAAGAAGAAGAAGAAGAAGAAGAAGAAGAAGAAGAAGAAGAAGAAGACATGGGCATATATATCATAATTTTTACCTCCTCAAGTTGAATCTTCTACACATAAGATAAGCTAAAACCTAAAAAGAAAAAAATACAAAAATACACTAATATATAAGTACTATTTGTGGTACTATTTATGTACATAGTATTTCTTGAATAATGATCAAATAAAATCATACTAACCTTTATCTTATATCAACCAATAAATTATGATTAGATAATTCACACCATACTACTAAATATTTTTTGATAAGGCACAACCTCCGATGCTTCAAAAGCCCTAGTATATCCATGTAGTCCATTCTCACTTGCATGACTCAATCCTAAGGTAATGTTCTCTTGTAGCCTATACTATCCCATCACTTTTAGGGTATAATGTCTTTCTTGTAGGACACTCTATCGGACCTTCTATAGGATAACCTCTAATTATAAGGTATGATCCCATATTATTCACCCCTTATTGAGAATAATTTGTCCTCAAATTTATAGACTTGAGATTTAGCATTCTTCAATCTTCAAGGAAACTCTCATGGTGAATTATGTTCTTAAATTCTTTCAACAAATCTTCAATTTGGAAGGAATCTTTGAATGTCCTTAACTGTGTCTTAAGAGGAAACATATCTTTGAACCTTCTTATGCTTGTCTATGATTGCATAGTGTTTCAAGAAAAATAAAAAACTTTCAACAAATTAAAACTTGTGTAAGCTTAGATTTATAGTAACCTTCTCCCCTTGTGATTTCTTCCCATCCAAAGCATAATAAATATCTTCCTCCTTGGTGGCCTTCATTATCTCCTTAATCTCACCTTTCATTTGTCCTTAGGATGAAGGGATTTGGATGAATCATCCTTCTCCTTCACTTTCACATGCTTCTATATGCTTGGAACCACTCATCTCTTCAAAAATCTCTTTAATTGGCTCCTTAACCTCATTCCCCTTCAAGTTCTCCATTTTCTCCTTAAAAGAATGGATTTTTCTTTTCAATTTTAATATCTTTCATAATTTCTTGCTCTTGAATATTCAAACTCTTGGCACTAGTTCTCTTTTCCTCCTTCTTTTCCTCGACTCCTTTTGCCCCACTTAGCTTTAATTTAAATTTATTTTTCCCCATAGGAATTAAATAACCATTATTCCCAACATCATGAGTAGATTTATATCCTTTTCCATGGCCTCCCCCATAGCATTTAACAGTTATATATAGGTAACATCACATAGGATATCATTGACATAGTTTCCAATTTTAAATGAAATTAAGACTTGCTTGGTTACGTCAAATCTCTTACCTTTGATGAGCCATGAATATTATCTTAGATTAATCACTTTTGGAAAACTTATTTTCTCAACTATCTCCTCAATCTCCATATTTATCAAACTTTCAAAATTAACGAACACTTTGCATACTTTGCCTTTAACACATCATTTAGTTTGGAAAGTTTTGTCTTGTTAAATTATTTGATGTGTATTTTTGTATTCAACATATTTATAAGTCAATGGTTGAATCTCTTTCAATAAAGTTAACAACTTGTCTTCCCTTCCTATGAGAATACTTCTCCTTGAATCATCATGAATCTCTCTCTCTCTCACCTTAAATTCGGTATGGAGAATTTATGGGGTTTGGCTTGCACAACACTTGGCTCACAATAATGATAGAAATGGTGTAAGGTGGTTAGTTGAGATTGTAAAGCATATGTAAGTGATAGGATTATAATTAATATAGTAGTTGAATGAAAAAAGACATGGTATCATATTGCCACTATCAACCATATTATAGCATGCTATCATACATATATTAAAATATATAATTTAACTTGGTCACTCATATTATTTCATGGTGGTATACTTATAAAAAATTTCAGCATAACTTGGTACCTGCATAAATTTCATGCAATCAAAATAAATCATAGAATCTAAATTTAATCATAGAAGTAGAAAATCCTAACACACCACCATATGATTTTTACATATATAGTAAGAGCATAGGTTTTCTTTCTTTTAAAGCACAAATTAGCAAAAAGAATATAAAGAACCACCCACGACCCCACCTCCAATACAACATTATTCTTCTCCTTAAAACACATGGCCCAAAATTAGAAATTATAACACATAAAATAACAAGGTAATCACAACAGAAGTTAGACCCAACAATAGGTGGTGCACCAAGAGCATGAAGAAAGGAGGGTAAGGTTTTCAATTTTTCTCCCAAATTTAACACCCTTGTACTTAAGAAAATATAATAGGGGTATATAAAAGATCAAGAGAATATATCAAGCAAAAGAGAATAAAGGAGAAGAGAGGGGTAGGATTCAATTTCAACAAGGGAAGATCTCTTTTAGGCAAAACACAAGAGGAGAGATGAGACAACACTTTTCCCATGAGGGATGAATGAATGAATGAAGAAAAAATAAAGTGAGGCATACGGAGGGCAAAGGGGATGAAAATATACAAAAATAGAATATGGTAGAGCTAACCGAGGTTGATTTATTTACACTTTATTGAAGGAGGTAATGGGTGAAGATATGGTGTGTAAGAGAGATCTACCTTGAATATTATCTAACCATAATCCTAAGTAATTAATATTTTAATCCAATTCTAATCTTGGGTAATTGATATTTTTATGATACCTTAATTTTTTAGTCCTAAATCTAAACCTAATTCTAATCCCAATTTTAGGTCATTAATATTTAACCTAATCATAATCCTAGATGATTGATAAATTAATTTTACCCTAACATCAAATGTAAACCTAATTCTAATCCTAACCTTAATTTTTCTTTCCCTCATTTCCCTTTTTCTATATTATTTTCCCTTTTATTTCCCTTTTCTTTCTCCCTATCTCGATCATCCTGCTTCCTCCCTACTTTTGGCCATGCAATCCCCTCACTCACATGGCTTCCTCTCATTCCTATCCTAATCCCTACATCCCAATTGCACTAACCAACATGCCTGGTCACTTTCTTCCCCATTCTATGTCACTTTGAATAACTAAATTAAAGGCAAACTGATGTGAATTCTATGAATCTATATTTAAGTAATTTTGAAATTTGTTGTGAATTAATTACTTATAATTGTTTGTCTTATTTGTTGAATTAATAGGAGAATATTGCAGCATATGGATTCTGTGGACTTGGACATAATTGCTGAAAAGTGCAGAATATGTTTGGAGTGTACAGATTATGTAAATTTTTATTAAATATTTTGTAATCCCATATGATGCATTCGCCGGTCGTAATGGGCTAATGGGAATTAGGACGGTTGTATAATCCGCCACCCGGTCCTTAAATTGGACTAGCTGGATTGTGGATTAATCAATCCTTAATGACCATGATTAGCTATAGTTGTTTTAGCTGATGGGAACTTAAGCTTTAAGCTTAATTGTATTTTGGGACATTTTGATGATGGCTATATTTGGGCTGGTCGACACTTTATTATTTTGGCCCAAAAGTCTGTATCTCCCGTCCATGTAGGCTTGTATCGTCCGTATGTAGTTGTAGCGTATACGGCCTTCTGTGTACATATATATAGGTCGAATACAATGTAATACGTATACACTTGACATAAATAAACTCAGTCGATATTTTCTCGATCTCTCTCGCGACTTCTTCTCTCTCTTGGCGATTCTCTCATTCGCTTCTTCTCTGGTTCTGTCTCGCTCTCATCTTGATTGATCTTGATCATTCACCTTCTAATTTCAGTTGCCATTGAATCAATTGTGCTTCTGAAACTGTGGTTCTTCCTTTGGAAAGTTTTCCTTAGGCTGTGCCGGCGAAAATCGAACGTTGCGCTTGATTAAATCTTTCGATCCTTTGCGAAACCCTAACCGGTTTCCATCATTTGGTATCAGAGCCAGGTTTTCTAGAGTGCTCATAGTTTCTGTATTACTGATTAAGTTTTCTTCATTTTTGTTGATTCGATTTTTGTATTTCGCTAACCCTAGTTTGAGGTGTGAAATTTTAGGGTTTTGCAGCGACGAACTCAGTATCGATTCTTGTCGCTTTCAAACCGACGATTAAAGCATTTTTGGTCCACTATTTTGAAAGTCTAAAGAAAAAACCCTAATCGACCTAGGGTTTGGTCAAGAACTTGAATCTTGACTGACAGTGCGACAAACTGTTGTTGGTAACTTCGATTTGTAAATTCCTTTGTTATACTACTATCTACTATACTTAATTTCCAATTTTCGACAAATTATCTGTTTGTTGATAAGTATATAGGTTAATATCACAACCGGCGAACTATCTTGGTTTCAAGAAAAGGGATAGACCTCCAAGAAGAGGGGCACCCTAAATAATTGAACTAATTGCTTAAGCAGACGCGGTAATATCGTTCCCTCTTACTTATCTCGTATTGTTGAATTAGTCTTGTCAAATTATCATAGGCATTGAGTCATTCTGGGTAAATTTTACTGTTGCTATTACTGTTAATATTAATGCGACCATACTTCTTGTGGCTATACTGTGTGTCTGTTATCTGAGATTCTTGAATAAGTTGCTTCTGTGATTAAATCACTGCTGTATTGATTGTTTAATTACTGTTGAGTTTCATCATGTCTAATAATGGCCAATCAGTGAATCAATCTGTGTCTAGTAATGACCTTCTAGAAACCCTTAGGACTTTTCAAGAACAAATGACTGCACAATTTGTTGTTTTATCTGCTAACCTAGAACAAAGATTAGGAGAACAGGAAGTAAGACTTAATGAACTACAACATAACAGAGTTGAAACTAATCAAGCAGGAGTTTTAGGAAGGGCTCCAATGGATCCTAGGACTAGAATTCCACCCATAGCTAATCTAGAGGAGTTAGAAGATCAAATATCCCACAATAGTGATAGGATGCCTAGACAGAACAACAGGCGGGATAGGGAATTAGAATTCATTGATAGGAATTTAAATAATCTTAAGCTTAGTATACCAGGGTTCAATGGAAGGAATGACCCTGATTATTATTTTGAATGGGAAAGGAAAATAGAACTGGTATTTGAGTGTCACAATTACTTTGAGGAAAAGAAAATTAAGGTGGCTGTAGTAGAATTTACTGAGTATGCGTCTTCTTGGTATCATAATTTTGTGTTAACTAGACGTAGGTGTGGGGAACCAGCTATACAAACTTGGGCAGAGTTTAAAACTTTAATGAGAAAGAGATTTGTGCCAAGTTACTATTATAGAGAGTTGCATAAGAGGTTGTAAACTATTAGTCAAGGAGTGAGATCAGTAGATGACTATTATAAAGAGTTAGAAGTTTTGATTATTAAGACAGGAGTTATTGAGGATGATGATGCTACTATGGCTAGGTTTCTGAGTGGGTTAAATTCAGAGATAGCTGATAAGGTAGAACTGTATCCTTGTGGAACATTAACTGAAATGGTGAATATAGCTACTAAGATAGAGATTCAATTGAGGAAATCTAGGCAATATAAACCCCCTGGGATTGGGTTTAAGACTACTATGAGGAGAAATTTTGGGGGAAATGCTTCTGGAAATTGGAAGAATAATAGTAAGGTAGAGTTTAAGGGAAGAAACAATGAAGCTAAGACAGGGCAGAAGTCTGAAAGGGGCAGGAATGTGATGACAAATCCTGTAAATGGGTCAAACAGGACTAGGGATATTAAATGTTTTAGGTGTGGAGGCTTAGGTCATATAGCTTCTGAATGCCCTAACAAGAGAAATATTTTGATTAGAGAATCTGGGGAAGTAGAATCTGAATCTGAATCTGAAGAAGAAGAAGAAGAAGAAGGGGTTAATGTAGTTGGAAAGGATGATAGTGACCTAGAAGATGAAATAGAATTACCAGTGAGTAGGGATCTTTTTGTGGTTAGAAGAGCTTTAAATAGTAATAAATTACCTGATTCCAATGCTATACAAAGAGAAAATATATTCCATACTCGATGTTTAATTAATGATAAGTGTTTTAACATGGCTATAGATAGTGGTAGTTGTATTAATGCTGCTAGTACCCCATTGGTATCTAAATTAGGATTAACCACTACTAAACATCCAAAACCATATAGATTGCAATGGCTTAATGAGTTGGGAGATGTTAAGGTTAGTCAACAGGTTTTAGTGAATTTAAAGTTAGGAAAATATGAGGATTCTATTTTATGTGATATAGTTCCTATGCATGCTGCTCACTTGTTGTTGGGTAGGCCTTGGCAATATGATAGGAGGGTAGTACATGATGGTTATAAGAATAGGTATACCGTACAGAAGGATGATAAGAAGATTGTTTTAGCACCTATGACTCCAAAGGAAATATTTGAGGATCAAACCAAAATTAAATCTGATTATAAGGAGTTATCTAAGTCTAATTTGGGAAATGATATGAACGAAACTTTTGGATTTTATGCTAAAAGTAAGGATGTAGGAAAGGCAATAAGAAGAAATGCCAATGTATACTTGATGGTTTTTAACGACTGTTATGAGTGTCAGAAAGGAACAATTGAAGAAGTACCTAGTACAGTAAAAATGTTATTGGAAGAATATAGTGAATTGTTTCCTGAGGATATACCTAGTGGATTACCTCCATTAAGGGGAATAGAACATCAAATAGATTTTATTCCAGGAGCTGTTATACCAAACAGACCTGCTTATAGGGCTAATCCTGAAGAGGTTAAGGAATTAAAAAGACAAGTTTCAGAATTGTTAAGTAAAGGATATATTAAGGAGTGTATGAGTCCTTGTGCAGTACTTGTATTACTAGTGCCTAAAAAGGATGGTAGTTGGAGAATGTGTGTGGATAGCAGGGCAGTAAATAAGATAACTATTAAGTATAGATATCCAATTCCTAGGCTGGATGAAATGTTGGATCAATTGCATGGTGCTGTTATATTTTCTAAAATAGATTTAAAGAGTGGATATCATCAAATTAGGATGAAATCAGGAGATGAGTGGAAGACAGCTTTTAAGACAAACTTTGGATTATATGACTGGTTAGTGATGCCTTTTGGGTTGTCAAATGCTCCTAGTACTTTTATGAGACTTATGAACCATGTATTAAGGGAATTTATTGGAAAATTTGTGGTTGTTTATTTTGATGATATACTTATATATAGTAAATCCTTAGAGGAACACTTGGGACACATAAGGATTATTTTGAATGTGTTTAAAACAGAACAACTTTATGCTAATTTAGCTAAGTCTAGATTTTGTTTGGAAAGTGTGGTTTTCTTAGGATTTGTGGTAGGAAAAGAAGGTGTGTCTATAGATGAAGAAAAGGTTAAGGCTATTCAAGAGTGGCCTGTGCCAAAAAGTGTAACTAAAGTAAGAAGTTTTCATGGACTGTGTTCTTTTTATAGAAGATTTGTGAGAAACTTTAGTACTATAGCTGCTCCTTTGACTGCCATAACAAAGAAGGATAATGGGTTTATTTGGGGATTAGAACAACAGCAATCTTTTGAGACACTTAAGAATAAATTGACCCAAGCACCTGTTTTGAGTCTTCCTGACTTTAAAAAAATGTTTGAATTAGATTGTGATGCTTCAGGGTTAGGAATAGGGGATGTACTTTCTCAAGAAGGAAAACCAGTAGCTTATTTTAGTGAGAAATTAAATGGTAGTACATTGAATTATTCTACCTATGAAAAGGAACTGTATGCTTTAGTAAGGGCTTTGGAGGTATGGCAACATTATTTGTGGCATAGAGAATTTGGAGTTAATACAGATCAGGAGGCTATTAAATATTTAAAGACTCAATCAAAGTTAAATAGGAGACAAGGTAGATGGATAGAATTCATTGAAAGTTTTCCTTACATAATTAAATATAAGAAAGGTAGTGATAACATAGTTGCAGATGCTTTATCTAGGAGATATGTTTTATTGAATGCTGCTGATACTACTTTATTAGGATTTTCCAGTATTAAGCTATTATACTTAGAGGATAATGATTTTAAAGAAATATATAAAAGGTGTGAGGTTACTTCTCAAGGAAAATATTTTATTAATGAAGGATACTTGTTTAGGGAAAATAGATTGTGTGTTTCTGCATGCTCTTATAGAGGATTATTAATTCAAGAGGCACATAGTGGTGGATTAATGGCACATCTAGGAACTCAGAAAACTTTAGATGTTTTAATTGAACATTTTTATTGGCCACACATGAAAAAGGATGTTTTGAAACATTGTGTTAATTGTATTAAATGTAGGCAGGCAAAAACTACTTCAAAACCTTTTGGATTATATACCCCCTTACCTGTATCTAACCATCCTTGGGTTGATGTATCTTTGGATTTTGTTTTAGGATTACCTAGGACTAATAGAGCTAAAGATTCAATAATGGTTGTAGTAGATAGGTTCAGTAAAATGGCTCATTTTATACCTTGTGATAAAACAAATGATGCTGTAGCAGTGGCTGAATTATTTTTTTCTAATGTGGTTAAGTTACATGGAATTCCTAAGACTATAGTTTCAGACAGAGATGTTAAGTTTTTAAGCCATTTTTGGAAAGTTTTGTGGGGAAAATTAGGGACTAAATTATTATTTTCTACAACTTGTCATCCTCAAACTGATGGTCAAACTGAGGTGGTTAATAGAACTTTGGGAAACATGTTGAGAGCTGTCCTTGGAAAGAATCTTAAACAATGGGAGTATGTTTTACCTCAAGTGGAATTTGCTTATAATAGGACTTTACATTCTACAACTAATAAAACTCCATTTGAGATTGTGTATGGTTTTAATCCATTAACTCCATTAGATTTGAGTCCTTTACCTCATGCTGATTTGCAAAATTTTGATGCTGGATCTAGAGCTGAATGTATAAAAAGACTACATGAGACTGTAAGGCAACAAATTAATAAGAAGGTACAACAGATGGCTGAACATGCTAATAAAAGAAGGAGAAAAATGATTTTTAAACCTGGAGATTTAGTCTGGGTTCACTTAAGGAAAGAAAGGTTTCTAAATTTTAGAAAGTCAAAATTGGATCCTAGAGGTGATGGACCATTTACTGTATTAGAGAAAATTAATGATAATGCTTATAAAATTGATCTACCTATTAAATTTGGAAATGTGAGTAATTCTTTCAATGTGGCAGACCTTAGTCTATTTCTAGGACTTATTCAGGTTTCAGAGGCGAAACCTTTCCAAGAAGAGGGGAATGATGTGAATTCTATGAATCTATATTTAAGTAATTTTGAAATTTGTTGTGAATTAATTACTTATAATTGTTTGTCTTATTTGTTGAATTAATAGGAGAATATTGCAGCATATGGATTCTGTGGACTTGGACATAATTGCTAAGAAGTGCAGAATATGTTTGGAGTGTACAGATTAGGTAAATTTTTATTAAATATTTTGTAATCCCATATGATGCATTCGCCGGTCGGAATGGGCTAATGGGAATTAGGACGGTTGTATAATCCGCCACCCGGTCCTTAAATTGGACTAGCTGGATTGTGGATTAATCAATCCTTAATGACCATGATTAGCTATAGTTGTTTTAGCTGATGGGAACTTAAGCTTTAAGCTTAATTGTATTTTGGGACATTTTGATGATGGCTGTATTTGGGCTGGTCGACACTTTATTATTTTGGCCCAAAAGTCTGTATCTCCCGTCCATGCAGGCTTGTATCGTCCGTATGTAGTTGTAGCGTATACGGCCTTCTGTGTATATATATATAGGCCGAATACAATGTAATACGTATACACTTGACAGAAATAAACTCAGTCGATATTTTCTCGATCTCTCTCGCGACTTCTTCTCTCTCTTGGCGATTCTCTCATTCGCTTCTTCTCTGGTTCTGTCTCGCTCTCATCTTGATCGATCTTGATCATTCACCTTCTAATTTCAGTTGCCATTGAATCAATTGTGCTTCTGAAACTGTGGTTCTTCCTTTGGAAAGTTTTCCTTAGGCTGTGCCGGCGAAAATCGAACATTGCGCTCGATTAAATCTTTCGATCCTTTGCAAAACCCTAACCAGTTTCCATCACAAACCATGCTTGACCTTAACCTTCAATCATTCCCATTTCACACTCTCAACCCCCATCCTCTATAAATACCACTCCTCTCTAATCCATACTTCACCAAGAAACTCACATATACTCTCCCCTCCCATCACCTTCCTTTCCTTAACCCCTCTATGCTTCACTCATTGATCGTCCACCATTTTCATCCAAGTGAGCTCTATAAAGTTTATTCAACATTATGTAACTCAGCCTTTTTTACAACCAAAACCTATGATGAACACCCCTTACTTGCATTAACACTTCACATAATAAATACCTTAGTTGCATCAAACTATCATGTAACCTCCATACTTCTGCACCTAACTTCCACATTGTACTGCCACTTCTTTTGTGACATTCCCACAAAAACCATGCTCATTTACACTATCAAACTCACACATCCCCTTGGCATCACTTCTTCATGCAACAACCCCTAAAGACACCATAAGCTTACACCAAACCACCACCTCTCACATCAACAACCCATGCCAAATCACTACGCCAAATTTCAAGAACCCACACCAACATCACCTTATTTATGCCACTCCTTTACTCAAAACCCCCCTATTTGCATCAAGAGTTGATGTTTTACCCCCTTGTTGCACAAAATTATGCCACAACTAGTCCTCGCATAACTTGGTCTGCTTTAATTTTGCTCCATTTAACACCCTTCTTTGTCTTAGCTTTTCCTTGTTTAATTTCATAATTTATAGAATCATTCTATCCTTGATTCTTAGGTAATTTTATGACGGTATCAAAGGAGGAATCTTAGGGTCATACATGCTTATAGTTAGGGTTTTTGTATGCAATGTGTATGAAAACTCATGGATATTAATATTATGATGATAATGTCATGTTGATAATATTTTTGTATGATGATGTGGTATTGAATCTATGAAAGGTGAAAATATGTGAAGAGCATGAGCTTATATGTTGTTGTTGCGATAAATCTTGGTTTGATACCACAAGTGTGTTAGTGTAACCTATGGTATTTTAATGTTGTTTGAATGATTATGGAAAGTGGAAAGTGAATATGCTCAATTTTTTTCATGATGATATATATATGGAAAACTTGAAATTAATGATATTATACTCATTGGATCTTTGTAAGAAAATAGGCACTTTAGCTATCTGAAGGTTATTTTGATCAATATGGGTTAAATATGAAAAACTTTGCATTTTAACGTTTCAAATGGTTTTAAATATACTAATCATATCATGTGTAATATTATAGCAATTATAAGCTGAATAAGTCTAATAAAATGAGGAAATGACTTAAGTTGGGGATAATAACCTTAGATGCGATGTCATTATTGCATGTTAAAATTTTAGATTTAGACCTTGATTTTCATTTAAGTTGCTAACATTGTAATTTTAGTAATGTTTATTAAATGTGGTAGTTATATGAGCCTTATGAAAAAGTTTATGCCTAACTTATGAAATTAAGGTTTCGTACAGGCAGGGTTGTTATTGCCTGCATTAAACGTTGCAGTTAGAAATTGATTTTTTTGATATGGTGTTAATAATTATATTTTAGTTTTTCGAACTATATTTTGTGGTAATATGAGTATTAAGGATAAATTTATGCTTAACTTGTAAATTTGGGTTTTATAAGGAATTATAAATAGTAATTCTAGAGGCATGTTGTTATTGCTTATGTAAGACATTAGATTTAGGCCATTAATTTTTGATATCTTATTAATAATTATATTTTAGAAATTTTTATTAAATTTGGGGATAAAATGAGAATTATTATATAATTTATTTTCACCTTGTGGAAATAATATTTTATTAAGAGCTAATATGATTTTTTTCCTTATAGGAATGTCCTAATCTTTATGTGGTTGTTTTTCATGTTTTTTGAATAATTAATTTAAGTTTGGATTATGTGTCTTGAATATTTATATGTGTGATCCACAATATAAGGTGAGATAAGAAATAATGGATAAGTTGCTAATCACTTAAAGTAAAAGTGTAATATCCCCAATTTTAGCTAACCCTAATCTTGAATAATTAATATCGTAACCTAATTCTAATATCAAGAAATTAATATTTCTATCTTACCCTAACTCCCTAATCATAAATCTTAGCCTAAACTTATTTTTTATTTCAAATTATTAATATCTTCTTTATCCTAAACCTAATCCTAGATAATCATTTAATTAAAGTACCCTAATCCCCAAACCTAAATTATTTTAACCTAAGCCTAAATCTAAACCTACATGTTTTCTTTTCCCTTTTTCTTTATATTCTCCTTTATTTTATTTTATTTTATTTTATTTTCTTCCCCTGCAAGTCCTCTCCTCTACTCTTATCTTTTTCTTGATTATACGCCTCCCCTGCCAAGCCTACCCCCATCAACTCACCCCTCCTCAACTTCAAGGTCAGGGTTGTAATTTTTGCATGATCACCACCTCTCCTCTCCCTTCCCTAAATGCATGTTGATATATATGAGTCACATATAATGCCTAAACCTATCCCCTTCTCCCTTTGTTTTATGTTAAAAAGTTGTACCCCAAATGAAACCTCTCCCTCCTTCTCCCCACCCCCACCATCACCCAAAGCCATGCAAAATCACTCCCACTAGTGAGCCTAACTAGGGATAACAAAAGATCAGGTCTGGGTCAAGTTTGAATCGACCCAAACCCATTTATATTACCTAAACCTAGACTTGACGTACATCCATCTCTTAAAAGTTTAGATCCAGATCGATACCCATCAAGTCTAGTGGGTAAATTGATCCTAAATGGATCCAGCTATTTTTTTAATTTATTTAAAGATAATCTATGTAAATATAAATGCATTTATATTTTATATAGCCTAATATGTATTTTTTGTTAATAAAATTTCTTTGAGTAAAAATATAAACTCTAAATTTTAAAATAGTGTTTTAATGCTTTTGGAATAAAATATTATGCACAATGTTTATACAATAAATACTTAGAAATAAAGTTAAAAAAAATAAGGATCTCAAAAATGATTACGATAAAGATGACAAACATAATATTAGTATATATCTATACACATACACACACACACACTGTAACACCCCAAAATTTACTACTAAAAAATTTTGTTTTAAGCAGAAGTGTATAATCAAATATTTGGGTGTTACCGCCATAACTGATATAAGTCTGGCTTACCCCGCCATCCTTATGTCAATCACAAGGGAAAATGATTAGAAAATTTAAAACATGATTAGAAAGAGATGAGACAACTTTTTATACATTAAGTAAGTGTTTGGAGATTATTTGGGGTGAAAATAAGGTTGCACAGCCAAGAAAGAAGTCGCACTGGTGGGTGGTGCAAAAGTTGCACGGCCATGAATAATCAAAGCACAACAGGTTGCAAGAAAAAAAAACGACGGCCAGGCGATGCAGAAGTTTCACGGTCGTGCAGCAACAGTGCACAATAGTTTGAAGGAAGAAAAGATGCAAGGCCAGGCGTTGCAGAAGTTGCATGGCTGTGTAGAATCAAGTTGAGAGTAAAAATGTTGCACGGTCAAATGGTGAAAGGGTTGCATGGCTGTGCAGTAGCGTATCTGAGTGTTTGCACTACCGTGCAGCAGGTTGTGCACTCTAAAACTCTAAAATGATCAAGGGGAAAGAGAAGGAAAAAGAGGCAGCGGTCAGTGGTGATGGCCGGCGACAGAGAGGGGGCAGGTTAGGGCAACCTTAGTAGTTGATCTACTGGCTAAAGGGAAGCTAGTGGTTGCTTGGGTGGTGTTTGGTGGCAGATGGGGTGTGCATCTTAAAAGTTTCCTTTAGGAAAAACATCAAATCAAACACCAGAGGCCTTACTTGCCTGGCTAGAACGGAAGAAATTGTACTCACCTAAGTACAAGCACTTCCTTCTTCTGGCTTGTGAGGAAGGGAATACTTTTTAAACAGTGATTTCAGGGCCGGCTTGGCTGGCTAGTATGACTGGTTAATCAGGCTTGCTAGTCAGACTGGTTCATCAGACTGGCTCATCAGACTGGCTAGTCAGGTTTAGCTCGCTAATAGGGAAAATGGAGGAAGAAGAAGGAGAAAGGAGAAGGTCGGGGAGTTGATGCTTGGAAATAATATGGAGAGTTGGGAATTATTTATACTAGTAGATGGCGTGCTAAGGAGGAGAAGAAATGGTAGGGTGATGACGATAATGACAATGGTTTTTCTGCCGAGAAGAAGAAGAAAAAAGACGATAGGGGGATGGTGATGGTTGAGGTGGATGGGAGTCAAGCAGGGCACAAGGGGTAATGATGGAGAAGGAGACGTGAAAGGGAGGAGAAGGCAGGGAGAAGAAGAAAGGAGGAAGAAGAAGGGGGATGGTAGTGCTGGCAAGGTGAAGGTGATGAGCATGAGGGAGGCAAGTAGATGGTGGTGCATGTGCGAGAGAAGAAAAAATTCTCACGCCAACGTAGAGAGAAGCAGAGAAAAGAAAGAAAAGGAAAAGGAAGAAAAGGAAAGAAAGGGAGAAAAGAAAACGAGAAAGAAAAGGAAAAAGAGGGAAGCTTAGGGAATTGGGACTAGATTAGGAATTTTGGGATTAGCCAAAAAATATAGATTAGCAGAAATTTTAGCGGTTTCGATTTTTGGTTTATGAATTTTGGTTTAACCGAAACATGGTTTTGGTTTTTGGTTAAGGTTTCGGGATTAAGAAATTTGGTTAAGGCTAACAATAAGGTTTCTTGAGATTAGAGTCAAATTAGGGCTAATGATACGGAATTATGTTAAGAAAATTTTTCGGGTATTACACACACACTATAAATGGGTTTGGGTTTGGTCTAGGTCTGAGATTAATGAACCTAGATTCATACCCATTTAGATATATATAGATCCAGACATGACCCAAACCTGTAGTTCCAAATTTCATTAACCCAAACCTACTAATAATAAGACAGGTCTGGTTTGAGTCAAGGACCCATTGCCATCCCTAAGCCCAACCGAGGCACCAACACCACCATGAGTAGCATTTTTCATACCTTTACCCTTAGCACCGACCACTTTTCCATTACCTCACTCCATCCACCAAGCATACCAACCACAACATGCCACCGAGAACCAACCAAACCAGCCAATCCTACCCCTTCTTTCGGTCAACCCAAACAAACCACACCTACCACCTTCGGCAACAACCACCATAACCCAACAGCTCCATTCGACCATTTCCACTACATCCCACCACCCACCTTTGGCCAAAAAAACCAGTTCTCACCCCCACCTTTTGGAAAAATTAGTTTTTTCCACCCTCCTTATGTCGCCCCTTCAATTGACCCCCTCCTTGTTGCACACAAGCTTGGCCAGTTTGGTTTTCCCCATTTCTTTCATCCTTCCATTACCTTAACCCCTCCTTTATCAAATAATTTAATTCTAAGTATTTAATTTTTTTAATTTCAATAAGGTGATACTCCGGAGGTTCTGAAAGAGGCAGGATAAGATAAGCATGCTTAGATATTGGAGCCTTTGTCGTAACGAAGATAGTCAATGTTTTAGGATTTTGTATTAAATACTTGTATGGAAATATGTATTATCAAGATATTACCATTATATGATTAAATGCATGTTGTTAATGATATGATATGGTCATATGGATTATATGATAGCAAGAGAGTACGAATAACAAAAAGATGTGCTAATATGATGTTACTATGCTAGGTTTTATTTTTGGGGATAATTATAACTTTTAGAAGAGTAGTATGGGAATCATAAAATATTATAACTTTTAAATAATTATATTTTATATGTATGATGATAAATGGATAATATTGAAATAATGATATTGAATATATAACATTTTCATAAAATAAGGATTTTCAGCTATCTATAAGTGTATTTTGGTGAATATGGTTAATATGGAAATTTTGGTACTTTAACATGTTAGTAGGATTAAAATATTATAATAATATTATGTGGAGTTATTGGCATGATTGTGAATATCATAAGCTCTCCAAAATTAGAAAATTACCTAAATAGGGAATAATAACCTTAACATGATAATATTATTTTCAAATGTGTGAAACATTAGATTTATACCATGAATTTTGGATATGTTATTATTATTTTCATTTTAGGGGTTTATATTTAATATGGTGGTTTTATGAGCCTTATAGGAAAAGTTATAACTTACCTATGAAATTAGGGTTTAAGAGCTTGGTGAATAGTAACCTTTAAGATTGGGCTATTACCACATGTGTAAGATGTAGGTGTTAGACCTTGAATTTCGGTTATGTTAATAATAATAATATTTTAGGAAGATATACTAAATTGAATGGGTAAATATTGGAGAAGTTATGCCTAAATTATGAAATTAGTGTTTTAGGAAAGTAAGGATCTTAACTTTGGAGGCCTTATGACCTAGGTGATGTGCTTACTTGCTTTAATGTATTTGGTACCTCTAAATGAATAATTAATAAGATATTAATCATGTAAAGTGAAATATCATGTGATTCAGGCCAAGGTGATGTCTTTTAGATCCGTTCCACTAGATAATAATAGTAACTTAAGAGCGTTTTCCCCTAAGAATATGTTTTTATGGATCTGTTCCATCGGATAATAATAGTGCCTCAAGTGTTTTTATCCCTAAGAGGTGATTCAGTCCATTCCACCATATTAAGAATAATGTGGCCCTATACTCATCGTGAATAAAAATATCATTCGAGTAACCTACTAGATAAGACATTGATGACTTAAAGTGGAAGGGCACATGTATAAGGGCCAAGATTATATTTTTTTAAATTTGTTCCACCAGATGATAATGGTGGCTCAGAATCGTTTCTTCCTAAGAAAGTGTTTTTATGGATCCATTCCACTAGATGATAATAGTGGCTCAGGTGTGTTTACCCTGAGAGGGTCTTCATCCTGTTCCACCAAATTAATAATAGTGGGGCCCCATACTCATCGTGAATAAGAATATGATTTGAGTAACCTATTAGATAATAGATTAATGAATTAAAGTGGAATATTACGTAAGTTGGGACCAAGGTTATGTTTTTCATAGCCATTCCACCAGATGATAATAATGGATCGGGAGCATTTTGCCTAGAGAATGTGTTTTTCAAATCTATTCCACCAGATGATAATAATGGCTCAGATGTGTTGTCCTTGAGAGATGCTTTAGACCATTCCACTCGTTTAAGAATAGTGGGGTTCCTTAACTCAACAAAAATAAAAGAATGAAAATTGTTATAATTAATAAAGAGGCATAGACTAATATTTACCTTATGAGAATTTTCATAAGTTGTATGTGTACTTATCATTTTCTATGAATGCATGTGTTTATCTATACCCCTTGACCTGATAGTATAGTTACCTTGGTCAGTACGTACCGTACTGAGTATCCTTTTCATAGGTGATGCTCATTCTCACGAAAAAATTGCCTAGTTATTTGTGTGTAGGTCTTTGAGGACTAGATGGATGATTTTACTGCATTTGATGCATTGTGTGGGGAGAAGTGACCTTTTATCTATAATAGGTGTTTGGCTGAAGAGTCTTGTTATCTGAATGATTTTTTACTTAGATACCTTTTGGAATCTTCAATCTGTGGTATCCATCTTGTTGTATCTTGTTACTGTATTCTAGAGTTAACCTTCAAACTAATGTTTCTATTTATAATTTTTTCTCATTTCTAATTACCTTGTTTTGCTATGAATAGTTTTAGCCTTGTGATTGATGTGAAGATGGTATGATATACTAGTCATACATCAATTACGACAATAACACTCAATATTTGATTATATGCTTCCGTTATAAATCAAGATTTGTTAGTAGTAAAATTTGGGGTATTACAAGTTGGTTGGTTTTCATTACCGAGTTTTGAAATTGAGTTTTCAGATAATGTAACACCCCAAAATTTACTATTAAAAAAACTTTTGTTTTAAGTGGAAGCATATAATAAAATATTTGCATGTTACCGCCGTAATTGACATAAGTGTGGCTTACCCACCAGCTTTACATCAATCATAAGGAAAAATAATTACAAAATTAAAGCATGATAAGAAGAAATGAGACAACTTTTAGAAACATCAAATAAGAGTTTGGAGATCAACTCTCATTACAATATCAAAATAAATAAAAGGGATCCTATAGAACTAAGAGTTCAAAAAGGTATTCGGGTAAAACTATTACGTGGATAACATGAATCTACACCCAAAACCTCGATACAAAGAAATCACTCCTCCACATATCTATCATCAATGGTTGTGAATTTGTCCACTTGGTCCTTATCAACTCAACCTACACATATACATCTGGGTCAACTACTCGTTGGATTGAGCAACACCTATAAAATGAATGATCAATAGGCTACGTACTGAGTAAGGTAACGTTACAGTCAAGCAGGGTTACACATGACACAAGAATTATCATAAGAAATGCATAAATCAAAGAATTCTAGATAATTACTAATTCCATGTCTTTCATTAGATATACCATATTCCAATCTTTTATTTATGTTGAGTTCAAAGACCCCACTATTCTTAAACCGGTGGAACAGCCTGAAACACCTCTCGAGGACAATACACCCGAGCCACTATTATTATTCGGTGGAATGGACCTAACAACTCTCAAACTAAAATACACCTAAGCCACTATAATTAAACCGGTGGAATGGTCTCACGCACCTCTTAGGGACAACACACTCGAGCCACTATTATTATCTGATGGAATGGACTAAACACATCCGTTCTGACTCACGTAGTCTTCCACTATAAATGATTAGTATCTTTCTATTTATACTTTATCTCTTAATCATATTTTCATTCACGTTTAGTATAGGGTCCCACTATTCTTAATACAGTAGAAAGGATTTATGCACCTCTCTGGGACAACACACCCGAGGCACTATTATTTTCCAGTGGAACGGACCTATATAAACACCTCAGCCTAACTCACGCGATCTTTCACTTTAAATGATTAGTACCTTATTCATAGTTGATTGTATATTATCATGCTGAACTCATATAAATGTGCAAAACATACAACTGAATACCATAAGTACGACTACATAACTACCCACCAATTATCATAATTTCCTCAGGGTAGTTAAGATAATAGTATTCTCACACACTTCTTCAATAGCCATGGTGAAGGTTGACACACAACCCTTCTTGTTGCACACAATATGTTCCACAAAGTGTAGGTGCTAGATTTATTTTTCCTGCAACCAAAGAAGGCATAAACTAATTTCTAATTCACAATCAAATTATAATCACTACCTATATTCCTTGATTAGGAAAAAAGGAGATCTTTTATCCCCAAGAATAGTCATTGCACGCAGGCACACATAAAGATTGGAGAGGTCCTCTATAAATGGTGTAAAATTCAACCACATAAAATCATAGAATGTCAATTCTTTGTCTTCAACAAATGCACGTCTTCAAGTGGGAGATTCATGTTGGTTGATTCATAGAATATGTAGAGGAGATCCATAGGGAGAGGATTGAGTGATTCTTTGAGAGGAAATGAGGAGAAATGGTTCAAATAGAGTGTCAGCAACTCATGGACTATTCGTTCGATGCTGAGATGGTGTCCAGGTCTCTGCTCTTTTGTGGTCTTCTCTGTTTGATGCACAAATGGAGCTTGAAATGGGTTTATTTATACTAGATCATGTACCAATAGAGAGTAGAATAAAGGAGGAACGAGGTGCTGGGGAGGCACAAAATTGTGGCATATAGGGTGACACACAAAACTACTGCAACTTGTCGATATTTTATGTGAAAATGATAGGGAAAATACAACAAGATCATTGCAAGATTACCAGAACTTTGAGCAAGAAATTCAAGAAAAATTCAAGAATATCATAACTAAGAAATAATTCAAGGAAAATTTTGAGTAATCGTGGAGTTCTTGATGCAAGAATACACACGCGATTTTCTGGTCTGTAGGGTCTGGTTCTGAGACAGTTTCAAATAATTGAAGCTTTGATACCAAAAATGATGTGTTTTATCATAGTGGCTGGAAGGTTGGATCAAAGATTGATGGTAGAAGATGTCACCCATGAATGATACAAAAGAAACGAAGGATTAAGAAGGATTATAGGTGAAGAAATCAAGTGACAAAGGATAGGAGTCTTGGCAAATTTGAATTGGTCTTCAAATGTGTGTCAAGCTTGAGTGTTGATGGAGGAAGGCAATGTCCCAGACTTTCCTTGCTCAATGTCGACTCAAATGAGAGAGATAGACTTCAGCTAGCTATGCTCAAAGTTTGATTAAAATATTTATTCATTCTACTATTCAAATCATGCGTACAAGAGTATATATATAGGAGAGGAAGTAGTCGATGGTTATCATGCCTAAACCAGCCAATTATTTCCCTTAATCCAAGCCCACTTGTCATGGTTGAATTAAGCCCATATAACACTTAATCCTAAGCATAATATAATTGGTTAAATGATACTAAGGATTAATATTACAAAGCTATACAATTAACTATGATACATACATGAAATTACATCAAACCCTAACTTACATAAAATACACTTAGGGTTAAGGTTTACAACAAGTTAATACAACTAATGAATATCATCACTATATCTTCTTGTTGTAAATTATCATCCCATGTATGCCATAGTCTTGCATGATTTGAATACTTGTACACATTAAAGTGTATTAACATCTTCTTCTTGCAAATATGTGACATACCTACAAGAACAACTTGAATGTTTTTCAATATCAAGCATATAAGAATTATCAAGAATATTTAACATGATAGGCTCCAACATTAACAAATCTAAATCTTCCTTACCTTGAGAATTAATATGAACATGACAATCATTAGGCTTATTAGATGCTCCTGCATCATAGGGGATGTAAAGCTTGAGAAGATTTGGCAAAATATTGAGGATGGTTGAGCTAAGGGATTCCAGATTCACGATAATGGTGGAATTTACTACAAAGTTCTATGGTGTGTTCCTCAGAGTTGCACTAATCTAAAGCGTCGAATTTTAGAGGAGGGTCACTATACTCCATATTCTATCCACCTAAGAGGAGATAATTTGTATAAGAAACTCAAGATGATCTATCGGTGGTCTCAAATGAAGCTAGAAGTGGCAAAGTTCTTGTTGAGTTGTTTGACCTGCCAGAAGGTTAAGATCGAGCATTAGAGGCTTGTAAGGTTGGTTCATCACTTAGATGTTTTGAGATGGCAGTGAGACTCCATCTTAACGGATTTTGTGAGTGGGCTACCAAGGACTCGCAGTGTGTGTGACACAATTTGGGTTATTATCAACAAGTTGACTAAATTGGTAGTGTTTGTACTAATGAAGTAGACTTGGAGTATAGATCAGCTGGCCAATGCATAGATAAGGTTTGTGGTGATCAGGAATGGTACACCTACAGACATTATCTCCAATCTAGATTTGAGATTTCTTTTTTAATTCTAGGGGAAGTTGCAAGATGCTATAGGCATGAGATTAAGGATGAGTACCTCCTTCCACCTAGCTATAGATGGGCATACTGATAGAACTATTCAAACACTCAAAGATATTCTATGAGCTTGTATTTTAGATTTTTAGGGTAGTTAGGAGGAGCATGTACACTTGGTTGAGTTCTTTTACAACAACAATTATCATGCTAGCATAGGGATGGAACGCTTTGAGGCACTATATGGATGTAAGTGCCAACAACCCTTGTGTTGGAGCGACATCAGCGAGACTATTGTACTTTGACCAAATATGTTTAAGGAGATAACTCAGTAGGTTCAGTTGATCTAGGATAGGATGAGAGCTGATCAAAGTCAATAGAAGAGTTATACATATCAGAGGTGTTGTAGTGATGGATTTGAGCCTAGGGATAGAGTTTTATTAAGGGTTTTACCCACCAAAGGGGTGCAAACATTTGGTTGGAAGGGTAAGCTGAGCCTAAGATACATTAGTCCTTACAAGATTCTTGATAGGATTGGCGATGTTGCATATCTCCTAGCACTTCCTCCAAAGTTAGCCCAAATTCATAACATCTTCCACATCTCAAAGTTGAGGAAGTTTGTTGTAGATCTGTCCCACATGGTTAGGCTAAATGAGATGGAGCTCAACGACTTATTGAATAATAAGGAGAGGCTTTTGAGGATTCTCGACATCAAGGTTCAGTTGACCTAGGTGAATTCAGTTATGCTAGTGAAGGTTCTTTGGAGCAAGCATGGAGCAGAGGAGGCAACCTGGGAGATCAAGAAGGATATGCTTGATTTACATCCTGAGATCTTTAGCACAAGTGTGTTAGGTTTTGGGGTTTCCTCTCTCTTAAGGGGGTAATCCCTGGTAATATAACAGCAACTCTAGTAGAGTTACCACCAAGATCACCTTCCTTACATCCTTTTTATCAGCTTAACCAACCTCGACTTCTTGAATTTAAGGATGAAGTCTCTTTTAAGGGGTTAGTGATGCAATACCCCAAATTTTAGTTATCCCTAATCCCCGATAATTAATTTCATAACCTAATTCTAATCTTGGGAAATTAATATTTATATCTTACACTCACTACCTAATTCTAAATCTTAGCCTAACCCTAATTTTTATTCTAGGTTATTAATATATTTTCTAACCTAAACCTCATCCTAGATAATCATTTAATTAAATTACCCTAATACAATAACTTAAATTATTTGAACCTAAACCTAAATCTAAACCCACACTTTTTCTTTTCCTTAATTTGTTTTCTTCTCCTTTCCTTATTTTATTTTATTTTCTTCCGCTGTCAGTTCTCTCCCCTCCTCTCCTCTTTTCTTCTTTTTGCATACATGCCTCCCCTGCCAATCCTACCCCCTACCCACCATCAACTCTCCCCTCCTTAGCTTTAGGTTTGGGAGTGAAATTTTTACCCAATAACCACATCACCTTTCCCTTTCTTCCATGCATGTATGTATATATAAGGCACATTTAATGCCTCAACCCACCCCTTTATCCCTTTATTTTCTACAAAAAAAATTGCACCCCAAACGTAGCCTCTCCCTCCTTCTTTCCCCCCTCCTCACCATCGCCCAAAGACTCCTAAAATCACCCCCACCAACAAGCCTAACCTAGGCACCAACACCACCATCGACAACATTTTTCATACCTTAACCCCTAGCACCTAACACCATTTCCATCACCTCACCTTATCCTCTGGCCAAAACAAGAACAACATGCCCCCAAGCACCGGCCAAACCAACCAATCCTACCCCCTTCTTTCAACCAAACCAACTGAACCACACCCACCACCTCCATTTGGTTATTTCCATTGCAACCCACCACCCTACTTGGGCTAAAAACACCATTCCTTACCACCAACCTTTGGGCCACCATTTATTTCCACCCTCCTTATTTTTCCCCTTCATCCAAACCCCCCTCTTTGATGCACACAAGCTTGGTCAAGACTCCTTCGAACCTTAGTTTTGTTTTTCAACATTCTTTCACCCTTCCATTACCTTAATCACTAATTAATTAAAGAATTTAATTATAATTATGTTTTTAATAGTTCTTAGGTGATATTATAGAGGTTCCAAAAGAGGCGAGATAAGATAAGCGAGCTTAGAGTCCGAAGCCTTTTTCATAAGGATACTAGTTGATGTTTTAGGATTTTGTGTTAAATGCTTGCATGGCTATGTGTATTATCATGATATTATTGTTAAATGGTTAAATTCATGTTGTTAATGATATGATGTAATCGTATGGATTAAATGATAGGAAGAGAGTATGAAGAACAAAAGATGTGCTAATATGATGTTACTATGTTAGGTTGTATTTTAGGAGATAATTATAACTTGTGGAAGACTAGTATGGGAATAATAAAATATTATAAATTTTAAATAATTATATTTTATATGTATGATGATAAATTGAGAATATTGAATAAATAAGATTTTTATAAAATTAGGGTTTTTAGCTATATATAAAGGTATTTTGGTGAATGTAGGTTAATGTGGAAATTTTGGTACTTTAACATATTAGGAGGATTAAAATATTCTAATAATATCATGTGGAGTTATTGGTGTGATTATGAATATCGTAAGTTCCCCAAAATTAGAAAATGACCTAAATTAGGAATAGTAATCGTAAATCAATAATCTTATTATCATATGTATAAAACATTAGAGTTAAACCATGAATTTTGGATTTTTTGTTATTATTGAAATTTTAGGGATGTATATTGAGTTTGGCAATTTTATGAGCCTTATATGAAAAGTTACGACTTACGTGTGAAATTAGGGTTTGGGAGCTTTATAAATAGTAACTTCTGAGATAGGACTATTATCGCATGTTTCAGACGCGGGTGTTAGACCTTAAATTTGAGTATGTTAATGATAATAATATTTTATGAAGATATACTAAACTGGGTGGTTGAATGATCAATATGGGAGAAATTATAACTAAATTGTGAAATTAAGGTCTTAAAGAAATAAGGATCTTAACTCTAGAGAACGGCCTTATGACCTGTGTGATGTGCTTAACTTCTTTAATATGCTCAGTACTTATGAATCAATCATGAATGAGACATTAATCATTTAAAGTGAAAGACTACATGAGTCAGGCTAAAGTGATGTTTTTTAGATCTGTTCCACTGGATAATAATAGTAGCTCAGGAGCATTTTGCTCTAAGAACTTGATTCGTTCCACTAGATGATAATAGTGGCTTATGTGTGTTTACCTTGAGAGGGTCTTCACTCCATTCCACCAAATTAATAATAGTAAGCCCCTATACTCATCGTAAATAATAATATGATTCAAGTAACCTATTGGTTAAGACATTAATGACTTAAAGAGGAAGAGTACGTGAGTTAGAACCAAGGTGATGTTTTTCAGATCTATTCCACTAGATGATAATAGTGGATCAAGTGTGTTGTCTCTGAGAGGTGCTTCAGTCCATTCCCCCTGTCTTAAGAAGAGTGGTACCCTATACTCATCAAGAATAAGAATATGATTCAAATAATCTACTAGATAAGACATAAATGACTTAAAGTGGAAAAGTGATAAAGTGAATTTTTACAATATTTTTACCTCTCTTTCCCTTAGCTTTGGGACTTCATTTAATCTCTTTTACATACTTTTCTATGGTTTTGGCCTATTATTTGCACTACCATTTTCTTGAGCCTTGTATTGTAGGATTTTCTGCAAAAACACCAAGACCGAGAAAGAATTGGTTCTATTTGGAGCTAAGGACCTAGCAAGGAAAGCTCAGGAGGAGAGTGCATCAATCCAACATGCTTATCAAGGTGCATTGAAGCTATGAGAGCCAAAATATATGCCAAGATATCCCTAAGAAGACTCGAAAGGGAGTGTACAGTCGACCACACACCCAGCTACAAAGCCGTGCAGCACTCCCAGGCGTTTATAGAAGAAAATAAAATTGCATGGCCATGTGAAATTATGAGCTCAAAATTTAAAGCCAAAAATATTGCATGGTCGTGCAATATCAGAATTTCCAATTTGTCGAGGCTGAGAAACTGCACAGGTGAGCCATGCAAAGGCCGCACGACTGTGCAAAAGTAGTCTTCCTCACGATCTACATGCGTGACATGGCCGACATGATGGAGGATTTCGTGGCACACCTTGGGGACTTCTTAAGGAGAGAGAGAGGATGTTTTAGAGGAGTCTGGTACCAAGCATAGCTTCTTGTAATAGCTTGTTTTCTTTAGTTTTTAATTTTTTAGACGATTCAATTGTGTAATTTGTGACACTCAGTTCGAATCAACATTGCACTTTTCCAAATTACGATTATTTCAATCTAATTCTTCTTTTCTTTATCTATTGCGTTGTTATTGTTCATCATGCTATTTATTTTGTTCATTTTATTTGCAAATATGAGTGAGTAGTCTCTTTTAAAGGATTGGACTTAGGTCCCGTTTTAATAATCGATATGATGAAGTAAAGTATTGTGTCATATGATTAATTCATTGATATTGTTATATATGCTAGATTCGATTGTCATAAAGTGGATTTGATGAAAACTGACCTCCATAGATATAATATACAACTGAAAGGATGAGATTATTATCGGAAATTAGCATATATACAGGAATTTAAGCAATCACAAAAGTAGATGTTTAATTCTTAGGGACTCTATAATTGGTGGTGCTTAATGGGATTAATTTAGTTTGTGAGTCATGAAAGTAGGCAACAAATTAGATTAAATACGTTCTTAGACCTTAAAAGAGGCTAACAAATACAATTTAACCAATTGTCCACAATTAGTGAACTGATTTGTGGCATAAGTATTGTTTCATTATTCATTATTAATCTAGAGATCGAAGTTCGATCCTAGGTTTTATTCCTATTGTTTAGTATCTCCAAGTTAGAATGATTTTCGTAATTATTCGTTTCATCCAAACGTATACCTCCACTTTTTGTAGATTTAGATAGTCAAAATAGTAAAGAAGTATAATCAATTATGAAGTCCCTGTGGATACGACCTTGAAATGCTATAACAAATCCGTGCACGTGCAGAAATAGCATGACAAAAAGTACATGAGTCAAACCACGGTGAGTTTTTTAGATATGTTCCATTGGAAGGTAATAATGGCTAGGGAGCGTTTTACCCCGAGAATATGTTTTTAAGAACTGTTCTACCAGAAGATAATAGTGGCCTAGGTGTGTTGTCTTTGAGAGGTGCTTTAGACCATTCCATCGGTTTAAGAATAGTGGGGTCCCTAAAACCACATAAATAAGAGAATAAAAATGGTTATAATTAATAAAAAGGCCTAGACTAGTATTTACCTTATGAGACTTTTTGTAAATTGTGTGTGTAACTATATCTACTATGAATGCATGTATATATTTGTATCCCTGACTCTATAGTATGGTTACTTTTCTCAATATGTAGTTCACTAACCATCCTTTTCATGAGTGATTCTCATTCCCACAAGCAGATGACTTAGATGTCTTTGTGCAGGTCTTTGCAAACCAACTAGATGATTTTGCTAATTTTGATGCATTATGTTGGGAGGAGTGACCCTTTATCTATATTGGGTTTTTGGACAAAGAGTTATGTTATCCAGATGATGTTTTACCCAAATACCTTTTGGACTCTTCAATCCATGGTATCCCTTTTTTGTATTATGTTATTGTATTCTAGATTTAACTGTAACACCCCAATTTTAAAAGTTAATTTTTTTTTGTTGAAGCGTTAATTACTAAATTACCGGGTGTTATCACCATACTTAGCATATGTCCAGCTCCTCACCTTTCTTATGCTATGTTCTAAGGCTAAAATAAATTCAACTAGAGTAAATCATCAAAAATAGAAATAATATATAATAGAATTACGAGTAAATGTCATAGTATAATAGTAAAACAAAAGTATAGTGTGGGACTTAGGAGTGCAAAGGAAAATATATCGTAACAAAAACTAGCACCCGAAGGTACAACTCTGTTATGCCTTAACTCTTAGAACTAAATGCCCATTTTGAAAATGTGACCTCTTTCCAAGGGCTCCACTTGTCCTACCTGCACATATAACATTCTTACCATTCCATGGCCCTCACATAATCATTTGCAAAAGTAGTATTAGTATGACTTACTCATACTAAGTAAATCATAGTACATCATAGGAGGAAGCATACCCACATTCTACATAGGAACATAAAAACTGAATAACACACATAAGTACAAGGCATAAACCATACAAACAATACTCATGGTGACACATATATCAAGGTCTAGGTCTCAAGTCAATAGCTAAACATACCAATCCACTTCTCATCCTTTCAAAGTGTAAATTCTTATTTGATTAGTTAAATACATTCCAAACATAGTGGTATGGCACTAAACCAACTACTAAAATAAAAATCTAAAAAAATACTAGGGTAGGGCACTAAGGCGACTACCAAACCAACAAATCCAACATAAACCAAGCTACAATCCATTTCCTTTATTACACAACAAACATTTCCATTTTACTTCCTTACTCAAGATGGATAAAAATCAACCTAGGGACACAGCGGTACGCCTAGTCATATTGGCACTTGAAAGCAACATAATACCCTTAACTTAAACCCAGAAACATAGTGATATGCCTGGTCATACCGGCGCTCGAAAGGAATATAGTATTCTCCCAACCTCGGTCATCTAGTCCTTAAATATTGATACCCCCTATAGGACCCATAGGTCACCTATAGAGTAGTGTAGGGCCTTAAAAACTAGGGCATAGTGGCACACTGGTGAACCAAATATGAGGGATAACACCTCACTTCTAAGGTAGTGACCCCTAGACAACAACCATTCCCAATTCGAGGTCTTTCACTTTGAGTATTAATATCTAATGAGATAGTCACATGAGTCACATACAGCATAGAAATTTCCATTTTCCATACTTAACTATTTTTCCCTTTATTTCCAATTGTTCATAGAAACCCTAAAGTCATAGGTCTACATCAATCCAAGTCAAATTTAAGGTCAACCTATCAAAAATATAAGGTCATCCTAGCATTCATTTATTTGTAAATGATATATTAGGTCAAAAGTACAAAAATACCCTTCAAAATCCTCATTTTGACATTTTACTCATTTTTTGTATAAAAAATTATCATTATGAGAGATTTTGTAACACCCCCAAAATTCACTACCGAAAAATTTCGTTTAATGAAAAGAAATTTAGCATAAGCAAAATAATAAACCGTGAACTTTGGGAGTATTACCGCCACACTTAGTACCGGGCCGGTTCACTCCTACCGTTCCAGTACCAAGTGCTAAGGCTAAAAAGGTAAAAGACAATTTTACAAGAAATTGAAGCATATACAAATCAGAGAAGCGTAGTAAATAATTTACGAGAGTAAATCCAACAATGGTGGTTATAAAAATAACAAATACATTGAAGTTAAAAGAGATAAATTAAAACCCTAGAATTTACCGGATAGTACCTTACGCTCTTTCTCAAAAGCCCACTTGAATAGCATCTGAATACCACCTGCAAGGGGTACCGACCATTGAATAGGCAGGGGCCCCATGAAGGGAACCCTTCAGTACTACGGTACTGAGTAACCCCTTAAAAACGCATTTAAAAACAGGCACGCTATGCCACACATGACATACTAGGATATCCATACATAACGACACGTGTAAATATAACAATCAGATCCAAACCTTCACGTATTCAACAGGTCAATCAGATATTAATGGTGTATACGTAACATTCACCTTTGTCCATTCGTATACTTAACAAGTTAACCGGATATTAATAGGCCATAATGAATAATCGATACTTTAGGGCCTTAAGGCCATTAGTCCATCATTAATCAATCATCTCGGATTTTAAATGTCCATGTGAGTGCGGGAACCCCACTATTATAGCCGGTGGACCGGAAATATATATACAGCGCAACACGCTCCTGGCCACTATTATTCGTCGGTGGGTCGGTCTCCAGGGCAGAACGCTCCTGGCCACTATTATTCGTCGGTGGACCGGTCTAGCCCCGACTCGCAAGGTGTTCCACTATAAGTGATTAGTATCTTCCCCATATCTTATTGATTTTATGTTTAGTTTGCTGAGCACGGAATCTCCCACTATTATAGCCGGTGGACCAAAAATATATACAGGGCAAAACGCTCCTGGCCACTATTATTCGCCGGTGGACCGGTCTAGGCCAAGCTCGGCATCTTCCTCTTTAAGTGATTAGTGTCTTAAACGTATCTTATTTGGAAGTATTTCACCCTTGACATGCATGGCTAACTGTAACCACACTTATCCTCCTAGGAGGGCCTGTCCCATATCTTGAGACTTCTGCACCTCCTAACTCGGTTTTCTCCAAAAACCCTAACTCGGGCCTATGTGGCCCATCCTTCTCTGTTGTACACATCCCGACTATTTCAACACCCTACACATCACGACCCTTAGATCCAACCCTCACTTTCTACCCCACTCATTCTCTTTTACTTTTATTATTTTCTTCTTCTTTTTCCACCTTCTCACATTAGGGTTTCTTCCTAAACCCTAGTTTGGTCTCCTATACACCCTTATACCGTCCCACGTACTATTTTTTCCCTAAAGCTCCCATACACCCAAACGACACTTCTGTTACCTTCCTCACATCCCGAGGTAACTTTCCATACGTAAAGTCTGTCCCCATGCGGACTCTAACCACCCCATGCAAACCCTAGTTTCTCCCATACCTACATTAGCCAACTTACTTCCCTTTGGTCATCTTTCTCTCTCATTACTCTTTTTCATGCCTCCATACCCAATTACCACATTAATTATCCTAGCATGTATGTCTCTAAGGGCCACACCACATCACATCATAACATATAGCATATCCATATTAGCACATACCAAAAGGGGCACATGAACACACCTTGGTTCCAAGCCATACCACACGTAAAACAATTAAAATAATAACATATAGATCTCGACATAAAAATTATACAGGGCATCCAAGGCATGTAGGACATATAGCACACATTCGACTTTAGCTACACCCTTACTCGGTTTAGGTTACCGAGCTATCTTTCACATAAATTAAGCTACTAAACGCCCTTTATAATCGTTACACTTATTATATTTTCCATTTAGTTGGTTAGATTATCAATTTATCCATTTCCTTTATTATAATTAACAAATCACCCATTAGTTGGTCAAATTATCAAATTACCCCCGTTCATTATCCTAATTACCAAATTACCCCTCTAGTTGGTTAAATTACCAAATTACCCTTTTATATGATCATAATTACCAAACTACCCTTCTCCTTTATTAAATTACCCTTTAGTTATTTAAATTATTATTTTTACCCTTATCAATTATTATAATTACCAATTTACTCCTTTCCAATTTCCACTCTTACCCCCTTTGATTTACAAATTACCATTTTACCCCTTCACCTTCAAATTTACCATTATACCCCTTAACTCCCAAAAATTACCATATCGCCCTTTTACTTATAAAATTTCCATTTATCCTTAATTATGAAATTACTATCTTACCTCTTTTAATTTCCAAATTACCATTCTGCCCGTTAATCACAAAATTACTATTTTACCCTTTAATTATAACATTACAATTTTACCCTTTTATTACAAAATTACCAAATTGTCCTTTTATTACAATTTACCAAATTGCCCTTTCATTACAAATTTACCAAATTGCCCTTTTATGATAAAATTTCCATTTTGCCCTTTTATTACAACTTTAACCTTTTATTATAAAATTACCATTTTACCCTCTTCTTACAAAATTACCATTTTACCATTTAATCACAAATTACTATTTTACCCCTTTATTCATAAAATTACTATTTTTCCCCTTTAATTACAAAATTACCAAATTACCCTTTTATGTCAAAATTACCAATTTATCCTTTCACTTACAAATTTACCATCTTACCCCTTATTACTCCACTTGTATTAAATTATTATTATCACTACGTAAAATATTAACATTAATCCCTCATCTTCAATTCTTATAATTAATGTAACATTATTAGCACCCATATATATATTCTAGGCCATAATCATGTACAAGATACATTAATAAAATTCACTAAGGCTCAAAAAATACTAATCATGCAATAAAGATCACAATACCATAATAAAACATGGATAATACTTAACATTTTCATTAATAACCAACTTCTACCTTAAATAATATCTCCAAACATGGCACATAATCTATCATACTTCCTTTTCATCAACCAACTCAAGAAAACATATATAATATACTAGACAACATATATTAAACATAATACACATTGAAAATGCCTAATGTGCTAACATACGTTAATCCATGTATTTAAGCGGGATTTAACGGTTACCTCAGTTTTTGCAAAAACGAACCTTACCGGTATTCCGATTAAAGGTCCAAGCTTTGATTACCAAAACAAATACCTAAAAATAATATAAAGATTTATTACATTAGAAACAATAAAATCAAGGCATAAAACTTTATAATGCTTAATTAATCAAATAATTAAATTAAAATATAGTTATACCTTAAAATTAGTAAAAAAAAATAGGTCAAGAAGCCCAAAAACTCATGCTGCATGGAAATAAATGGGGAGGAGGGGCTCGAAGGAGGGGTGAAAATAGGAGGGATATGCATTTTCGGGTTGGTGGGTTGGGGCTAGAAAAGAAGGTGGTTGGGGGAGGATTTAGGGAAAGGGAAGGGTACAGAAGTGTAGGTGGTGGTCGGGGATGGGTTGAAGGTGGCTAAGGGCGGCGGAGATGGCGGCAGTGGGGCTGCGAAGGTGGCGGCCAAGGAGGGGTTGAAATGGAAGGTTGGTGAGGAAGGAAAATGGAGGGGAAAAACAAGGGCCTGCAGGTGGTGTTTTCGGCCAAAGGAGTATTGGGGGTGGTAGAGGGGGTTGCAGGGATTATTGTGGTGGCTCAGGTGGCGGAATAGGCGGCGTAACGGCGGTGGACCGGGGCTGCACAGGGTGGTTGCCGAGAAGGGATGGAAGGGGAGAGAAAAAGAAGAGAGGAGGAAGAATGGGCTGCGGGGTGGCTCGATGGAGACTGTGATGGCTCGAGGGGGAGGTACAGGGTGGCAGGAGGTTGTGAAGGTGGTGGTTGAGGCGGCGACGGCGGCGGAGATGGGTGGCGAAACAAAAATAGGGGGAAAGAGGGGAGGAGAAGAAAGGGAGAAGGGAGAGGCTCGGGTAAGCACATGGGCTCGAAAAAAATGCCCGAATGGATCAGGCAGGGAAGAAGAAAAAACATAAGCAGAGAGAGGAGGGGATAGGGAGCTCGGGGATGGCGTTAGGGTGGTAAGGGAATGGAGTTGCAGGGAGAGGGAGAGGGAGAGGGAGACGGGGATGGTGGGATCGGGATGGGCAGAGAAAGCGACGCGAGAGAGAGAGAGAGAGAGAGAGACAGGGGATTCAACGGGGGAGAGGAGAGGGAGTTGCAGGCGAGATGGCGGCAAAAATCTCTCCAGTGATGGAGAACGAAGACGAAGGGAAGAAGAAAGGGAGTCAGGCTGGTGCTGGGCAAGAGTGAGACGAGTGGACTGGCCGAAGGAAAGAAAAAAATGGCCGGTCGAGGAAGAAAGAAAAGAAAGGAGGAGGGGCGGCCGGGCGACGTGCAGGAAGGAGGCAGGGGATATTGGGCCAGGCCCAATCGCAGGAAGGGGAAAGAGAACCAAGCCGGCTGGCGGCCCAAGGAAAGGAAAAAAAAGAGAGAAAAGAGAAAAGGAAGAAAAGGAGAAGGAAGAGGGGAAAAAGGAAAAAGAATAAAATAATTTAATTGATAAAATACTAAAATGGAATAATTTTGGGTAATAAATTTATTTAACATTTTAATTTAGGATAATTAAAATATAAGGGTTAAAAAGGATAGTTTTTGTAAAATAAGGGTTTAAAAGTTTATTTAAATAATAAGAGTATAATAAAATAAAAAAATATTTATTTTAATTTATTAAATATTTATACCCAATTTTATTTACTTAAAAATCCATAAAATAATTAAATTAAACAAATTTAAAGGCTAATTTATTCCAAAGAACATTTATTTATTAAAATATAAGCTTTTAAAATTTTGGGGGATTACAGATTTATCATGTGAAGGCAACAAGGTGATATTTCACATTTTTTTTAGCACATTGTTAATCTTTACATTTTTGCAATTAACTGTATTTTTCACTTTTCATGCATCTAGTGGGTTACGCCCACCAAAACCCTAATTATGCGACTACCACGTACCACATCTTTCATTTAGCATACACGTGCACATTTAACACATGCTACATCCTTTAAATAGGCATATTATCATCATAATATATATAGGAGCATATATGTAACCTTCGGCCATACGAAATAAAATTTGTCACAAGCTAACCATAATCATGCACATACGTGTCCATGTGAACTAATGTAACCCTGCTTCCATTCATGATCATTTATGAGGTATATAACATGGGATTTAAATCATAACATGATAATAATAGAATCCCTAAAAAAATATAGACATGTGGATGTAAAATATTTGGTATATTACCATGCATACAACTTAATTATCATTAATCATGCATATCATCCTTTCAGTATATTATCATTTCATCATGCAAGCTAAAATACTTAAAAAGAATAAACCCAAGCATGATTGTAAGTCTAAAAGTTCCTAGCATGCTTGAACATAATTTTATATCGTCCTATGAGTGATTGGATTTACCTAAATCCAAGCTTACACAAAAATATAAAAGACTATCTTCTCCGATATCTTCAAAGATTCCCTAAGAAGTTAACACCTAATAACATATGTATTAGCACTTAATATATCACAAAAATAAATTAAAATTAATTAAACCTACTCAAAACAAGTAACCAGCCAAAAAAGAAACAACAACACCATAATGGAACTCACGGGTCAAGGGAGGAGGTGGAAGTTATTGAATGAAGGACAAGAGAAATGGAAAAAATGGTCGGTGAAGGCGTTATAGTTTTTATGCTTTTGGAAGAATCCAAGGAGGGATATATGGATAAGAAGGGTGCAGAAAGGTAGGTGGCTTCAGAAATTTTTTGTTGAAGCAAGGGGGTTTGTGGTGGTTTTTTCCGAAAGAGGGTGGAGGTTTTGGTGATTTTGTGTGCACCTTAGGGATGATTTTGGGGATTTTTGCTGCAGGTGAAATGAGATCTTTGGGATATTTTTTTTTTAAGATAGGATAGTGGCTTTGGTGGTGGAGGGTGCAATAAGGAGTTGGTGTTCGGATGAAGTTTCTGATGGGATTAAAATAGTGAAAGTGTAGGGATGAAATTATGAATGATAGAGCTTCTTTTTGCTTAAGGGAGCTCGGGGAAAGAGAGGGAGTGTGGCTGCTTGGAGGGTTAACATACGACACAAAAAAAATGATAAGTAGGAGGGAGTTAAATGGATGGTGGTGTGAGCGAGAAGGTGGAGCAAAACATGGGGAGGAAATCAAGCATGGAAGAGGGAGGCGTGTGGTTCATGGGTGGTGTAAAGCATGGTTGTGTTGAGAAAAGGGAGTAGGGTGAAGTAAATAAATATAGAATAGGGTAGGATTAGGCTGGAGTAAAAATTAAGGTAAAGATTTAGGGTAAAATATCAAGTAGATTGTAATTACTAGGATAGGTTTACTTGATTAAACGAATACCAGTTACGACCTAACCTAAGTTTAAAAATTACAACACACTATCTAGTATATTTAAAACTAATTAAATTTTATAAATAATAAGTCCAAATAATATTTCACATATTAAAAAAGATATTTATTATCAACTATCATAAAATATTATTAGAAATAATACACATAATTATAGGTTATAATTAGGGTTTCTAGGAATGGAGTCTTGGATTAACCTTCAAACTAGTGTTTGTATTTATAAAGCTTCTCTTATTACTAATTATATTGTTTTACTATGAATGGTTTTAGCCTTATGATTGATGTGAGAATGGTATGATAAATAAGACTTACATCAATTACGACAGTAACACCCAATATTTTGATTATATGATTCCGCTGTAAATTGAAATTTTTTAATAGCAAAATTTGGGGTGTTAGAAAAAGATTATAAGAGTCGGGATTGAGGTGTTGTATCCATTCCACCAGATTATAATAATTGCTTGGGATTTCTTTTTCCTACAAGGTACTTTAGACTATTCCACTATTTTAAGAATAGTAGTCAGGAGCATGTTGCCCCAATAGATATAGTGTTCATTCAACCAAACGATAATAGTGGCTTAATAGAGTTTTCCCTAATAGGTGATTTAGTCTGTCTATTTCACCAGATTAAGAATAACGAAATCTCTAAACTCAATGTAAATAATAATATGATCTTAAGGTAAATAATATTGAATAATATATCAATCACTTAAAATGAAAGATCATGTGAGTTAGGGCGAAGGTGTTGAGTTTGTTCTACCGTCTTGATAATAATAGCCAAGTGTGTTATACCCTAGGAGGTGCTTGAGACCATTCCACCAATTTAAGAATAGTATCTAGGAATGTGTTGTCTTGGGAGATGTTGAGTCTATTCCATCGGCTTAATAATAATATCCAATCGTTTTTTCCCTTAGGAGGTGCTTCAATCTACTCTATAAGATTAAGTATAGTGGGGTCATAAACTCATTGTGAATAAAAAAATGGATCATGGCTATAATTAATAATGGAATTCTTAATCATTTCTCTTATTAAATCATATCATATTTAATTAGTATGCATGTTTGTTCTTATATATGACCTTATGTATTATATGTAACTCTATTATGACTATAGTGTTACCTTACTCAGTACATAATGTATTGATCATTCTTTTTTATGGGTGTTGCTCATTTACGAGTAGATACCACATTATTTTTCAAGTTATTGTTGATTACTAATCTTAATGTGCTTACCTTTGGTTAGGGACACAAAAAATTGTTATAGGACATGGTCATTTGGATATCTCTCTTATATGGACTTTTGGTCCTATATTTTCACTACCTGTTCCCTTCTCTCTATTTTGTATCCTGTATTGTGGTAGAATCAAGTATTTTCCACATTCCTGAGTATGAGGTTACTTTTTTCTTGCATCCAACATAGATTAGGTATAAGGAGTGCCTCTTCTATACTAGGTGCAATGTTAAACCCATGAAATTTTTGTTTTAGCTTCTTCAATTATCTCTTTTTAAATTAATATTTTAAGCCATAAATTTTGAGGGTATTATAAGATATAAGGTGATATGACCCAAGGTGAAGATCTTGGTTAAAGAGATAAGTACAAGTGAAAATTTGATCCTAAATTAGGGGAGATCATAGGAAGACCCACAAAGTCAAAAGGGTTGACCACAAAAGGTAAAGAAAACAAAAATTACACAAAAATAAAAATTAAAGACACTATATCATCTACCCAGACCCTTGGAACTACCTATCCTCTACCTCAACACCTACTCATCTAACCCTAAGGCCTCAATCAATTATTGATCCCAAAAACCTTTTTTTTTTACCATTTTTTAATCTAACCTTATAAGAAAACTCTTTTTTAGGAATATTATTTTTCAATGATAATAGTTTATCGTTGCAAGAAAAAAAAATCTTATGGCAATGATAATTTTATGACACTGCTAAAAGGTGCTAAAAAAAATAATTCTAATATATCCAGATTATTAGAAAATTTTGGGAAATGATAGTTTTTGTTTCAATATATGTGATTTGTATGACATCTACTTGTTGCAACAGTAAAAAAATTATAGCAAAATTTTTTATTGCAAGAATAATTATTGACATTATTATGACAACTCTAATTGTTTCAAATATTTATCCTATTTTGGCGCATCCATTTCTAAAAATAAATAAATAAGATAAAATGCACAAAATGTTTTTAACAACTACTTTATTTTATCATTGCTAAGAAATTCTTATAAATAATATTAACTTGGTTTCCCTCCATTTATTTATTTTGAGCGAGTAAACTAAAAATGAAAAAAAAAAATCCTTCCAATTAAGTCCTAACTACTCTCTCTATATTCTTATAGGTTTAAACAACTTGAGTCGAAGAAGAAGAATAATCATGGTTAGTAGTTATCCTTCCATCATGAACTCATCTTGCACCTCAATTTAGTCATTCTTTCCCTACCATTGACATTCAACCTTAATTATGCATTAATTTGTGCCTCATTCATGTTTTTTCCCTTATCTCTGAGCCATCTCCAAATAACACTTGTATCATCAACAATCTCTCATTTGAATTGGGGGTGAATCAAGGTGAGCCTAAATATTAAAAATTAACCTAGGTGAAGGGAATGGAGGTAAATCAAAGTGAATGTTTTAACATATTGTTTTGATGATATTAACCCAACCTAGGTGAATGTTTTAAAAATTCCATTTGAATTGAGGTGAATTTACTTATATTTTCACCTTTAGCTCTGCTAAGCTAAAATTAAAGGTTAATAAAAATAAGGTTAACCAAGGTAAAAATTTAAACCTGATTCATCTAACTGAGGTTAATAAAATCCATCCTCAAACTAATTAAATCAATTGATTCAACTTCACCCCAAACTAAATGGAGAATATGTGTGATCATGCTGACAATCCTCCCTCCACTACGAGTTGTAGGTTTTTGCTTCCCACCATGTCGAAAGCTTAGAGTTGAAGCCCTAATTCTGAACATCAACTCCCTAGTAAGTTTTATTTAGATTTTTTCAAATCTTACACATCTTCATTCATTATCTAGTATAGGGGAATCTTATATTTATGTAAATAATCCCATGAATCAATTACCTTTTGCAAGAATATATGGATTGAATGTTATATCTAAAGCGACCCCTTCTTTTCTAATTTGTTATATGGCTCTTTAGTTCATATTTGATATATATATGGTCGAATCAAGAAGTACGGTGAACGATTCTTTCCATGCTTGTTGGATATCATACATAATTGACCTAGTAAGTTTCTAAAGTGTAAATAATACATGTTAGGCATAGTTATAATGTCTGTAAGAAGGAGATCATATTCTAATATGTTATTTGAAGAAGAATCAAATACCTTGTTACGAATAGAATTGCCGTCTAGAGAGGAATTCATTCATTCTTTAGACCAACTTAGAAGGGACTCATTTTCCTTTTTAGCCCATGAATTCTCATTTTTTGAGGAATTATTTTTCTTTTTAAGATTATATTCTTTTATCTAGAGATAACACTAACTTTTCCTTCATCACAACAAGAAAGTTTGTAGGAATTATATATCTATTAATAAAATGCCACAAATGTAGGAACTTTTCACATAAATCATGCCAAGAACATGAAGGGAAAAGAGGAATAATAAACTTCCTTCCATCTAAATATCTTCTTCACTTGTAAGCATCCAAATCTTGATACTCGTTCCTTTAATAAAGATAACATACAATACCTTCTATAGAGGGAATCCATTATAACATTTGTTTTGACACTCTTATGCTTAGATACAAAAGAGAAAGACTGTTGAAAGTCTATCCATATAGCTTGCCTTGAGCTTATGTTACCTATTTATGTATTTTAGGGACTCATGGCTAGTATAAATCTAAACTATGGTGGCCTAAGGTAATGAGACCAATGGTCTAGTTCCCTAACAATAGCATAAAATTCTTTATCATAAGTGTTGTAATTAGATCGTGAATCATTCAGCTTTTTATAGTAGAATAGGTTCAATGCCTACTCCACTTGCATGACACTTCACTTAAAAAACTTTGGAAAAGTTGGGCATCTTAAGATGGGAGCCTCACTTAGCTTGCTTTTGATTAATTTTAAGGCCTATTGGGCTAATTTGGGCTACTAGAACTCTACCTTCTTTATACACGTGGTGATAGGGGCCAAGAATGTGTTGAATCCTCTTATGAAACCCTATAGAATAAGGCAAGTCCATAAAAGTATCTAAAGTAGGCAATGGATGTGGGTGCAAGACACTTTTTTATTGCTTCAACCTTTGACTTATCCATTGATATTCCATTGTGGGATATAGCAAACCCTAGGAATATGACTTTAGGCACAACAAATTCATATTTCTATAGCTTACTATACAACTTTTTTTCCTTAACAGCTACAAATACAAGCTTAAACTTACTTACATACTCATCACTATTAGAGGAGTATACAAGATTATCACTAATATAAACTACAACAAACTTAGAAATGAATTGTAATCCCCTAAAATTTTAGAAAACCTATAATTTAATAAATCATTTTATTTGAAATAAATTAGCTCTTAAAATTATTTAATTTAATTATTTTATGGATTTTTGAGTATATAAATTTGGATAGGAGTATTTAATAAATTAAAAATAAATATTTTGTTAAATTATCATATTATTTTTATTTAAATAAATTTTCAAACTAATATTTTACTAAAATTATCATTTTTGAACCAATATATTAAATTATATTGAGTTAAATTATTAAATTAAATAATTTATCAAAAATATTACATTTTATTATTTTCTAAATTAAATTAAATTATTCTTCCCTATTTTCCCTTTTTCCTTTTTTTTCCTTCTTCTTTTCCTTCTCCTTTTTCTCCTTTTTCTTCTTTCTTTTCTCTTCCTTTTTTTCCTTCGGGCCACCCACCAGGCCAGGCCTACTTCCTCCTTCACCTACGCCTAGGCTGCTAGGCCATCTCCCCTCTCCCTCCCCCGCATGCACACAGCCCGACCCAACTTCCTGTTTTTCCCCTGCGCCAGCCTACACCTCCCCCCTTCTTTCTTTCTTCTTCCACGTCTCGACGCAGTAGTCCTCGACTTGTCCCCGTCGCTAGCCAATTGCCTCGGGCATGCCGACGACCGCCCTACTACCACCTTCTGCCACCACTGCAACCCTTCCTCTCTCCCTCTCTCTCCCCCCATCCTTTTTTTTCACAATTTTAGACCCAACAGGCCATGCACCCCCATCACGCATGGCCTCCCCATTCCCTATCTTTCCTTCCCTCTCCCTGCCACCCTACACACTGCCACGGGCTGGCCAGCTGCACCCCTATCCTCCCTCTTCTTTTTCTTACCCTCACCAGCACTTCATGCCCCATATTTTCGACCCCCTTATCCCCCGATCTCCTCTTTCTCTCATTTTTTTTCCTCTCCATCTTTCCCACCTATTTTGTGCACCACTGCCCCTCCGCCACTTGAGCCGCCTCACCAACCCCCTCCCACCCTCCACCTCAGCCTTGCACCACCATAATATCCCCCTCAAGCCCTATAGCCCCTTCTTCCTTCCCTCTTCCTTTTTTTCCCCTTATCCTCCCTTATCGGCAGCCTCCCTGCACCCCCTTCATCCGCCGCCTTTCTGCCACCTCTACTGCCACCCAAACCACCAATCTCCTCCCTGCAACCTCCTCTACCACTCCCACGCCTGCTTTGGTCGAAAACAGCCCCCGAACCCCTCCACTTTTCCCCTCTCCTTTCCTTCCTTCTCAACCTGATCCCCACCTGTAGCCCACTTCGCCACCTCGCCGCCACCGCCGCCTCTGCCACCCTAGGTCGCCAACAACCCATCACTAGCCACCACCTACACCCCCTCTTCACTCCTGCACCCTTCCCTTGCCTCCAAAACTCCCCCATCTATCTTCTTTCCAAGCCCCAAACCACTAACCCGAAAATAACCAATTTTCCCTCCTTTCACCCCCCTTCTGGCCTTCCTCTTTTTATTTTTGGCATGCAGCTCATGCTGCATGAGCAGCATGAGTTGTTGCATTTATTGGCCCATTTTTATTAATAATTTTAAGGTATGATAACATTTAAATTAATTATTTCATTATGTAAAATTTATAAAGTCTTATGCTTTTATTTTCTTATTTCTAATATAATAAATATTGATATTATTTTTAGGTGTTGATTTTGCTATTTAAAGCTTGAATCTTTAACCGAGATACTGGTAAGATTCAATTTTTGCGGGAATTAAGGTAATCGTTAAACCCCACTTAAACGCATGGATAAACATATGTTAGCACATTAGGATTTTTAATACGTTATTATGCTTGTTATATGTTGGTTAATATAATATATATAATTGCTTGCATTGATCAAAATAAAAGGAAAGTATGCTATTTTATGTGCTATGTGCGGAAACATTACTTAGGGAAAGAGTTTGGCTATTAATGAAAGTGTTAAGTACTTATCCTTGTTATTTTATGTTATTGTGACCATTTATGCATGAATAATATTATTGTGAGCCCTAGGGGCATTTTAGTAATATTCCTTGTTCTAGATTATGGCCTAATATGTATGGGTGCTAATAAGTATTATATTAAAATATAATAGTTGGTGGAGTTGGATATTGTTAATGGAGTGTTAATATTATTATTCCATGTGGTAATGTTACTTTAAGAAAAGTGGTGTAATAAATGGGGTAAAGTGGTAGTTTTTGAAGTTAGGGGTATTATGGTAATTTTGGAAGTAAATGGAAAAATGGAATTTTATGAGTAAAGGGGTGTTATGGTAATTTTGGGAGTAAACGGGGTAAGAATGGTAATTTTAGAAGAGAAGGGCAAAATGGTAATTTTGTAAGAAAGGGGTAAAATGGTAATTTTGGATGAAAAAGGGTAAAATAGTAATTTGTAAGTAAAAGGGTATTATGGTAATTTTATAAGGAGAAGGGTGAAACAACAATTTTAGAAATATGGGGCAAAATGGTAAATTGCAAGTAAAAGGGGTATTATGGAAATTTTATAAGTAAAAGGGTATTGTGGTAATTTTGTAAATAAAAGGATATTATGGTAATTTGGAAGTAAGGGGGAGAAGAGTAATTTTGCAAATAAAAGGATATTTATGGCAAACTTGGGAATAAGGGGTAACTTGGCGATTACGATAACGACTAAGGATAATTTGGTCATTAAATTGTGATTATAGAAGGAAAATTGGATAATTATGTTAATAGAGAAGGGTAATTTGGTAAACTAACCAACAAAAGGGTATTATGGTAATTTTAATAATGGAGAAGGGCAATATAGTAATTATAATAATAGAGAGGGGTAAATTAATAATTATAATTATGGAGAAGGGTAAATTAATACTTATAAATATGAAGAAAGGTAAATTGGTAATTATAAATATGGAGAAGGGTAAATTGGTAATTATAATTATAGAGGAGGGTAAATTAATAATTATAATAATGGAGAAGGGTAAAATGGTAATTATAATAATTGAAAAAGGTAAAATAGCACTTATAATAATTGAGAAGGGTAAAATGGTAATTGTGATAATGAAGAAGGGCAATTTGGTAATTTATCCATCTAAAGGTGCAATTTGGTAATTAAGATAACGGAGAAGGGCAATTTGGTAATTTAACCAACTTAAGGGTAAATTGGTAATTATTTAACCAACTAAAGGGGAAAATTGGTAATCATGATAATGAAGAAGGGTAATTTGATAATTTATCCAACTTAATGGCAATTTAGTAATTATAACAAAGGAGAAGAGCAATACAGTAATCTAACCAACAAAAGGGGAAATATGTTAAGGGTAACAATTATGAAGGGTGAATGGTGATCTAAAAAGCATAGGAGAAAACTTGGTAACCTAAACTGAGTAAGGGGTAATTTGGTAATTATGCAACAAGGAGGGTAATAGGGTAATTTGTCAACTAAGAAAAGGATGACTTAGTAATTATATAAGGGATAAATGAGTAATTTGTACCTAACATGTCTTTGTGATTGTGGAATTTCATAATATGACTCAAATAACGCTGATTGGTAATTATCACAAGAACGAATCCTAATTCGAAATTAGATGAGATTATAATGGCCGTAATGATTTCTCTGTGTTATCTTGGATAACCGTCTGAATAATAAATGACTAATGATATCAGAACAATTGAAAGTGAATAAGTATGTGATTATTGTACTTTTCGTGATCACTTTAATTAAAACACTAATACTTAAAGTGAAAGACCTCGATATCAGGAATGGTAGCTCTTTAGGGGTCGTTACCCTAAAGACGTGGTTGAGCCCACGATTATTCTGGCATTTGCTGGTGTGCCTTTGTGCCCCATCTAGGCCCTATATCTTACTCTATCTAGCTCTACGGATCTAGTTAGGGGGTATGCATACTTATGGATTAGGTGTCCTTCTCGGTAGGGTACTGAGTAGCTTTATGCACCAGTACGACCAGGGTACCTTTGCATCCCTGGGTTCATAGTTGAAGGGTACTGAGTAGCTTATATGCACCGGTACGACCGGTGTACCTTTGTGTCCCAAGTTCTTGATCTTCCGTCTGAGGTAAATAAATGGAATTATTGTGCTGATTAAAGAAAGGAAAAATACTAATCATGAAAGTGAAAGATTAATGAGGCGGGCCTAGTTGAATTATGATATTGAGTACCAATCCACCGGTTATAATAGTGGCCTAGGAGCGTGTTGCCCTGGCAAGTGATTATGAGTACCGATCCACCGGATATAATAATGGCCTAGGAGCATGATGCCCTAGAAAGTGATTATGAGTATCGATCCACCAGATAAAATAGTGACCCAAGAGCGTGTTGCCCTGGATGATGTTGATATGTATTCCGATCCACCGGCAATAATATCGGGGGTCCCAAGCTCAATAAAACCAGTCATGGATGTGAATAAAGTTATGGAAAAATACTAATCACTTATAGTGGAACACCATATGAGTCGGGGCCAGACCGGTCCACCGGTGAATAATAGTGGCCAAGAGCGTTTTGCCCTAGAGACCGATCCACCAGCATATAATAGTGGTTAGGTGTGTTCTGCCCTATAAGTGACAGATCCACGGGCTATAATAGTGGGGTTCTCACACTCACATGGATATAAAATCTAAGAGATGATTGATTAATGATGGGTAATGGCTTAAGGCCGAAAGTATTGATCGTACACTACAAACTATTGATATCTCACGTGAATGTTAATTATGTGAATGTTATATGTACACATCTTGTTATATATGTATATAGCTTTGTATCATGTGTTACATTGCGGGCCTTCTTTTAAGTGTGTTTTTAAAGGGTTACTCAGTACCGTAGTACTGAAGGGTTCCATTCATGGGGCCCCTGCCTATTCAATGGGCGGTATCTCTTGCAGGTCTTTTTCAGGTGATATTCAAGTGGGCAACAGGAAAGAGAGTAAGGAATTATCCGGAGCTATTAGGGTTTTCTTCTCTTTCTCTTTTAAATTTATGGTTTTAATTTTATTGTTGTATTTGTAACCACCACTTGTGGATTTTATTCTTGTAAACGATTGTCACGCTACTCTAATTTAAATATGGTTTGTAAATTGTGTTTTACACTTTTAGCCTTAGCACTTGGTACTAGAACGGTAGAAGTGAACCGGTATAATACTAAGTGTGGCAGTAATATCCCCAAAATTCACAATTTGTTATTTTGCTTCCGCTAATCTTTTAATAAAACGAAATTTTTTAGCAGTGAATTTTGGGGGTGTTACATGAATGACCTAAGGAATTCATCTATGAGCCTCATAAAGGTGCTTAGTGCATGAGACAACCCCATTGGCATGACCATACATTCATACAATACTCCCTTGTTCTTGAAGGAAGTTTTCCACTCATCCCCTTCCTTTATCCTAATTTGATAGTAGCCACTTATCAAGTCTATCTTGAAAAAATACACAAGCCACATGCAAGCAATCCATCATATCATCAAGCTTAGGTATGGGGTACCTATCCTTAATGGAAATGTTGTTAATAGCTCTAATATCAACATACATCCTCATAGTGTCATCCTTATTTGGTCCCAAAAGGGCTAGTACTGCACATGGACTAAGGGACTCTCAAATGAAAGCCTTTTGAAACAATTCTTACACTTACCTTTGTAACTCCCAATCCTTCTTAGGACTACACCTATACACTGACTTGTATGGGAGTGTAGCATTAGGATCTAAATCAATTTGATGATCAATGTTCCTTACGTAAGGTAATTCACTAGTCAATTCATTTGGGAAAATGTCCCCAAACTTTCCTATCAAAGCTTTGACTCAAGGGTATTAAGGGTTTCCATTCTTATTATTTTTTAACATCAATGAGAAATACATGAATTTACCCTTTTCTATAGCCTTATCTAAAACCTTCCCATATATGAATAAGGTCTTCTTACATTTTTTTTTTTTTTTTGTATCCTTTACAAGTGAGGGTCAATTACTAAGATTTGTAAGTACAATTGTTTTATTAAAAAACTTTAAACAATAAGTTTAACTAAATGGGACAATGAATTTCTTGGTGACTTTAGCCATATTGTCATTATTAAATTATTGGAGCTTATAAGGCATTGCGTATGTGTAGTGGTAATATGAGCTTCTCCATAAGTGTACATGAAGCTACATCTGCACAACTCCCCTCACCCACAATATGGGAGCATATTTTACTAAAAATAGTGCACTTGGTGTGAAATATACTATCCCTTTTTGTCTCCACCTCAATGACCTTCTTTGTGTGTAATACCCCCTCACCATTAGGGATTCTCTACATCCAGTGATACCTCCTCATGATCATCCTCTTCATGGGCCAAATGGACCCCTTCTTCTTTCTCCTCTTTAATAGACTCTTCCAAATCTAAAAGATTTATAATTCTTTTGTTTGGATATTCATTTTGATAATGTATAATCCCTTGATATTTGAAACAACTCCCTCCACTTCCTATACTCAATTTGCCTCCATGTTGTTTCTCTTTACCCTTAAAATTGAATACCTTATGTTTGGGTGGTAGTCTTAAAGATAAGGGAACCCCTTTTGACATGTTTGTATTCAAATTTGGGGGAAAATATTGGTTGTCTCTTCTCCTTCTTATGCACATCTACTTTAAGGCTAAATGAAATATATCATCTAAAGTATAGTACTTATGCATATTAACCTTCACATCAATATCATTCCTTACCTATCCAATAAACCTAGACATGATATGCTCTTCCAAATCCTTAAGGTTGAGCCTCATCCTAAACCTCTCAAACTCCTTAATGTAATCTTTTATACTTGAGGACCCTTGTTTTAAATAATACATTTTTTTAATAAAGATCTTGAGTATAAGAAGGTGGAAGGAATTATTTCCCAATCAACTTCTTTATATCAACCTATTTCCTTACCTAAGAATTTCATTTTCTCCTCCTTTGATGAGTCAAATTTTTCAACCGCAAATAAGCATACCCTTTCAACTTTAGGAATTCCACCTTGAAGGATTTATCATCACCATAAGCCTCAGCTTCAAACATTCTAGACCACCATAGCTCCCACTTTAGAAAATCTTCTGAGTTATGAGATCCATCAAAGTTTTGGACTTTTTCCTTGATATCATGAAAAGGGTACTTCTTGACATTACTTCTCCTCTAAACCCTTGAAGAGTCACTTGAAGATGAGCTAAACCCACTAGCATTCTCCTTTATGGTTGGCTTCTCTTAGAACTCTTGTGGTGGTGAAGCTCTTTGTTGGCTTCATGGGTTAACATTTGGTAATTATGTCTCAAAAGAGCCAAGCACACGTCTCATGTCACATTGTAGTGCCTTAACATCTCATCCTCTCCTTAAGTTATGCTCTTCATCAATGTATAAGTCCCTTAAGTACTTGGTATCCCATGGTGCTAGAGGTTGATGGAACATAAATTAGTGAAGGTTTCAAAATGAAAGTTTAGGTTAGAAAGGTAGAGTGGTGGTTAGAAATTGTTTTTTGTGTGTTTTTAGGCTTAAATAAAGGTGAAAGTGGAAGAGAAGAAAATAAGAGACCCAATTTACACAATGCCAATTTGATGTATGTGCTAAACAATTAGGTCAATCATAAAATGGAATATAGTATTTGACATACAAGTAACCCTTGAGATCAAAAAATTATAGTCACCAATTAAGGTATCAACACTTGAGATAAAGAATATAATATTTTGAAGGTTTTAAGACAAATTTTTTGACTCAAACTTTGAATGTATGACGAAAGCTTGCAACTCACTATTTTCAGCTAAAGGTAAGATGAACATGATTCATGAAGGAACTAACACATATAAAGAGGTGTGTTAGGTCCCTTAAGTTACAAAATAACCATTCTTAACCTCTATGGTTGACTTAGTTACATACTCCAACCAAATAATCCTCTAGTACAACTCAATTAGCTAGTTTAAAATTAAGTAAAAAAGAAATTAGCTCTAATGGTGCTCCTATAGCTGATTTTGAAAATTATAAAGTGAAAGCAGCTCTCAAAGCCTTTGATCTAATCTTGATGAGTTTCAAGGAGGGACGTTACTAAGCTATTAATGTAACACCCCTAAAATTCACTGCTGAAAATTTTTATTTTAATTAAAAGTTAGGCAGAAGCAAATATAGTAAATTTCAAGGATGTTACCACCACACTCAATATCATGCTAGTTTCTTTCTACCATTCCAGTACTAAGTGCTGAGGCTTAGAAGGACATAACACAATTTACACAAGTCTAGAATTACATTTAAATCACAATAGTATGTTAAAGAAATTACAAAAGGATAAAATCCACTATTAATGGTTAAAGAATAAAATCATTAAACAAAGGAAATAATAAGGTTAAAAAAGAAACCCTAAAAGCTTCTTGGATAATCCTTACGCTTTTATCTGATGATAACTTGAATAACACCTATGGACTAACTTGCAAGGGACACTACCCATTGAATAGGAAGGAGCTCACAAAGGAACCCTTCAGTACTATGGTACTGAGTAACCCTTTATATAAAACTAAAAGGTAGGGCCTGCATGCAACACATCATTCAAACGTACAAACGATAATATACACAATGCATAGAAATAAACACAACAACATAAAATGGACTCATACCAAAAAAATCATATATCATAAAGCTCGTTTACTTAGCATTTCGGGCACATACCATGAGAGACAGGCACCAAGGCCACATTTGTACCATAACAATATATCATAATGGTGAAATCAACATTATCTGGCCTTAAGCCAGTAATTAAGTATTATTTATAATCATCTCTTAAATTATATCCACGTAAATATAAGAGCCCCACTATTATAGCGGGTGGATCGAAAATACACTCTAGGAAAAAATGCACCTGGCCACTATTATTTGTCGATGGATTGGTCTCCGAGGCAGAATGCTCCTAGCTACTATTATCGCTGGTGGATCAGTTTGGGCTCGACTCACATGGTGTTCTACTATAAATGATTAGTATCTTTCCTATGATTTATTATCATCCAAGTTTTAGTTATTAAGCTAGAAATCCTCCACTATTATAGCCTATGGATTGAAAATACTACTCTAGAGCAAAATGCACCTAGTCACTATTATTTATTGGTGGACCAATCTCTAGGACTATTCTACCTAGTGGATCGATCTGGGCTGGCTGAATAATCTTCCACTTTAAATGTTTAATCTCTTTTCCTTTTTTTTAACACATCAATTCTATTTATTTAACTCGAGGGGGTGATCACAAACTCGGAGATATAAAGGTACACTAGTTATACTAGCACATATAAGCAGCACAATACCCCCCAACCATCAACCCAGGAACCAAAGGTACCCTAGTCGCACTGGTGTATGAGCACACATTGTATCCTACCGATAAGGACACTTAATCTATAAGTATGCATACACCCTAAGTAGGTCCATAGAGCTAAATATAGTAAGATGTAGGGCTTAGCTGGGGCATTAAGGCACACAAACAAAATCTAGAATAATCATAAGCTAAACCATGCCTTTAGGGAAGCGACCCTTAAAGAGCTACAATTTCCAATCTCGAGGTCTTCTACTGTAATTATTAGTGTCTTAATTAAGGTGACCATGAGAAACACATCAATCACATAATTATTCATTTTTATTTGCTTCCATTATCATTAAGTATTCATTATTAGTATTATTGTCTGTGCTAACTTAAATAGTCCACTAAGGCCATCCTAGGTTCTAATTCTTATACCTAGGCACCTTAAGTTAAAATGACCAAAATACCCCTAAGGCTTCCTCTTACCATCTACTTTCATTATATACTTCATTTTTTTTTATCTATCCACATGTCATAATAGGTTATCATATCATAATTATACTATCAGTCATGGAATCAAGTATTCTACACACCAAGTGATCACTGAACACATAAACCCTAACATGTACTTCTAATACACCCAACACATATTTCCATACATAATTAACAGTTAAGGCACCTCTTACATGATTATGAAATTGACATAATAACACACCCGTAATTATCCCTTCAACCCTATACCATGTATTATCGTTATGACATTCATCAATTTATTAAAATACCCTTATCCTTATAATATACATGATTGTGCTTAAACAAGTGACACTAAAGCCATAAACCCTTATTCTATGCAATTTACTGATTTATCCCTTCTTACTTACAAAATTGTTAAAACACCCATTTTGCTTGTAAAATTACCAAGTTACCCTTTTTGCTTGCCAAATTACCAAAATGTCCTTTTTAGTTGAGAAATTACCACTTACCCTTCTTACTTACAAAATTACCATAATACCCCCTCTTACTTGAAGAATTACTAAATTACCCTCCTTGGTTGTTAAATTGCCAAAGTACCCTTTATATTTGTATAAGTAACAAAATACCCTCCATACTTATTAAATTACCAAATTACCCTTCATACTTGTATAATTACCAAATTACCTTTCATACTTGTATAATTACCAAAATACCCTTTTTAGTTATTAAATTACCAAAATACTCTTCATACCTATAAATTTACCAAATTACCCTTTTCTTATAAAAAAACAACCAAAAATTACCAAAATACCCTTCTTACTTATTAATTTACCAATTTACCCCTTTCTCATGCAAATTCACCAAACAACCCTTCTTACTTATTAATTTACCAATTTACCCCTTTCTCATACAAATTTACCAAACCACCCTTCTTACTTATTACTTTACCAATTTACCCTTTTATTTATAAGATTACTAAATTACCCCCTTTAAGTTGTTTAATTACCAATTTACCCTTTTTCTTCATAAAATTCCCAAGTTACCCTTTTCTTATGCCAAAATTACTAAATTACCTTTCTTACTTATTAATTTACCAAATTACCCCTTTTTCATACAAAAATTACTAAAATACCCCTAACACATAAAATATCAACACCTATAGTCCACAAGCATCATCTAACACCACAAACCTTTATTATTCATTACTAATACCCATTATCACCTACCATTCACATTTATTTAGCTCACATCCTCTGTACAAGTAAAATTACTAAAATGCCCCTACGGCTCATATTAGCATTATGTCTACTACATATAGCCATATTTACATATCATGACATATACATATATCGAATATCATTATTAACAACAAGGCTCGTGTCTTAACCATCATTTCTACACATAACACATTTTATAATATAGCATGCTTTTTATTCCAACTTACAACATACATTACAAATCATGATATGCTTAATATCACAGAATATGCACACAAATATTCCAAAACCCTAATGTGCTAGCATACGTATATCCACACATTTTAGTAAGGTATAATGGTTACCTTATTTCCAGCAATAACTAAACTTTACCGGTACCCCGGTTGAAAAGTTTAAGCTTTGATTAGTAAAAATCAGTACCTAGAAATAATATCAAAATTAACATATTGGTTGTATAAAATTCAAAGGATAATTTTTTTTATCAAAATTCTTATTAAATGCATATTAATACTAACTACATCATACCTCAAAAAGTTTGTTAATTAAACTTATAATTTGTGGCAACACTCGCGCTACATGGGTAGCGTGAGCTGCATGTACGAAAAGAAAGGAGGGAAATAGGAGAAAGGAAGGTGTTTTGATGAGGGGGGGAACGTTTTGGGTAAGGGATTTGAGGGAGTAGGGGAGGGGAGTTGGGGTAGTGGTTGGGTGTAGGGAGGGTGGTAGGGTGTAGGTGGTGGTTGGGGGTTGGGGGTTAGAGAGTGGGGACTCAGGGAGTTGAAGATGATGGTGAAAGGGCTGGAAAGGGGGTGTAAAACAAGGGAGAAGAAAAAGAAGGAAGTAAAAAGAAAAGAAAGAAGGGTGCCATAGGGGGATTTTGGGCAAGGTGAGGTGGGGAGGTGTCAGGTGGTTGAGGGATGGCTTTGGCAGCAGTAGGAGAGGGGAGACGGCGGCGTAATGTGGTGGTGCAAGGTGGGGATCAATAAGGAGAAGAAAAGAAAAGGAAGGGGAAAAGTGGGTTGTAAGGGCTAGTGGTGGTTGTTAGGTGGTGCAGGGAGGAAGTAGGGGAGGCCAGGGAGTTGGTGTGATGGTTGGTTAGGTGGCAAAAATGGTGATTAGGGACGATGAAGTAAAAATATGGGAGGAGAATAAGAAGGATAGTAGGGGAAAAGGAAGGTCAAGGAGGGGGAAAAATGGGTAGAAGAGAAGAAGATAAGGAGAAGAAAAAGAAGATGGGAAAGGAGGGCAGGTGGGGTCTGGTTAGGTGGATTGTGTAAGGCTGTAGGTGCATGGCCTGTGGTGGTAGGAAAGAGAAGAAGAAGAGAGGGAAAGAAGGGCATGCAGGGGAGTTGTGTAGGGGCATGTGTGGATAAAAATGGAAGGGAAGGGACGGGAGAGAGAATGAGAGGGCAGGGTTGCAATGGCAAGTGCAAGGGAGAGAGTTACAAGGGGAGTAGGTGCAGGCATGGCTTAGCTCGACGTGCAAGGGGGAGACGGAAGAAGAAGAAGAAGAAAAGGGAGACAGGTTGGTCGTGTGGGGGAGAAAGAAGATGCTGGCCTGTGTGTGAGGGAGAAGGGAAAGAAAGAAGAAAAAGAAGGAAGGAGGGGGTGTTGGATAGGCAGCAAGGGGAAAGGAGGAAAAGGGACGAGCGCCCAAGGAAGGAAGAAAAGAAGGAAAAGGAAAAGGAGAAAAGAAAAATAAAATAATTTTTAGAATTAGGGTAAGAAATTATTTTGATGGAGAAATTATTTTTATAAATTAATTTATTTAAAATTTAAGGTATTAATTTAAGACGATAATTTTAGTAAAATATGGTTTGGGAATTTATTTAAATAAAAAAGATTTTGGTAAAATAGTAAAATATTTATTTTAATTTATTAAATAATCATATCTATTTTTATATATCAAGAGTTCACAAAATGATTAAATTAATAATTTAATATTAAATTATTCTAAATAAGGATTAATCATTAAATTCTAAGTTTTATAATTTTGGAGTATTATAGTCAACTGTACATTACAAATCGCTAAAACTAGAAATGGTAAACACTCTTTAAATGACTAAAACCCTTAATATCTAATCGGTACAAAAGAGGGTTAGTTAATACCCAAAAATGATTGATGGGATTGTCAAAAAATACTACCAAGTCTTCCAATCATGTATAAAATTCTAGGTATAAAAATATACTTATTGTTCCCTTTATTTTATGGCCAAATGTTGTTCAAAAGTGGCTGCTACTTGATGGTGGTTAGCTAGCTTTGAATTTTGAAAATTGGTGTTGAATATTTGGAACTACATGAGCCACGAAAAGGTGATAAATTTATTCAACTCAAACAAGGATTGCATGGCTTCATCCCCTAGGTAATTTATTATGTCCAAGTTAGAAATGTTTTGTGGCTTTCTAACTTGATGTGAGAAACAAAATATGATAGTAATGCTATATCATAAACAAGATCAAATGTTTTTTACTTTTCAATAGATAAGCATGTGAGAAAATAAAAAATCAATAGTAAGTAAAACAAATACAAAATATTGCAAACTTTTCTTGAGCATAAAATCCTGTTAATAAAACTCATAGCTATCTACCTAAACACACATAATTTTCTCAGATATCCATAATCTAGAATCCCCTAACCCAACCTAAATCTCATAATTATCAACATATTCAAACAAAAAAATTTCCACTGGGATATAAAATGTTATAGTAATATTTATATATAGTCCATCCATTGCAATGATGCACTTGCAACATGCAAAATTGAGCACCTTATATGCACAGATAGAATCTTACCCTCTATTTTTCAATGAGAAGGTTCATGATCCATTTTCTTCTTTCAAATCAAGCTATCGAAGCAACTGCAAATCATTCCTCTTTTGTGGTGACAAATTCCATCCATCTTGGTTAACAAAATTAACTCCAAAAACACCAAAAAAATTATGAAATATAGATATATCACGCAAGCAAAACTCAAGGGAGAAAATTCAAAACCTTCCTTTTCCTATATGATTGATCCAGACCAGCATAATGTTGTCCTAACCATTGACAAAATTTGGTTAGATAGAAGAAAAAACTCAAAAATCATGTCAAAACATTTACAAAAACTTGGCAACAAAAATATATATGATAGATAAGTTAAATGTTATTCTATTTTGCACTAAGATCCAAAGGAGGTATCATTTTTTGCCTTGTTTTTCTATATTCATAGACTATGACTTGTGTGGTGGTATTAATGCTACAAATAGGTGGCTTTACCCTCTAGTTTTTCTATTTTTTTGATTTCTTATTAATATTTTCCATTATTTCTTAGAATTAAAATATTTCATGTCTTAGAAAATGTGAAGTTTTTTTTTTCTCAATGAGTTGGATGTTGTCATATATTTTCTTACACATTTCTTATATTCCACTTTTTGTTGTCTAGTATAATTTGGCTTGCTAACACATATAAAAGTCAAGATGGGTTGCTTGAGTGGGTAAACAACTAATCTAAGGTGATACATGTAATATAGAAAATAGTATTGTCATATATACTTATATTTATCTAGCTAGTTTATAAATGATTGATTTTTTATTATTTATTTAGAGGAAAAAATTAAGTATTTAGTTTCCACATCGGGTGATACTAAGTTACAAGAGGATATATTCTTGGAGTTATTACATGCTAGATCTAAATATTTTTGAGGAAAAATTCCTATAATATGCCTCTTTACCAAAGGAAGATAACAAATATACCAAGAATAAATAATGGAAAAGATACAAGAGAAAAATAAAAAAGAAGATCAAAGAATAAAGTAATTAGAGAAAGCTATTGAGGAAAGCTAAGAAAACCAACATAAGTAATTTAAAAGCTATAAAGAGAAGCACCAATGCAAAATAGAGGCTTTCAAACTACAAATGTTGGAGCAATTTATAGGTTTTATAAGTTTCTCTTCTCTTTAATGGAGGTAAAATCTTCTATGATATTTAATTAGGGTTTAAATTGAACAAACTTACTGAATTGCTTATTAGGAAATTTAACATAGATGGGATAGACTTACATAATCTTTGAATGGTGATTTAGACTTCTCAATTACCATATTTTTTTAAAATAATTACTAAACTTCATTAATGAAAAGGCAATAAGAGCTAATAGAGAAACTCCCAACCTCCAAACTAAAATAGATAACCTCCCTTTGTTGCTGGAAAACAACAAGTTATACATAAATGTGTAGTAATTTTGTGTTTGACATGCCCTATAACTACTAATTATCCTATATTAATGTGGTTGTGATCGACTATTAACTGGATGATCTTGTTCCTGGCTAGTCTAGATTGTAAGTTACCATAGGAAAATTTGTTATTATGATCACTAAGTTTCACATAGAAGAAACCTATCATCATGATCACCAATTACTTGATCAACCAATATGAGATCTAGAGAGATGTGACCATCTCTATTTCTAGTCTCATTCCCATCAGGATAATACACAACTTTCTGAACAAGATTTACATGTGAAAGCAAATGAACAAAGAAGAAACTATAGGGGATTATAAAACTAGCTAACCCATATATCAATATAGCATAAAGAAAATAAACCAAAACTTACTAGTGGTAACTACCTGCACTAAATTTAGTTGAATCAAAATGATTAGGATTCTTTCTCTTCAATGTGTTGATAAGCTTTGTGCATGATTAAACCTTAAATTGATAGTTCAATGGTGGTATTTTTTTCCATCGAATTAACTCTGCTGAACATGTACATAGACACAAAACTAACTTTCTGTGTAAACAAATGCAGAAAATATTTATAGATATCAATTGCTTTCTGGTAATGATAGTGTGAAGAAGAAAGTTTTATCATGTTTTATAATTACTTGATTTTTTGTAGATAGGTTTGTTAATTTTTATTTTTAGTTAGTGTAAGGAGATATCATGTTAGGCTAAGCGTAAGTTTGGAATGAGTGAGGGAAAACTAAGAATTTGTTAACAAAATTAATGTTAGACAAAAAAAAAATAGACCGAAGAACAATCTATGCATAAAAATTAAAATATCAGAATATCCAATATAACATAAATTTTATCAAGGATATAGGTTCCATTATGCATAAATATAAAGGTGTTTGGTGAATTAATCCTTGAGTTTTAATATATCAAATTAAATGAAGTTTAAATATGACTCGGTTAGACTCCTCTAAATAAAAGGAGTCTAGCTTACCCCCCTCCAAATCATCATATTTGAATATGAATTTGATTATGATTCCAGAAATTTACTTGGAAGAAAGCAAGGCATAAAACTAAGAAAAAAATACATTTTGATAAAAACTAATCATAAATGTGACATTTATTTTAATAATGCTTATTAATATAAGCATTAACTGAAATACCCTAGAATTAATTATTTTGGGAAATATGTTATTAAATAAGGATTATTGGGGAATTTATTTAATATATTACTCTTTATAAATTAAAAAGGATTTTGTAGGGCAAGCTAATAGGAATTTTGAGATAAATTACAAGGGTATCTTTATACAAATATTTATATATAATTTTGGGCCCTAAATTATCCTAAAAAGGAGGATAAATATTTTATTTAATTATTTAAATATTCTTACTCTAAGTACCTAAAGTAAATACTCTAAATATTTATACAAAATAAAATAATAAAATAAAATAACATAAATAAATTTTTCTCCCTTTTTCTTCCTTTTTCCTTTTTCTTCTCCCCCCCTCCTTTTCTCGCAGTTGGGCCAGCCCCGGCCCAACCCCCTTCTTCTTTCCCTCCTTCTCCTGCGGCCAAGCGCTGCTCGACCCTCCCTCGCACAGTGAAACGCAGCGTTTCGCCCCTCACTTTGCCGAAACGCTGCACCCCAATTAATGAAAGTAACGGTCGCCTCCAGCTATACTCGATGCCGCGTTTTGTCCATAAATCACCCAAAACACCGTGTTTTGGTAGGATCTTTTGACCGTTGCCGAACCGGCCGGTCTCCCCCTTCTTTTCTTTCTCCTGGACCGCCGGTCCGGCCACCTTCTTCTTCCTCCTCGCGCGCACGACCTGCAACACGCCGCCCACCTGCACCGGCCGCCTGCGTGCCGCCTTCCCTTTTCTGCCCTGCCGGCCACCCTCTCTCGACCAGCCTACACCCCCATACTCCCTAGGCCAGCCCGCGCCTTTTCTTCCCTTTTTCCCGACCAGCGCAGAGGTCTGCCATGGCAGACCTGCGACGGCCGCCCCTGCCGGCCGACGTGCCCAAACACCGCCTGACCTGTCCTCCTTTGTCCCCTCTCTCGATTTTTCCCCCCAATTCGAGCCTATAAATACCCCACGAGCCCCAGCGTCGGGCTCTTTTGAAAATTAAGCCCAGAAATCACTTTTGCGCCGCCCCCTCTTCAGATCACCGTCCCGTCGCCGCCGCCCATCGCCGCCACTCGAACCACCCCGGAAACCCTTCCCTGCATCACCCTCCACCTACCCAAGCCTCCTTCATCCCTCGGTTTGCTATGCACGCGCCGCCCCAGGAGTGAAAAGCACCCATCCCGACCAAGCTAACTCCAAACCCCGCTACCCTTCGCACCGTCACCCACCGCCGTGCCGCCACTCCCAGCACCCCCTCTGCCTCCTAAAACCACCAAGGGAGCTTCCCCAACCTCCCTAGACCTCCTGTTTCCCCTACCAAGCCCTCATTTCCCTTCCTTTCCCCTCCACCACCTCTCCACCTTCCTTCTCCCCCTACGCCTCCGCCGCCACCGTGCGCCGTGCGCCGCCACCTGTGCCACCAACACCCTAGGTAGTTCTCTAAACTCCCTAACCCCTAAACCTTTATTATACAAATGCTAATTATTTTTAGTAGCGTTATTAATATTACTCTTACTATTATTCTTATTGTTATTATTATTATTATTATTATTATTATTATTATTATTATTAGTACTATTATTATTATTATTATTACTATTATTATTATTACTATTATTATTATTGTTATTATTGTTATTATTATTATTATTATTATTATTATTACTATTATTATTATTATTATTATTATTATTATTATTATTTAACCTAACCTTGAAACATTTATAAATATTGGTCTTACCAATACTAGTGACCCATAACTTTAGTATTTTATTTTAATATCATGATCGTTATTATTATTGCTAGTATTACTATTATCATTATTATCATGGTTATTATTATTATTATTATTATTATTATTATTATCATTATTATTATTATTATTATTATTATTATTATTATTATTACTATCATTATTATTATTATTATTATTACTATTATTATTACTACTATCATTATTGTTAGTAACATTGAACTACTACCATTAATAATAAATATTATTAAAATTACTTTAAATTATTGTAGCTACGTTTATTAGTAGTAGCATGATTAACTACTTTAAGAATATTGACCATACTTCACTTATAAAAGTAATATTACTATTCTTAGCCCTAATGGTAAGGTGAAGAATAGGGGTAAGGTAGGAAAGAATAGTGTTTTGGTCGGAGGAAAAGTAACCCCAGTTTTCCCTCTTATAGGCGAGTCAAGTCGACACCCGGAGGAGGCGTAGGAGCGTGCTCCAAGACCGGTGTCGTGTTAGGTAAGGACGAGGCTAAGGCCAACTGTGTGTATTGTATGTTCTACCTGCCTTGTATGTCTTATGTGGTTGTGTGCTTTAATCTGTATATTATCTGTGTATTTATGTAGTGCAGCTTGGAACCGAGGTATGTTCCCGTACTCTTGTCTATATGTACTAATATGGCATGGTACAAGGATGATGTGGTGTGATGTGACATGCATGCTAGGAGTTTTGATGAGGAGTTGTGGAGTGGGGGCTTGAAAGAGAAAAATAAGCGAATAGGATAACCAAAGGGAAGTACGTCGGCTAACGCGGGTAAGAATGACCTAGGCAATTTATGATTAGAAAATGGATGGGAAAAGGGGGAATTAAATAAATAGGAGAGTGGAAGAAAGTAAAGTTGCCTGGGGAAAACTAGGGTTTGCATGGGAATGATAGAGTTGGCATGGTGGAAGTGTTAGGGTTTGCATGGGGTGGTTAAGGTCCGCATGGGGGCGAACCTTACGTATGGAAAGTTACTTTGGGGCGTAGGGAAGGTAATGGAAAGTTTGTTTGGGAGTTTGGAGGCTCGGGGTGAAAAATAGTACGTGGGATAAAATAAGGGTACATAGGGACCAACTAGGGTTTGGGAAAGAAACCCTAATTTGAGAAGGTGGAAAAAGAAAAAGAAAATAATAAGAATAAATGAGGAAGAGTGAAGTATGTGGGAGAGTTGAGTTTGAGGGTCATGATTCGGGTTTCCGATGCGAGAAGTGTGTTAATTACAAAGGATGTTGGTGGCCTAATATAATCGTAGGAGATAGCTCGGTAACCTGGACCGAGCAGGGATATAGCTAAGACTGGATGTGTGACATGTATCCTACGCGCCGTGGATGCCTTATATGAATTTTGTGTTGTGTTTTAAATGCCGTTATCTTACTTGTTCCGTGGGTAATGTGGCTTGGAAACAAGACGTGTACTTGTGTTCTCATTAGCCTGTGATAGTACGATTATGTCTTCAGTTTTGATGTGATGTGTTGAGATCTCTGGCATTGCATGACAAAAGATATGCCCTCGAATAAGATACATTAAGACACTAACGACTTACAGAGAAAGATGTTGAGCCGAACCCAGACCGGTCCACCGGCTATAATAGTGGCAGGGCATGACCCTCGCGACCGTTCCACCGGCTATAATAGTGGCAAGGCATATGCCCTTGCGACCGTTCCACCGGCTATAATAGTGGGGGATTTTGTGCTCAACAAACTCAAAAGGTAAAAGTGATAAGACATGGGAAAGATACAAATGGTTACAATGGAATACCTTGTGAGTCGGGGCCAGACCGGTCCACCGACTATAATAGTGGCAGGGTATCTTACCCTCGCGACCGTTCCACCGGCTATAATAGTGGCAGGGCATGGCCCTCGTGACCGTTCCACCGGCTATAATAGTGGGGTTCCCGCACTCACATGGTCTGGATAAGACGATGATCGATTATAATCAGAGACCTGATAAAAGAAAAGTGATATCTGGTTCGTAACCTGTGTTGTTTATATGTGTTATTGCATTCTATCTACGTATCTATGCTATGTCTGCTATGTTATGTATCTTTGCGTGTGGGCCTTAGCACACCTGCGCCCTTACTCAGTACTGGACCCGTACTGATACTACCTTGATTGACTGGGTCCTGTGATGATCCACCAATGGTGGGGAGCAGACCTTTGATGCAGGTTGATCGGTTACTAAATTGGGGGGAAGGCTTGACCTGAGTAAGTAAGCGGTCCAGATAATCACCCTTCGGAAATTGTGTTGTTTAACCGTATTTGTCTTTGGAGGTTACAAGTGTTGTATTTAAATTTTCAAGGGTTTTATCGTACCTTGTTATTCCGTTATTTTAAGTACTCCGATATATGGACCCTTTTAAATTGTATTTCGGAATGTAACTTTTGACTTTCGCACTCTGATTCCGTAAAACTTATGCTTTATGAATGATTTGTTCTGGTTCTATTCTTTTTAGCCTTAGTACTTAGTAACGGGTCAGTAGGTATGAATCGATCTGGTACTAAGTGTGGCGGTAATACCCCCGGATTTACAATTTTATTTGCTTGCTTCCGCTAAACTTCTTTTAAATTTAATGAAATTTTTCAGTAGTAAATTTGGGGATGTTACATTAACAAACTCACTAGTCAAAACATAAACATGAGCCAATTAGTGATTAATGAGCCAAGCACTTTTCATTAGAGTTTAGCTTGACTTTATCTTTACTATCATTCACTTAGTTAAATAATACTCTATTAGTATCAAAAATGAAATAAATCTAATAACTTGCACATATTTTAAGAAATTAATAAAAGTGATATTGAAATTACACTTACATCATTTATTAAAAAATAATAAAATACTTAATATATATATAATTTTCTAAAAATAGGGTATATTTTAATCACAACATCAACAAGCATATAGAAATTATTAAGCGTGTATCTTATTTACATATTTATTATATTTTAGTTTTTTTTTAGTATTTTTGTAGCATATCTATATAATTATGATTAATTTTTTTAGTGTACAAATACTTAATTATATCATTATCATAATTATACAAATAAATTAAAAATATTCTTATAATTATACTCATAATCATACAGTTATATCTAAAAAAATATTAAAAATACACCTAAAATATACAATAGGTGTAAATTAGGTGCCTATGGAACGGGTTCACCTAACAATCTCACCCGGATGAAGCACTAGCGCATAGCATAACGGCAGGGGAAAAATCAACATTTTAAACAAAATGCTAGTACTACCAAAAACCAAACCATAGAATAGTAATAATTATGTTGCTAAGCAACAATAGCTCAGTCTTAGAAAAGTGTACAAGTTCGATGCAGAAGTTAACAGTTACGATAATGATTCAATTGAATGAGTAGATACATCCATGTTCCGGTTAGAAATGAAGGGTTAACTAAACACAGCTTCATGTTTTACTTCGCACCCTGGAGTATCTTATACACAAACAAGGCAATGAAGCTACAAGAACTAAGCATATGCGGCTACAAACCCATTTCATGTTCCCAATCACATCAACAATCAATGAATAGATACATCCATGTTCCCCCATAACGAACACAATCGCTGATTGATTTGTGTTGCAGAAGGTAGTATTGTAAGATCAGTAAGCCACTTGTTGAGGCTTCCAACTTCAGTTTTTACACCAGCTTCCTCAAGTGCAGTTGCAGCTAATTCCTTAAAAGCTAAACCATTCTATCTAATAGAAAGAAATGGAAAGAGACCGTGGGCTATGGACAAAAGGAAACTTGCCTGAAATCCCTCTTCATTCAAAAGGACAGGATATACTCCTTACCTTCCGCCGTGGCACCTAACTCCTTGTAGCCGAACCAACATTGCGCAGAGTAACGTCTTGAGGCAGAAGATTGTACTTGATTCCTAGGTCTTCAAAGATTTTCTTCATTTCAAGAACAAGTTCGGATCTGCGCCTGGTTTTCTCGAGGTAATCTTGGAAATTGATTGTGTGGTTGAAGAACAGAACCATCTTGATGTTATTCACGTTCTCGATCTCCTTCACCGCCACGTTGTGATCCGGATGCCATAGGTGTGGGTTTTCCTCTAGGTACCTGGAAGGAAGACAGGAAGAGTAGGAGGATCCATCAGCAAAACCAGCTAGCCAGCGCATGGGGCACGTACGCAGGAACAAACTGCCGTAATGTAAAGAAAAACCCACGCCACCGAATCCCGAGGTTCCTAACTCACTTCTTTATCCGATCTTTCAGATCTGCAATTTTTCCTAATGGTGTGTAAAAGTCGATAGCAAACGCGAAGGAGTCCGTCTGGTCAGGGCTCCTGTAGTAGTTGCCAATAGCCTTCGTTCCCAGAACCGAATTTGGGTAGTACACTTTCTCCTTGTCGAATTTCAAGAAGACCGTGGTTAGGATGTTCATCTCTTCCACAATCATCTATCGAGATTCACGGGAATGGGGGAGGAGTCAGAACAAATAAACATGGGCGACAAAATGTATAACTCAAAGTGCACGGCTATTATTTACCATCGCGCCGTCGACGACGCACCGGTCGCCAACATCGAAAGGATGCATCACAAATACGAATATGATAGCTTCGAATATGGTCTTACAAGTGTTTGAGAATATAAAACCTGCCACTAGAAGCTGTGATGAGAAGACAATGAGCAATCTCTTAGTTATAACTTCGGTCAAAAGAAGCCATATTACAAGGGTTATAACGACGATGATTGCTGCCAGCAGCTTGTCCAATTGTTTTACGGCTGTTTTGTTGTCATTCAAAGCATGTTGAAGAGTTTGACGATCTTTGTAAACTCTCACCTGCACAAGGGAATGGACGTTAAAGCATCCAATGTCATAAGAGGTTCTGATAAGGGAGGCCAACAAAGATAAGAGCGATTTCCTTTGAAGAATATAATGAGTTATTTGAAACCTTCAGAGGTCGATAAAATACATCTTGTGACAGTGATTGGGTTCAAGCAAACTCACATATACTCGGCGTCTTGATATGGGTATAATATGTAGGTTTCAGCTAAAACAAAGCTCAAGATACTCCTCATCTTAATACCCTGTTAGCAACACATATAGAAAGGGAGACAGAAGGCATTTAGGACGAAAAAACTTATCGAGTGGCGGCTGCGTATTATTTGGTTTGTAGGGTCGACTTGAAATTTGAATGTTCCAGAAGGGCATTCACCCCGTAGATCAATCAATCTTTATGGTTCTTTCGTTTCTTAAATGGTTGCTAGGCATCTAGACAGCAGCCTATCAATTTCGACTAAGAACATATCACAGTTTTAGTGGTAACAATCCATGCTGCAAAGCTGAAATATACATTGTCATTAGATTATGCATCTCATATACCACCTCCGCTGGTTAGATTTTTTTTTTTTTTTTTAAAAAAAAAAGAAAGAAAGAAAAACGTAGACAGATTCGCAAATTGTTATGCATGCCTGCAAAAACAACAGCCAAGAACCAAAACCATCCAGATAAACACATACCAAGTGAAAGGCCTAACATACAAGGTCTTACTTACCACCCACTTTGCAAAAGCGGTCAGAGTAATGTGCCCTTTTTCATTCATTTCAAACCATGGAAACACCAAATCCACCTCCTCATTAATCAGGAACTTGTGGAGGTCGTCCTTGTCTATATAGTACCTATAATCACAAGTGAGAAACCAGATTCAAGGGTTTCAGAAAGAAAAAAAAAACACACACACACACACACACAGAAGAACACTTCAGAACTTAAAATAGTGGCAAATTGGCAATTCCATAACCCTAATAGGAAGCAAGAGGATTCGGTTCTTCTTACTGAAACTCATCCTTGTCCTTGACAACATTATTAAATATCCGAACAGCAGCAGCAATAGCCGCCTCCTCGCTGGTGATTTCATCGTCATCCAACTCAACACCTCCCTCAACCATATTTTCAGTTAATATTCCTGACATAGTGGACAAACCTGAGTTCTGCACTATATTAACCAACAACTGCATAGTCCAAGCAGGTACTCTTTCCTGCTTCATTTGGTGAACCTTCCGAACATCGACCACCTTCTTCTCTTTGTGCAACTTCCACTGTTCCGTAAAGCTAGCATGTCCATCATGAGATCCATGACCATCATCCCTACTAATACGCTGAGCATTTTCTACCAGAGGAAGCCCAGAGAGTGTTTGCAACACGTAGTGATGGAATAGCGACTCCTGAATTCTGTCAAAGAACCTACTCAAATGGAACGTCGACGCCACTATCTTGAGCATGGTAGTCTTAATCAACCATAGGAATGAACCTATGAGAACGGATACAATAGTCCAAGTAACGAAATCGAGGAATTTCCTCGTCTTGGGTGATACATCAACAACAGGCTTAAACAGCAAAACCCAAGTGCCAAGTACTACACTCAGCCAAACGACAACCTGAACAATGGTCTTCAACCCATGAGTGAAGTAAACCACGTTCTTTTTCAGCATGAACTTCCACTCGATTAACAGCACTATCAGGTTAATGATCCAACGTGTAACCAGCATGCCAGAGAATATAACCATTACTAGCAAAAACCATTTCCAAACAGCTAACCCATAAAACACAATACGTGTATATTTCTCAACAACTAAACTAGAAACCAAACAAGCCAAAATGCATAAAAACACAGCCAATTGAATTATCAACTTTACAGTCATTCTCTTCTGTTTCCTTGCACTTAACTGAGCGGTTATCTTATTATATATCTCCTTCTCATCAGGTCCTTCTTTAACCTCTCCTTTTCCTCCAGCTCCCGGCGTCGGCGACTTCTGAGCAAAAGAAGCAGCTCTACTGCTAGCTTGACTGCCGTTGATTAGAGAAGAGGATGCCCTGTATGAGCCGAGAGTTTGGGGAGCGGTATAATTATCTCCTCGAACAGCTGAATCAATGGGCACGGCTGGTTCGCCAAATCTTGACTTGGGTTTTGATTTTATCGTCCGACGACGTGTCCAACCTCGTTCAATTGGGATTTTTAGAGGAGTATTAAAGCATGTGTTGGATTTGATGATTTCTGGAGACGGGCTGATCGGAAGTGGCCTATAATCAACTCCGGCGTAAGCTGCAGACTGTGAATCTGCTCTATTTTGTTCGTCATTGGGTGTAATAGATATTACAACTTCAGTTGGAGTGGTACAACTTGCCGTCTTTTGAATCAAGCTTATTTCGCCGGCATGAAAGTCCTTGGTATTGGTGGCCATGTAAACTTGCCGCTGAAAAAGTGAGTTCCACTGGTCCAGGGAGAAATGACGGAGAAGAGAAAGAAATGGGGAGGAATTGGGAGCAGAGGCGTGGAAATGGAGGAAAAGAGAAAGGCAAAGTGAAACAGGAGAGTGCCGGAAAGGGTAGCGGTTTCAAATATTGCGTGGGAATGGTTTTCCTACTTTTAAATTTGTATACCGCTTTTTTTTTTCCCTATAAAAAAATATTTGCATCATCTACTATTCTTAATTTATAGCGAAATTACTCCTATTCTTAATTTATTATTACAATCATATGTCCTCGACTCTTATTCAGCGCGTATCATTGCCGTTAAAAATTAACCAACAATATTAATTTTACTTTTTTAAAATCTCATTCTACCCTCCAAGCATCCCACTTTTTCAGCTAAGAGAAAAGTAGTCTCGGTAATTAAAAAACCGTCTATAATCGAACAAACTATGTATAAGGCACAAGGGAGGGTCTTCTCGAAAATAAAAAATAAAAAAATTATGGATATCTATAATCCCATTGTTCACTACCAGCGATAAGGAAAAACAAATAAATCAAAACTAATAGTCTTCCATCTCCTTCTACACTCATCCTCCCCTCCTCGTAAGAGCACCATGGAAGTGCGTGTCGATCTTCAACTAATAATTGAAGTTGGTTTCATAGGATACTAAATGTATCAATTTCAATTACCTTATTTCGATATTGTATACCTTGATGGCGATTCTAACATATATATTGTAACTTATACTAAATCGATCTCTAAATCTGCAATCAAATTATATATCGTGGAAAGGTGGGTTTCATAGATCAACCTACAAAACAAAGTAGATTAAAGATGAGAGCTTTAGAAGGGTACCAAATTAGTGTTAGTTTGAAGGCACTCTAATACTCAAATCAAGGTTGTAGAACTTGAGGAATGTAAAGGAAAATGAAAGTAAAAAAGTAATTAAGTATGTTTAGAATAACCTGGGATGTAAGACTTTGAGGTAGTTCTATCAATGATGATGGGATGATTGAAGTCCCATTGACCGTTGTGATGGTGGAAGTATGAGTAGGGAATGTAAAAGGATTGAATAAATAGAGTGAGTAATATGAAGTTAAAAATAAGAGAATAGTAAATTTGATGATCCCAAAGGTGATAAGTAGTCCTCTATTCACAAAAGAGGATTTCTCATTTAGGGTTAGTAGATGGAGGACATTGGAGTTGCTATGGTTTTCATTGCCCTAAAGGTTTGGAACATCATGGAAGCAACCCCAAATTCACTATGATAATTCTTTATTTAAACTAGTTTAAGTGTCCGTTGAGGGTCAAAAAGACGGATGATTGGCATCCCTTAGGAATAATGATGGGTGATAGATCGATGTATGATAAAAAAGATTAAATTATTGGGTTGTTTGGATGTACATTTAGGTAGACAAGTTTAGGGACATAAATTGAACGGATTTTATCTTATAGGTACTCAAAACGGATATGAATAAATGAATACGAATACGAATATAGATGATGAAAAAAATCCTTTGGATTTTGGTACAGATACAAGTATAGGATATCCATATTCGTACCTACACCTATATTTATATTCATATATGTATCCGTTTACCTGATATATAATTATACCTAAACCCTTAATTTTAAAATAAATATAGTATAAATTAAAGTTAAATTTATCATTTAATTTAACTCTAAATGGATTTATCCGCTGGATAATATCTGTCAATGGATAGATGTATAATTCATCGAATAATGGATATCCAACGAATATTGATATAGATATATTAATGAATATCCATTTAGGTATGGATACAAATTTAGATATGACTTTTTATCGGATACGAATACGAATATAAGTATATCCATCCCAAATAAGTTGAGAATTGGTTTTTCGACAATTACAAAAGTGAGCGGACCTCTTACTTATCAGTTTATGCCTCCATGGTACTTACGGGCTTCTTATAATAATAATAATAATAATAATAATAATAATAATAATAATAATAATAATAATAATAATAATAATAATAATAATAATAATAATAATAATGTTCTCATTTTTGTTCCAAAATATTTATTAAGGCATGCATTTCATTGATGAACTCATGTAAATATACATGTGTCACTTAAAAAAAAAATTAAGGCATTAGATCTTGATGTGTGTGGGAGGGCATAATATTTAATTATGTGGAATTAAGGTTTGAATGGAGTTTAGATAATACGATAAAGGTTCAGTGACGGTAAATTAAGAGATTAAAGCTTCAAAGGTGATGTAATAAAGATGATGGTGGTTTGAATATGGTAGAAGAGTGATGATGATGATTTGGTGAAGATGGGTTAAAAATGATAATGGTTCGAATGGAACACCCTAATTAATCTATGCATTCGATGATGGATTGATGATAATGTTGAGTTTTAAAAAATAGGGTTTGGATGCAGGTTAGAATCGTTGTTTAGGGTTAGTGTAACATCCCAAGTCGATACAACCACATGGGGGCTAACTTGGAGCGCTTTCGGATTAATCGGGTGGCCCTACAGATCAACACGAGTCCGTTTATTACGCTTTATACTCACTCACGCACTTTCCGAGAAAGTTTTAAAAAAATCTGAAACTTCCATGTTGATATAAGTAGCCAGATCAATCATTATAACACTCCACTTAATTTGGGGTATTATAGTTAGGGTTAGGGTTTGGTTCAAAAAGAATGAATAAGGCTGCGTTTAGTTGGTATGGAAGGATAAGGGTTTTGAATAGATGGTTTAGGGCTTTGGTTTTGTATACATATTTAGGGTTTAATTTAACCACGAGATAGAGTAGGATTTTTATGGTAATTAGGATAGAAAAATATGGATTAAGAATAGTAGAAAAGACACGGATTAATCTCTAATTCACACAGAAGAAGAGATTAAAACTTTCAAGTAAAACCGTTCACACAAATTTTATTTTTTTGAGTTTGAACTCCCACAGAATTCATTCAATGTTGATCTTCAATTTCAATAATCATAATACATCCCATATGCTCGACATTAATAAATAATATAACCTTTCTACCACTAGGTAAAGCATATTCTAAAAGATTCCAAGTTAAAAGATATTATGCTACTTTTATATTAACTTTATTCTTCTACTTTATCACTTAATTAATAACTTAGCTAAATCACTTAAGAATGCTCAAAAATCCTACCAACATACTCCTCATGCACGTGGTTACTCCCTCTTTACCTGCTGTATATATATACATAAGTATTTAATTACTTAATTGTTACGTTTCGAGTAACGTAACCATTCATTGATGTTTAAATTTCCAAGAAATACTTTTTAAATAAAAAATAATTAGTTTCATAATTATAAAAGTCAATTCATAAGTATTTATTCCTACATCATATCTCCTTTAATTATCTATTTTTATGAAAAGATGATTGTTTTTTGTATAATTCTTATAAATGTTTTAAGTTATAAAAGGGTTTAAAAAGGAGTCAAACACGAGGGCCAAAAAATCCGTACGAAGTTGTAGACCGATCAAAAATTGCAGGCCACGTTTCTGGCGTGGGAGAGGCTGTCATGTCAAGGCACCTCCATCCACGGTCCACTCCAGCATATCCCCGAATAAAGCGCATCCTTCCCGTATAAAGCGAGAGCACGTAGCATAGCGAATAGCGATAGTGAAAAGAAGATATTGGCATCAATCAAAGTACTACTCAAGTTTCCTAAAAAGGGTAATATAGAATACTCCAGAAATATTTTATATTTAAATTTTAAATTTAAATTAAAAAAAACAATTACATAGTAATATATTAATTATATTTTTATTAATAATTAAATTACATAAATTAATAATAATATACTATAAAAAAATATGGCATAAAAATACAATAAATTTATAATTAGCATTATTTTTATTATAATAATAATTATAATAAAAAATTAAATTTTTTGTGCAGTAATTTTTTATATTATTATTATTATTTTGTATTATTTAATTATTTATAAATTTTAAAATTATTAGTTTGTTTTATTTAATTATAGAATTATTCATAAATTATATATTTATTTGAAAAAAAATAATTTGTAATTTAAAATTTAAATTTAGATATATAATAATATTTAAAATAATTATAATCATGTTATTAACGTACAGCAAGCTGTTAGCACCTGATATATCTAAAAAGATGCATTTGTTAAGAAATATCATACCTATAATAGCGATTAAATATTATATATAACCTTGGTACTTATTTTTGTTATTACCGATGATAATAAAGTTGATAATTATTTATAATCGTGTTGATAATTAAATTCTCCTCATCTTAATTTTTATATTTAATTTTAGAAAATAATTTTTTTATTAATTAAACCATCGTACTACTTTTCTTAGTAGTTATATCGATGGTAATTATATAGCCTCGGAAATACATATATATGTATATATATACACGATGCATCTTAAAATTTTCTATCAGCGAGCGCAACCGCATACATGAGTACGTTATTAATTTAACACGTGACCGTCCAATTAGGAGTCAATGTGATGTGAGTGTATGACCTATTTTTTCAATATCAGCAGCAGTGAGGAGATTTTTAAACATCCGTGGTATAGTGGCAATAACAGTAACGTACAGTTTATAGCAGCTACTAATAATTATAATATGATTAGGGCCGAATTTCCTTAGACATGGTCCGGTTTCAAGCCCAAATCAAACGAACACGATTTTTTACCGTTTAAAAATAAATCTTTAATTAAATTAAATTATTTTTCAAATGACCAAAACTAAATTAGATGAGCGGTTTATAGTTAGTTTTGTTCGTTTTATGAATTAGACACCCTAAATATCAATGATCATCTCTTTTAAACAACTCTCTTATTACGGTGGCATATGAGGTAAGCCGTAAATAAGTTGAGCCAAATGAAGATGGACTCTAACTCTACTCGTTTAATAATTAAATTGAAGAATAAGGTTCGGCCTCTAGTAATTTATAAACGAGCTTAACCAAAACAACTAGCGAGCTTTGCAATAAAAGAGCATCTCTTGCTAACTTTTTCACTATAAACTATCTCGTGCTTAAATTTTTCATATTCAAACTCAACTTGTTTATTAAACGAGCCTAAAAATAAGATTTGAATTTGACTCGTTTAGTTAAATAATCGAGTCAAATCCAAAATACTAGTGAGTCAGTTATGTTCATTTACACCAATACCTATGAGTATGTAAATGACCAAAAAGAAAAAAGAGTACATATGAGAAAAAAAAGAGCAAAAGTTCATAATTATAAATGATTCATTATTAATAGATATATTTACAGCTTCACTATTAATTAGGATTACATCGAATACTATCCTACTTAATAGTAATATTATATATATATAAATATTTCCATTGTCGTTAGATCTAAAAATTAAAAGGACAAATTTTAATACAAGACAACAAATAAATAGAAGAGTGTGGTACCATTTTTATAATAAATAATGAAGAAAAATGGTGTTATAGATGAGTGGACCCATGCCCTCCTCAAACATGTATCTCTTCTAGTACATTTGGATTTAGGTGAATTAGGGTGATGATAAATATTAAATATTAACCTAGGCGAAGAGAATGGAGGTAAATTGTGATGAATGTTTTAAAATGTTGTTTGGATAATATTAACATAACCTAAGTGAATTGGGATGAAATGTCCCAAAACCTAATTTTTAAGAATTTTAGTTAAATAAGGATTTATTAGGAAAATTAATTAAATAAATTATTTTTATTAAGATAAAAGGGAATTAATTAGGGCAAATCAAGAAGAAAATAATAAATATTTTTATTAGAAAAATATGGGTATTTTGCTAATTAAAATAAAATTTAGAAAAAATCTTTCAAAAATCCTAATTTAGCTTAAAAAGGGAATTAAATATTATCATATTTAAATATTATTGTTTTTAAATATCCCAAAATTTCCAAATTAATTTAATTATCCCAAACTATCTATTTATTTTCCCTTTTTCCTTTACTTTCCTTCTTTTCTTTTCTTTCTCTTCCTTTTCTCTCTTTTTCTTTTCTTTTTCTTCCTCCTTACCCCGACTTGGGCCTTCCCGTCGCCCGTTTCCTTCCCTCCTCTCTTCTTCTTTGGCGTGGCCTAGTCCAGTATGCCACTTTTCATCATTTTTCTTAACTCATTTCCCGATTGGTTTTTCTTTCTTTTCTTTTCTTCCCGGTTACCCGATCCATGCACGCCCCCTTCCTTCTTCTTCTTCCTTCCTCTCTTCCTCCATCGATCTGCAACTCCCCCAACCTCCCGAGAATGTCACCGCCGGCTACGCCCGTTTTGATAATCCATTTCCTCTCCTCTCTCTTTCCCCTGTCTCGCCAGCCCCTCTGACCTAACCCACTTCCCTCTCTTCTCGCACGATCTCCCCTTTTTGCCCTGGTCAATCACATGTCACATTTGAATTTCACCAGTTAACCATCATTACCGATGAGCCCTAACTGACCTGTCCCAATTCTCCCATCTCCCCTCTGACCTTAACCCTCCTTTAGTTCTATAAATACCCCCATAACCAGCCTTGGTCGAACCTTTTTCCTGAAACCCTAAAATCTTACTCTCATATGCCACTGCCCAATCAGACATCATTTTCGCCATCATCGACTAACGCCGCCACCCACTCTACCCACCTAAGTACTCCTTGCACCGCCCTTTAACTAACTACACCACCCTTCTCCTTTGATTTTCCCTACACGAGCCACCCCGACGTTGTAAAGTAGCCTCCTCGACCAGCCTTTTCTTCCTCATCCTCAACCCTTTGTACCACCCTTAGCCACCATTTTCGCCGCAAGCATTGCCCCTTACACCTCCCAAAAATACTTGTAGACCCTCCTCTATCTCCCCTACTCTTCTTTTCCTCTTCCTCGTCTCTTTCTCTTCTTCTTCCACTTTTGGCCACCACTACCATCACCGTGCGCCACCATCCTTATTCTACTCCTCTCCATCTAGGCAGTCACAAACACCCCTACTTCCACCCTCATTCTCCCTCTCCTTTCCCAACCCTCAACTTTTCCTCTTTTCTTCTCTTTTTTGGCCATCGCCACTACCGCCATGTACCACCGCCGATGCCGCTTGTCACCACCTAAACCCTCTCAACCCTTTTTCACCATTTATTCAAGCTTTATTTATTTTATTTATTTATATTTACATTATTTTGAATATACTACTACTACTACTACTACTACTACTACTAACATGATTATTATTATTTTTTATTGAGGGCCGAAGCCCTATTCTATTTTAGTTCTATTATTATTATTATTATTATTATTATTATTATTATTATTATTATTATTATTATCATTATCATTATTATTATATGTTATTATTATTATTATTATTATTATTATCATTAATAGTGTTATTATTATTTCAAAGTAGGGTCGGAACCCTACTTTACTTTATTTTTTATTTATGTTATTATTATTATTATTATTTTGTAATTACTATTATTATTTCATGATTATTATTATTATTACTGTTTTTATTATTTATGTTACTAGTATTATTTTGGTGAAGGGTCAAAGCCCTTATTACACCATTTGTTTCAAACCATACTATTATTATTATTAGTATTAGTATTATCGTTATTATTATTATTTTTACTATTACTATTATTATTATTATTATTATCATCATCATCATTATTATTATTTTTTAGTATCATCATTATTATTAGCTTTTACAATATTACTATTATTTCTTATATCTTTAGCAAAATTAGTAATTAGTTAATGTCATTATTATTAATATATTATTATTTTATCAAAAACCCTAATTTTAGAATAAATTAGGAAATAATAGTATTTTTAGTAGAAGGGAGCCTAATCTTTAGTTTTTTCCTCATATAGTCAAAGCCCTAAGGAGACATAGGAGTGAGCTCTAAGACCAATGTCATTTTAGGTAAGGGTGTAGCTAAGGCCGTTTGTATGTAATGTGTCTTACATGACTTGTATGCCATGTGCCATGATATATGATGTATTTTATGTGTATTACTAATATATGTGCAGTATGACTTGGAGTTGAGCTATGTTCATGTGTTATTTTATGACATGCGTATAATATGTATAAGTTGTGATTATGATGTGTTATGGCGTAGCCCAATAAGACATGCATGCTAGGTTATGTAATATGATGATTGGAGTGAAATGATGTAGAGTTGACCTAAGTATTGCATGACCATGAGTGGAGGAATATAGGGTTTGCATGGAGGAATCTAGAATTTTGCATAGAGGAATCTAGGGCTTGCATGGGAGAATCTAACTATGTAAGGAAGAACCTAGGATTTGCATGGGTGAATTTAGGGTTTCACGTGGGAGTTTTAGGGTTTTGCATGAAAAATTTTGAAGGGTTGCATGGGATGTATAAAGTCTACATGGAGGTAAATTTTACGTATGGAAAGTTGATATGAGGTGTGGGGAAGGTAATGGAAGTGTTGTTTGGGTGTTAGAATGCTTTGAATGAAAAATAGTACGTGGAACCATATAAGGATACATAGAAGACCGAGCTAGGGTTTGGTGTGGCTACTTAGGGTTCTTATGGTCATACGTGTACTTGGAGAGTAAAGTGTGATGGTGAAGGTAGAATCTATGGGTTGTGATGGGTGGAGTGTTAAAATAATTTGAGTTGTGTAAGGTAGAGTAGGATGGACCACCTAGGTCTAAACTAGGGTTTTTGGGGAAAAACCCTAGAGGGAGGCAGTGAGTGGATTGGAGGTGAAAAAGTAGCGGGCTTTGACCCACACACGTGGGAAATGGGCTCCAATGTGAGTTAGGATAAGGAGGAATGGATGTTGACCAAGTTAGGAGGTACATGAGTCTTACGATGTGAGACAAATTATTTTGGAGGATAAGCGTAGAGGGAGTTAGTCATGCATATCTAAGGTTAAATTTCTAAATAATACACTTAAGACATTAATCATATAAAGTGAAAGATTATTGAGCCGAGCCTAGACCGATCCACCGGCGTAATAGTAGCCAGGAGCCGGGGTGCCCTGGAGACCGATCTACCGGCATATAATAGTGGTTAGGGCATGCTACCTCATGTGTGATCGATCCACCAATTATAATAGTGGGGGATCCCGAGCTCAATAAACCAAACCCTGAATTTGCTAAGACAAGTAAAAGACACTAAGTACTTACAGTGGAATACCATGAGAGTAGGGGCCGGACCGATCCACCGGCATATAATAGTGGTTAGGGCATGCTACCTTATGTGTGACCGATCCACCTATTTACGTCAGCTTTTGGCACTCACCACCAGCACCACCATTTTCCATCACCAACAACGCTAGCTCCATTTCTCATGACCCATCACAAGCAACCACCACCCTCAACCAAGCCCATCCTCCTCCTTTATTCTTCTTCCCATCCATCATTTTCCCCCTTCCCTAAACACCATATTTTTGGTTTCATCCCTCATACACCAATGCGCCCTCCCTATCAGAGCCATTCATCCTTTAGAAACCCTAATTATAAACCAGCAATTATATGTGCTTATTTTTAAAAATTATATTAGGGTGTTTTACTTTAAATATATTATTAATATTATTATTATTATGGTATATTAGATAGAAATTTAATTAAGTTAAAATTTAATATAAATTAGGTTATTAAATTTAATCATAATTTAGACCTTAACTAATATTGCGTAACCTAAATTTTGATAGCCGTATGCTTTTACCTTGTTTTTTTCTAAATGATTACCCCTATCCTATACTAGATTTTTGGGTCATATCCCCCATCCTCCTCCCCGGCACATTTTGCTCCATGTTACCCCCTACACCATGCCTCCCTCTCCTCCATGTTTCCCTCTCCCTTATTTTGTTCGATTATCCCCTTCCCTCCTGTAGAAGCTCCCATCACTTCCTCTTACTTTTTTTTCGTTAGTTAGGTCATTTTCTTGCTGCCTTGTTTTGGTTAATTAGTTGTTCTTCCAATTGGTTTAGGATTATTAACATGTTATATTAAATGGTAATACATGTGATATTGGGTGTTAATTTCTTAGGTAATTCTGGAGGATATTGGAGAAGACAGGTTTTGTACTTTTGTGTAAGCTTTGATTTAGGTAAATCCAATTGCTTATAAGATAGTAGAAATTATGTGTGAGGATGTTATAATTTTTTTATATTTATAATCATGATAAGATTCTATATCTTTCAAGTATTATGACATGTAAGATAAAATAATAACATGTTAAATAAATGGTATGTGTGATTGTTGTTAAGCTAAGTTATATGCATGAGTAATATGTTAAATGTCTAGGGTTTTGTTAGGGTTTGTAATATTATAACATTATGATGTAAATTCCATGATAAAATATATCATGACTAATAATGCATGGTAGCTATGATTGTTATAAGTCACATGGAACATGCACACATGATTAGAGTTAGAATACGATAATGGTTATTTTGCATGATCTAAGGTTAGAAATATTTCTTTACATGAACTATGATGTTGATTTCCCTATTAAATGATGTATCATGCTATGGAATGTACGTACATGCAGCATGGAATTTAAGACGTGTTAGAAACGTGTGATTAGGGTTTGTGGGCAAGCATGTTTAGTGATAGAAATGCATAAAAAGTAGAAAATATAGTCAATCAATCAGAAAGATTACCTACATTCTAAGATAATGTAAATTATTGTATTTTAACCTCTTCATAAAAAATTTCTCATAATAATGATGTTTGTTATGAATTAGATAAAATAACAAGATAAGGGTTTGGGGGCATTTTGGTAAATTTTGACATAATGCATCTTTTTTAAATAAGCGGACATTAGGATGCCCCTATAATTTTGATAGGTTGACTTTATTATTGACTTTAGCTTTGCACCACCCCAGAAATGGTTTTTGATAATGGTTTCAATAATGTTTATCGGTTGTTTTTGAATCGTATGTTATTAAAACTTTAATAACGGTTCAAAAACTGTCATAAAAAATACGCCAAATTTAGTTTTGTCAATGGTTTTTTTATAACCATTATTGAATGTGGTTTTAATAATAGTTTTAACCAAAACCTTTATTAAAACATAATATTTTTTATATAAATTATACAGGTTTCTTCTAGCCAAAATACACAGTTATATGCTCAAATATTTACCAAATCTGTAATATGTAAAACAACACCAATAACTTTGGAGATATTTCTCACAAAAATATGAAAATTAGTAGGAATACCACAAGTTTATTGCTCTACACTCTAAAGTTAAAGTTCATAGATCATAAAACCTAACTATATATCAACAATGACATCTAAACTTACATACATATACGCATGTGCATTTATAATTGTATATATATAAGAACATAAGACATATAAGATACAAACCATAACATGCATGTACATAGATCCCTAATACTGAGTGTGTGAGAGCAAAAGCTTGGCCCATTCATCTCTAACTTCATTAATTTCATCATCTATGTGTTTCTATCCTCATGCATATCCATCGTTGAAAAACTTTAAATTGATATGATCTAATCATTTGGTTAGTAATTAATATTTCATATATTAACTAATGAAAAATATAGAAAAAGAAACACACATGAATTGGATCTATGTTTACTAATTTGTTATTGAGTAAGAGATCTATTAATCTACAAACATATTATCCACAATCATTATTATTTTGTTGTGTGGACACTATAAAATGAATTTAGTAGCTTATTTTTCTATTAGATATTAATTGGAATTGAAATATGATATAAAATGATTATCTTTATACTTACCATTACAAACTCATACTCACAATTCCTTAAGTCTGGAACATCATTTCAGCCTCTCCTCATATACACCATCTATAGTATCCTAATAAATAAAATTGATATGGAATATTGTAACTTTACAAACCTTTAAAATTAATGTATAATATATGCATTAATAAAATATTGAAGTAAGAAGTACACTAACATGTCAATTAAATCTTTCCCTTCAGAATGAACAATAGCAAAAGGAACATGATATTTTTGGAGGGAGACAAACACATATACTTTTTTTATTAGGACGGGGGGCAAACAAAACCCAATGATCATTTTTGAGGTGAGGTATAAGATAAAGTCTAATGATGTACCCCTAGCTTAAGATGTGATCTACTACATAGTTTATATATCTTCCCTCACTTATTGTAGTATGATCAGATATATAGTATAGACACACAAATACAATAGAGGATAACATCCCTTCTATTGCAACACGGGTAGCAACCAACTTATGGATGAAAATAATAAAACATATTTATTAATAATTAATAACTCATACATATATATAAGAGGTAATAAAATTATATAAATCAATGAAAAATGTTAAAATATATGATTTGATATAATACTTACTTAACACATACGACAACACTAATTGTTAACATCCATTCATGCTTATCAATTCCCCTGATAATCTCCTTTGATACCATGTAAATGGTGTAGTCCCTCCCAAAAAACTTAGAAGGATAGTTAATTATAATTACATCACTACCAAGGTAGTTTTGGGCATAAAAATTCAACATCACCAAAGCTGGTGGTAGTCGACAGGGTTCTTGTAGTTGTTGGTTATCCTCTCAAGAAAAAACCTTTTATGGGGTAACTAATTTTTTTGATCTATCTCTCTTTCCTTTCTAGGTGCCCTTTTTTGTTTTGCTCCTTCCACTGATAATTCTCTTTCCCTTTATCAAAGGAGCATTTTTATTGTCTGATTCCTTAATTTATAATATTAAACAAAATATAATGGTCATATATATATATATATATATTAATAAGGTATAAACAATGTGTGTAACATGTTAGGTATAGTATGGAAGGAGGATGTCATTACCTCTTTAGTACTAAGATGAATCATATATGTGGGCCAAGGTATGAAGCTTCCTTGAGCTTTTAACACTGTGGTCGCTGCATCACCTTCTTTATAACAAGGCAATGGTGCATCTCCAATAATTGGAATGTCAATATATACGAGCTTTATATTTGAGGCCAAGATAGACTAATGGATCGCCAGTGTTTTGGTACCATGATTGATGCATACTCTTCCTTTGGCCAAAAGATTTGAGGGGTCATTATCTAACAAGTCCTATTTATGCAAACCTTGGAATAAAATATTAAATATTATTAATTTTGTATATGTCAATTCATGTTTTTATATGCTTGCCTTAGGAAGAAATGAAAATTTTGTATGAGCTTCACAATTATCTCTAATTCTATTTACATTGAGTATGTGAAGCAAATTATGTGCATTTGAATCATATGACTTATATCCTTGAGATTTGATGGAGGCCAACTCTTTCTCTAACGTGGCTATCCATTCAAATGCCATATTTAATTTTTAGGTTAGGAGAGTCACTTGGTCGTTGGTGTTCCAAGGTCTATGTGATCAACAACATACGCTTGTTCAAGTAATCCCTAATCCAATACCCTTATATCTTCCTAGATGTTCTTCAATTTTTGTTCCTTGTGACATGATGATATATTGATCTAAACCCTCAACAACATCTGATGTTTCAAGTTCATCCTATAATATATGCAATATAGAATATATAAGTAAAAATAGCATAATATCTAATTTACTCTAAGAAAACTAATTATGATTAGGGATAGCTTTAGACTTGCAATTCTTCTAGCAGCATTTTGTACATCTTCATTAAAATATCCTTCTTTTGTTTCTCTAGATATCTTCCGTATTGTACCAATATATATAGATGAGGTATATGGATTATTATCCAAGGCTATGAGCTATAATTCTAAAATATGCATTTAAATTAGTAATATGATTATAACACTCTCTATATTATAATATGAACACATTAATCAAAATGTCATACCAACTCTTCTTCAAGGCCCCCATAGCCTTATCGAGCCATATTATGGTGGTAAATATTATGTTTCACAATTTTATTATTTTTGGCACTTTTTTCCTTTATTACAAGCCAAAATATGTACTCACGGTTATTTAAATATCAATAAAATATTCTTAATCAAAAAGCTTAACTATTATATAATAAATACCTTAAACTCCTCTTAAAGACGTTATGCAATAAACTTGTCCCAATTATCTTCATCAATGAAACCATAACATTTTGGGGGATTCATGCATAAGACACCATCCCTCTGTCTATACATTTTTATTTTCTAAGTATTCCCTAAATTTTCTTAGACATTCACCATAATGTCTAATAAGCCACTCCTTCCTTACCTTTGGGACAATGAGCACTATATACAAAATAAGACATAAATATGTATATCAATGTGATGTAGAAGATCATCAACAAACAATCTTCAATATTCTAGGAACTTTTTATATCACCCTCAAGTCTTGCAAACTCTTCAAAGCTTTTAATGATATGGAAGTTGATAAAGTGATGTCAAATAGCACTTGAAAGATGGCAAAGATCTAATCCTAAGATCTTTAGCCTTCTAAAGAGAAATCTTCTATTTCTTAATAGAATACTCTCTAATACTCTCCGAAGCTCTCAATTGAAGAAAGATAAGAGAAGAAGAATAAACACACATGGCACTTGTGTTTTCTCTCTCTCTTGAATTAGCATATGACTCTCATTCATTATACCGAGATCAAGAGTACAAGTCCTTATATATACATGCACCCATGCAGACCCCTTTCATTAACAAGCCCATAATTCAGCCCTGATGAATGAAATTAACCTCTTAATGCACATTAAAAGTATATAAAAAATAATTACAAAGATAATTTACAAGTGTTAAAAAGTATAAAACAAAATAACAAAGTTACACAAACTTTAATCATGTAATACATAGATTTAATATATGTAATCCAACTTCGTGTCTTGTAGCCTTGTTCTTCCATGCACTTTATAATACTTGTAATGCCATTGCTGTTATCTTTTACATCAAACATCTTCAATAACATGAACTTATTTCAAACATATATAATACCTTCAAGAATTACTTGGCAAAGTATTAAAAGCATCAGAATTTTTCAAGCACGATGGGTTCCATCTCTAAGTATGATAATTCTTCTTGCTATTTATCCTTTGAAGAATAAAATTTAGTGTTATTTAGAGATTCACTTGATTCACAAAGTTAATGTATTAAAATTAATAACACATGAAATCCAAAAGCATGATAAACAAAACATATCATTTGCTGTGACTTCTTCCCAAATATGTTCCTTGTGACCTTTCATAACATACTTCTAATTGTTATATGATATAGGAACAAGATTACGTGTGATGAGAGAAATTTATGTAAGAAACATGTCCCCATACTCATTGATAGGAAGATTATGTGTATTTAAACTCAACTATACTTGTCCTCCTCTATTTCTCATGTCTATGAAGATTCTTATCACATTAGGTCCTCTATTCCCTTTTTCATCACTAGAGTCCTTATTAAAGGTTTTCTTTGTCATATCTTTGTAAAATTTGAATATATAAATTAGTTCAAACTAGGCTATGAATAAATATATACAAAATAAAAGTGTCAAGTAAACATATAATATGTAGTAATAAGATGAAAAACACAATAATCTAATGTTTAAATGATAAGCACACTCTACAAATATATTAGAATGTTATTATCCTCATCACTTTATTTTCCTTCTTTTTTTTTCTTCCCTCCTTTAAGATTGGTTTCATGATATGATAATCATCCCTTATATAGATTTCCTCCTTATCAATATCATTGTTATCATCGTTCAATGATTGAGTTGCTTGCACAACTTCAGCACACTCTTTCTCCCAATTGGCATCATTTTCATTATCATATTCATTTACAATTCTTTTCTTCGTGGCTAAAATCATATACCATATTTTATTAGTAGGATTAATGATAAAGAAAACTTAGGTTGCTTGTGATGCTAAGATGAATGACTCTTGTTTAGGGCTGTAAATGAGATGAGCCAGTTAGGTATTCGGCTCGGCTTGGCTCGTTAAAAGCTCGGTTTAGCTCGTTCGTTTAATTAAACGAGCCTCAAAGTGAGGCTTGGGCACGAGCCGAGCTCGAGCTCGAAAAATCCTGGCTCGGTTCATTTTTTGGCTTTGGCTTGTGAGCTCGGCTCGGTTCGGCTCATTAAAAGCTCGGTTCGGCTCGTTCGTTTAGTTAAACGAGTCGAGCCCAAACAGTATTTTAGGCTCGTTTAATTAAATGAGCCGAACCCAAGCCTAGGGGTATTCGGCTTGGCTCGGCTCATTTACAGCCCTAGTCTTGTTTATGTCCCGCCCTATTTAGACCAACTAATACAAACCCATCTTCATATCTAACCCGATGAATATTATCAACCCATCTGCATCCGAAAAAAGGTAATTTAAACATAGTGTAATCTATCTCCCAAATCCATTCAATCACACCATAACAATTCATATTTGCATATGTTGGATTCTTGTCCTTCGCATTATTAATATGCATTGCATCAACCACTAAAGTCATTCCACTATTCTACATTGTACTTCTTTCATCATGTTGCTTTATGTAAAAAGTATATCTGGTGATGGTATAGCTAGCATATGAGAAAACTTCAAACTGAGGCATTCGAGACAACCAATACAGGGTTTAAGAAATTAATGTTGGGGAATTTCTAATGAGTGGAATGGTGTAATCTCTTAGCTAATGTATGAAGGAAAGATTATTTTTATCAAATATCCATTTCTTAGTCTTTGATGGATTTTCAATGTTCAAAGAAAGAAAATTTTCCCCAACATATGACTAAATATCATCACTGTTATATAATACATAGAGATATGCTTTATAGAGCATTGTAGGGGCTAATTGCCCAATTTTTGCCCTAATACTAGGTCCTTCAATTTTTCTTGCATGTCAAGACTTAGGAATACTAAGAATTTAGCATTGGACAAGTAATTTGTGCAAAATTAAATTACTTCTTCCACTATGTAGCTCTCAAGAATGCATCCTTCTAGACAATATTGATTCTTCACGTAAAATTTTATCAACTTCATAAGCTGTTAAAAGGGGTACATCTAATTCCCATGAATAGATCCTAAAATTTTTACCTCATAAACCAAATGAACTATTAAATGTACCATAACGTTAAAGAATAAGGGAGGAAAGTACATTTCATGTAATACCCTATTTTTAGAAACCCTAATCATAATAGGTAATTATGTGTATTTGTTATAATAATTATTTTAGGATACTTGATAATAAATATATTTGTTAATATGTGTAATATTATTATTACTATCTAGTTATAAAATCTAGTTATGTTGAAATATATTAGAGAGTGTGTTGTAATTTTTTAAATTTAGGTTGGGTCATAACCAGTATCCATTTCATCAAACAAACCTAGTATGGTAACCTTACATTCTACCGAATATTTTTTTTACCCTAAATTTTTACCTAAATTTTTACTCTAATTTACCCTTACCTTATGCTAAATCTGCTTACCTCACCCTAATCTCTCTACCCCAACACAACCATCCTTCACACAACCCATGAACCACATACCTCCCTTAATCATGCTTGATTTCCTCCCTATGTTTTGCTCCACCTTCTCCCTCTCAGTTTTTTGTGTCATATGTTAACCCCCCCCAAAAAAAACCCACACTCCCTCTTTTTCCTCGAGCTCCCTCAAGCAAGATGAAGCTCTACCATTCATTATTTCATCACTGTATTTTTGACCATTTTTATGCCCTTATTGATAACTTCCTCCAAACACTACCTCCTTGTTGCACCCTACACCTCCGAGAGCCCTACCCTAGCTATAGCAAAAGCTACCAAAGCCCCCTTTAACCTACAAAAAAACCCACCAAAACCACCCCTAGACTGCACACAAAATCACCATAAACCTGTACCCTCACTATGTACCTCAGCTAGAGGTAAGGGTATTGTGTTGCTTTCGAGTGCTAATATGACTAAGTATACCATTGTGTCCCTAGGCTGATTTTTATCCCTCTCGAGTAAGGAAGTAAAAATGTAAAGATTTTTTGTGTAATCAAATATTAGATTATTCGTTCGGTAGTTACCTCTATGCCCTACCCTGGTATTGTGATGGATTGTTGGTTCGTAGTTATCTTAGTGCCCTACCTTAGTTTATGTTGGATTTGATGGTTTGGTAGTTTCCTTAGTGCCCTACCCTAGTATTGTTTTGGACTATTATTCTGGTATTTTTCTTAGTGTCCTACCACTATGATTGGAATGTATTTAACAAATCTAATATGACTCTACCCTTTGAAATTATGAGAAGTGGATTGGTATGTTTTTCTGTTGAGTTGAGACTTGGACCATGATATATGTTCCTCCATGAGTATTGTTTGTATAGTTTATGCCTTGGGCTTATGTATGCTATTTAGTTTTTATGTGGCTATGTGGAATATGGGTATGCTACCTCCTATGAGATATTGTGATTTACTCAGTACAAGGAAGTCGTACTAATACTACTTTTGTAGATGACTGTATGAGAGTTATGGAATGGCATGATGGTTATAAGCACGGATAGGACAAATGGAGTTCTTAGGAATAGGTACCATTTTCAGAATGGGCATTTAAGTCTAAGAGTTAGGGCAAACCATAGTAGTACCTTCAGGTGCTGATTTTTGTTTTGATCTTTTTTTTGAACTCTTAAGTCACATACTATACTTTTGTTATACTGTTGTATTACAACATTTATTCGTAACTCTATTATTTATTATTTCTATTTCCACTAATTTACTTTGGTTGAGTTTATTTTAGTCTTATCACTTAGCGTAATAAAGGTGAGGAGTCAGACTTATGCTAACAGTGGCGGTAACACCCGGTAATTTAGTAATTAATGCTTCCACGAAAACTAAAATTTCAAGATGGCATAAAGTCATCAGAATCCCTTTTTACAAGGCATCCAAACTATTAGGGTGTATGAATTTGGAGTAGAATGTATTAAAGAACTAATAAAGCCTAGTGATAACAATTGAAACTTACTTCAGCAAAATTACACGTATGGTTATTGACATCAAATGTTATATCAAACTATGACAATCATGAGACTTCATGTTAATTAGTTTCAACTTTTTCATCGACACTATCCTTATGACATTTGAAGAAAACCCTTTAAAAACCTTGACACTATTAAAGAATTCAGAAAATAAAATTTTCTACTTTCCAGAGAGTATGGCAAGCTATGTTATTCTTCCATTATCTCATAGTACTAGTTCATGTCTAATGCCCATTTCCTCCATATCTTATCAAAAATTAGCACCATCTTTATCCTTTAGTTGAACATTAAGTAATGTATCAATAAGGTAATCATATATATTTTGCTCAATATGCATCACATCGAAGGCATGCATCATATATAGCGATTCCTAATATGGAAGTTTGAAGAATATAGATATCTTCTTCCACCCAACTAATAGAGGCTTATCTTTATTTTTCTTCCCAAACTAAACCTTCAAATATTTTATCTTCAAATATACTTAAACCTGTCAATCGGATTAGAGCATACCCTTCTTCTAGAACGCCGTTCAAAGCATTCCTTTACCTACGATAATGATGACCATTCGATAAAAATCTACAATGCTCAAGAAAAAAATGTCTTCAAGCCATGCGTTAGCTAAACAAATGAACTTTTATCCTTGTATATCAGTCATGCATAGTGGCATTTCATACTATAACTTGATAAATCACCATATGCTGAAAAATTACTTATAGTGCAAAATAACTTTGTTCTTATAGAGAACTTTTCCTCACCTTATGCATCAAATACTTCAGCACCTATGTCCTATAAGAACTTTAAATCATTAATCTAAGGTTCCAAATAAATACCAATATCATTCCCCGGTTGGTTTAGCCCTAAAATGAGTAAAGACATTATCATATACTTACATTTCATGCAAAGCCCTAGTAGTAGATTGTATATAATCAAAATCACCGACCATATATGTAATACCCCAAAGTTTACCATTGAAAAATTTTATTTTTAAAAGTTACAAGTAGAAGATATGATAGTAAATTTTAGGGTGTTACCACCACATTTAGTACCAGACCAGTTTCCCCCACCGTTCTGATACTAAGTGTTTTGGCTAACACGTTACCTTACTTAAATTTAAGAATACATTTGTAAATCATAATAGCATAATAGTTAGGGAGGTTATTTCACTTTTAAAATAAAATCCACTAACTGTGGTTATAAAATAAAGTTAGTGGAAAGAAAATATAATGATCATAAAGAAAATGTAGAAACTTCTGGTTCAATTTCCAAGAGAGAATTTCAAATAACCCTACACTCTAAACTCGATGAATTATCCTTGAATAAAGCTGACACACTAACCTACAAATGACATTACCCATTGAATAAGCAGGAACCCAAGAAATGAACCCTACAGTACAATGGTACTAAGTAACCTATTATATAAAACTAATATGTAAGGCCCATATATAACACCACAAATGCATCACATCAATCATATGACCAATGGATTATGCATAAAGCAATAGAATGTGATAATCATACATATAACCATATGCTTCAAGATCATATGTTACCAATACTCATTTACCTGGAAATAATTGAAACTTACAAATGGAACGTCCAAGCGATGCTCTTTATAGCATAATTATAAGCCACATCATCCTCAACAATATACACAATTCTTTTAACTGACCCACAATGTCTCAATTCATAGGTAGGCCCATCAACATAATCAAATACATAAATAACCATAGGTAGGCTCATCAACACAATCTAATCCACACATCATTATAGGTAGGCATAAAGACTGATATCGAGTCATAGGTAGGTATAAAGGCTGCTACTGAATCACAAGTAGACACAAAGGCTACTACCAACTCATAAGTAAATACAAAGTCTACTTCCAAATTATAAGTATGCACAAAGGCTGCTACCAAAACACAAGTACGCTCAAAGACTTCTACCAAAACATTAGTAGGCTTAAAGGCTGCTATTAACTCACAGGTAGGCACAAAGGCCGCTATTGAATCATAAGTAGGCATAAAGGCTGCTACTGAAATATAGGTAGGCTCAAAGGCTACTACCAACTCACAGGTAGGCACAAAGCCTGCTACCGAATCATCCCATTAATCAAGGGGTGGTCAACAAACTTGGACACACTATTTTTATTTGCTCAAGGGGTGGTCAACAAACCTAGAAACACTAATGTAACACCCCCAAATTTACTACTAAAAAATTTCATTTTAATAAAAAGGTTTCACGAAAGAAAAATGACAAAACCATCAACTCTGGGGGCATTATCGCCACACTTAGTACCAGATCAGTTTACTTCTACCGTTCCAGTACTAAGTGCTAAGGCTAAACAAGGTTAGCATCAACCACAAGTCATTAACAAAAATGCAAGGCATTAAATAAAACGCAAGTCATGCAGAAATCAGAGTGCGGTTTAGAATTACAATCCAAAGAGTAAATGACTAGAGTTTTCAAAACATAAAATACCATACGACATCACATAACTAGAATAAAACGAAACATGGTAAGAGGAGAGGGTAAAAACAAAGTTCGACCAAGTCGCTCTCGATCCCCAAGTTAGGTTTAGGCTCAACTCTCAGCCTCGCCTAATGCCTCGTAGATGTCGTAGGCATAGAAGACATCGTCCCCTATCTGCACAAACGTAGAAGGGTCTTCTACTCGTGGGAACGAGCAACACCCATAAAACGGGTGATCAATATGCTATGTACCGAGTAAGGTAATAGAGGTGACTAAGGACGACATACAAACCATACAACGTAACACACATGACATGGACATATAAACAACATACAGTAACACAGATAATGAGGCCATCTATAGTCTAGTCAGACTTATTCTTTGGATCTCTAGTAAATATAGTTGATTCACACCATCATCTTTGTTAATCCATGCGAGTGCAGGAACCCCACTATTATAGCCGGTGGATCGATCACTTATAAGGCAGAACGCACCTAACCACTACTTTTGCTAGTGGATTGGTGTAATCCCCCAAAATTTTTGAAAATTTATAATTTAATAAATAACTTTTATTTGAAATAGATTAGCTTTTAAAATTATATAGTTTAATTATTTTATAGATCTTTGAGTAAATAAAATTAGATAGGAATATTTAATAAATTAAAATAAATATTTATTATTTTGTCATACTCATTTTATTTAAATAATTTTTCAAACCAATATTTTACTAAAATTATCTTTTTAAGCCCATATATTTAATTATATTAAATTAAATTATTAAATAAATTTATTATTAAAAATATCAAATCCTATTATTTTATAAATTAAATTATTTTAATTTCTCCCATTTCTTTTATTATTTTCTTTTTTTTTTCCTTCCCTTCTCCTTTTTCTCCTTTTTCCTCCCTTCTTTCTTTTCTTTTTTTCTCCTCCTTTGGGCAGCCTGCACCAGCCTGTTCTCCCCCTCCTTGCGTGCCTGGGCCAAAGGCCCATTTCTTCCCTCCCCTATTCCCCTTCTACCGCGTGGCCGGTGTGGTGCAGCCCAGTCCCAGCCGCCCATCTTTTTTTTCTTTTTCCTAGACAGGACCGGCCGGCCTCCCCTTCTTTCCTGCTCCGGTCCAACCACTCGCACCCCTCCCCTTCCTTTCTTTCTTCTTCCACGCTCGACCAACATCTCCTCTTGCCATGCTTGAGCACGTCGGCCGTCTGCAACTGCCATACCCGACCACCACCTGCCTCCCTGCTTTTACCTCTCTCTCCCCCATCATTTTCTTTCCTAATTCGAACCAAACTAACCCCTGCATCCCTATCCCGCATGCCCTCTTCCTTTCCTTCTTCTTCCCTCCCTTTCCTCTGCCAACTGACACCCCTGCCACCATACTATAGCCCCGACCAGCCATTGACTCCCCCTGTCTCTCCCTCTTCTTTTTCTTCTCCCCACCAGCATTGCTTGCCCCATTTTTCAAGCCTTGCCTTCCCTTCCCCGATCCTCTTCTCTCATTTTCTCCTCCTTCCCATTTTTCCCCCGTTTCTGCACGCCGCTCCAACCGCCGCACCAACCCCTGCACCGCCTTCTGCCACCCTATACCTCAGCCCTGCACCACCACGAGACCACCCAAGCCACCCTCGAGCCCCTACAGCTCCTCCCTTCTCCACCTCTTCTTTTTCTCCCCACTTTTCTCCCTTATCGCCAAGCCACCTGCAACCGCCCCATTCTCCGCCGTCCGGCCACCTCTGCTGCCAACCAAACCACCAACCCACACCCTGCAACCTCCTCTACCACCCCCATACCTTACTTTCTCGAAAACAGCCCCCTTAACCCTCCATTTCCCCCTCTCTTTTCCTTCCTTCTCAGCCATGCCCAGGCCGACAGCCATCTCCGCCGCCCTCTGCCGCCGTGAAACCATCCCCAGCATCCACCTACACCCCCTCTTCACTCCTGCACCATTCCCTTACCTCCAATCCCCCCCATCTACCTCCTTTTCTAGCCTAAAGTCCCTAAACCGAGCCATCTCTCCTCCCTTCTACCTCATTACTTTCGAACCCTTTTCTCCCCCTTATTCTGCATGTGGCTCACGCTGTTCATGCAGCGTGAGCTCCACTTTGATTTGGAATTTATTTATCTAAATTTTGAGGTATATTAATAGTTGATTAAAGTGTATTATTATTAAATAAATTTTTATAAAGTTTTATCCTTTTTAATTTCCTACTTCTAATATAATAATTATTGATATTATTTTTAGGTGTTGAGTTGCTAATTAAGCTTTGAATCTTTAACCAGGATACCGGTAAAGTTCAATTTTTGCTGGATTAAGGTAATCGTTAAACCTCACTTAAATGCATGGAAAACGTTTGCTAGCACATTAGGGATTTTAGTATGATTTTATGCATGTTTTGTGTTGCCTAGTATGATATATATATGGTTGCTTATATTGATTGATAAAAAGAAAAGAAAAGCAAATTATGATAGCTTTTGTGCTATGTGTAGAGATGATACTTAAGGAATGAGTTTGATATTTGATGGAAATGTTAAATGCCTGTCTATGATGTATTATGTTACTAATGCATGAATAATATTATTGTCTAAGGGTATTTTAGTAATATGCTTATGTAAGTATGTGATCTAATTTATGTAGTTGCTAATGAGTATTATGTTGAATAATGACAAGTTGGTGGAGTAAAATGATAAGAATGAAGTGCTAATATTAGTATTTTATGTAGTGTTGGTAAATTCATAAAAGTGGTGTAATAAAGGGGTTAAGTGGAAATTTTATAAGTGAAAAGAGTATTTTGGAAATTTTGTAGTAAAGGGGTATTTTGGTAATTTTGAAAGAAAGGGGTAAAACGGTGACTTTGTAAGCAAAAGGGTATTTTGGTAATTTCAAAATAAAGGGGTGAAATGATAATTTTATAAGTAAAGGGATAAAATTGTAAGTTGTAAGAGAAAGGGGTATTATGATAATTTTTGAGGCAAAAGGGCAATATGGTAATTTTATGATTAAATGGAAAATGGTAATTTTACAAGAAAAATGGGTATTATGGTAATTTTGGGAGTAAAGGGTAAAGTGGTAATTTTGGAAGTAAGAGATAAAATGGTAATTTTTGAAGAGAAGGACAAAATGGTAATTTGTAAGAAAAGGGTAAAATAGTAATTTTGGATGTAAAGGGTATTATGGTAATTTGCAAGCAAAAGGGTAATATGGTAAATTTAGATGTGAAGGGGGGGTAAGATGGCAATTTTTTATAAATAAAAGAATATTATGGTAATTTGGGAGTAAGGGGTAGAAGAGTAATTTTGTAAATAAGAGGATATTATGGTAAACTTGGGAGTAAGGGGTAACTTGGTAATTATGATAACGACAAAAGATAATTTGGTAATTAAATTATGATTATAGAAGGGCAATTGGATAATTATCATACTAGAGAAGGTTAATTTGGTAAATTAACCAATTAAAGGGCATTATGGTAATTTTAATAATGGAGAAGGGTAATATAGTAATTATAAAAATGGAGAAGGGTAAATTAATAATTATAAATATGGAGAAGGGTAAATTGGTAATTATAATTATGAAGAAGGGTAAATTAATAATTGTAATTATGAAGAAGGGTAATTTGGGATTTAGGATAATTGAAAAGGGTAAAATGGTAATTATAATAATTAAGAAGGGTAAAATGGTAATGATAATAATTGAGAAGGGTAATTTGGTAATTTTGATAATGGATAAGGGCAATTTAGTAATTTATCCAACTAAAGGGCAAGTTGTTGATTGTAATAAAAGAAAAGGGCAAATTGGTAATCTAACCAACTAAATGGGAGACATGTTAAGTTTAGCAATTATGAGGGGTGAATGGTGATCTTATAAGCGTAGGAGATAACTTGGTAACCTAAACAGGATAAGGGGTAATTTGGTAATTATGCAACCTAAAGGGTAATAGGGTAATTTGTCAAGTAAGGAATGGATGACTTAACAATTATATAAGTAAGGGGTAAATAAGTAATTTGTACCTAACATGTCGTTGTGATTGTGGAATTTCGTGATATGACTCAAGTAACGCCGAATAGCAAGGTAAGATCATTTGATAATTAGTAAGTATTACGAGAACGAATCATAATTCGAAATTAGATGAGATTATGATGGCCTTAATGGTTTCTCTGTGATATCTTGGATAATCGTCTGAATAAGAAATGACTAATGATATCAGAACGATTGAAAGTGAATAAGTATCTGATTATTGTGCTTTTCGTGATCACTTTAATTAAGACACTAATACTCAAAGTGAAAGACCTCGAGATCGAGAATGGTGGCTCTTTAGGGGTCGCTACCCTAAAGACATGGTTTAGCCCATGATTACTTTGGTATTTGCTGGTGTGCCTTTGAGCCCCAGCCAGGCCCTATATCTTACTCTATCTAGCTCTACGGACCTAGTTAGGGGGTATGCATACTTATGGGTTAGGTGTCCTTGTCGGTAGGGTACTGAGTAGCTTTATGCACCAGTACGACCAGGGTACCTTTGCGTCCTTGGGTTCGTGGTTGAAGGGTACTGAGTAGCTTGTATGCATCGGTACGACCGGTGTACCTTTGTGTCCCGGGTTCTTAATCTCCCGTCTGAGGCAAATAACTAGAATTGTTGTGCTGATTAAGGAAAGGAAAGATACTAATAATGAAAGTGAAATATTAATGAGCCGGGCCCAAATGACTTATGATATTGAGTATCAATCCACCGGTTATAATAGTGGCCCAGGAGCATGTTGCCCTGGCAAGTGATTATGAGTACCGATCCACCAGATATAATAGTGGCTCAAGAGCGTTTTACCTTGGATGATGATTATATATATCCTAGTCCACCGGCTAAAATAGTGGGGGTCCCGAGCTCAATAAAACAATTATCGGATGTGAATAAATTATGGAAAGATATTAATCACTTATAGTGGAACACCTTGTGAGTCGGGGCCAGACCGGTCCATTGGCGAATAATAGTGGCCAGGAGCGTTCTGCCCTAGAGACCGATCCACCGGCAATAATAGTGGTCAGGAGTGTTCTGCCTTATATGTATTCCGATCCACCGGCTATAATAGTGGGGTTCCCACACTCACTTGGATATAACTAGAGAGATGATTGAATAATGATGGACTAATGGCTTAAGGCCCAAAAGAATGGATCGTACTTTATAACTTGTTGATATGTGGCAGCCTTGTTATATATGTGATTGTTATGTATGCACCTCTCATTACATATATATATAGCTTGCATTATGTGTTGCATTGCAGGCCTGTTTTTAAGTGTGGTATTAAAGGGTTACTTAGTACCATAGTACTAAAGGGTTCCATTCATGGGCCCCCTGCCTATTCAATGGGTAGTGCCCCTTGCAGGTCTTTTCAGGTGCTACTCAAGTGGGCAACGGGAAAGAGAGTAAGGAATTATCTGGTACCGTTAGGGTTTTTCTCTTTCTCTTTTAAATTCCTGGTTTTAATGTTAATATTGTTAAAGTAACCATCATTGGTGGATTTTATTCTTGTAAATGACTTGATGCGCTACTATGATTTGAAAAGGGATTGTAAATTGTGTTTTACACTTCTAGCCTTAGCACTTAGTACTGGAACGGTAGGAGTGAACCGGTCTGGTACTAAGTGTAGCGGTAATATCCCTAGAATTCATGATTTTATAATTTGCTTCTATAACTCTTTTAAATAAAAAAAAATTTTAAGTAGTGAATTTTGGGGGTGTTACAATTAGTCTCCAGGGCAGAACGCTCCTAGCCACTATTATGCCAATGGATCGGTCTGGCCCCAACCCTCATGGTGTTTTACTGTAATTAGATAGTATCCTTCCCATGATTCATTGGCAACTTAATACTTGGTTTGTTGAGCTTGGGATCCCCCACTATTATAGCCTATGGATCGGTCACTTATAGGGTAGAACGCACCTAACCACTATTATATGCGGGTGGATCGGTCTCCAGGGCACCCTAGCACCTGGCCACTATTATACCGGTAGATCAATCTAGGCCCGACTCAACAATCTTACTCTTTAAGTGATTAGTATCTTATTCGTGTCTTATTGGATAAAGCTTTCACCCTTGACCTGCATGTCAACAACCTTCTACTTCTACTCTCCCAAGGGGGGCCCGTCCCATATCTTGAGACTCATGTGCCCTTTATCACACCCCATCATCCATTTTCCTTTACTTTTACACATAATGAAAAACCCAACTCCTACAGATGTGGGTTAGGCCCAACACCTCATGATATCAACTCCACCTACTATCACCCTCTAGGGTTTTCCCTTGAAAACCCTAATTGGACCGATGTGGCCCAACTCTCTCTCACTTACACTACCACTACTTCGTTTATCGGCCCATACCTTATCTCATTTAGATCCAACCCCAAATCATATCACTTTATCCCTCGATTCCATGTGTGACCGAAAAACCCTAGTTGGCCACTTCAACCCTAGTATCTTTCTTCTCCCAGAAGTAACCTTTTTTTTTTCTTTTTTTTCTCACCCAATATCTTTTCTCTCCCATGGCACCCATACTTTCCCCTTATAAAATAAATTCCCACTCTTAACCTGTACTCCACTCTCCCTTATTTGTTTTTACTTCCACATTTTCTTTTCCAAATTCGTGCTTCCTCTCAAAACGCTAATCGGTTCCCTTATACACCCTTACACCCACCTACGTATTATTTTTCGTCCCAAGTCTCCAACCACTCCACAATTCTCCCCTTAACTTGTTTACACCCTAAGATAACTTTTATCATGTAAAGATCATCCCCATGCAAGTTTCATGCACCCCATGCAAACTCTCAAAGTCCCCATGCAAACCCTAGGATTCCCATGCATGGTTCCCATCTCTTTTTCATTTTGGTCATCTCTTTCTCTTTACTTTCCTCTCACGGATCACGGAGTATTTTGGTCAACCTCATATCCCCCTTAGTAAACTCACTTCCCATTTTCTTTCTTTTTATTCTTTCATTCCCATATCATATTAATAATCATCCTAGCATGCATGTCCTAGAGGGTCATATCATATCACATCATAATCACCATATATACATATCATACTCATGCCATAAGGAACACATAAACATACCTCAATTTTAAGATGCGCTACACATAAGACAAGTTAATGACAATCATACGATACACAACATAGCATGATATATATAGCATTCAAGGCATACAAGTCACACAACACACAAGGGCCTTAGCTACATCCTTACCTAAAACGACGCTGGGCTTGGAACACGCTCCTACGCCTCCTAAGGGTTTTAGCTTGATTCACTTATAAGAGGGTAAGACTAATGATTAGTTTTCCTCCTATCAAAAATACTATTATTTCTTATTTTAGTCTAAGATTAGGGTTTCTATTATTAAAGAGAGCTTTATAAGTGAAAATTAGGGGTTTTACCATCAAGTTAGCCTACTAGATATTACTAGTCAAAATATACTTATATTACTATTCATAACTATATTTATATTATTAAATCTAATAGCTTTATTTCTTCTAATAGTAGTAGTAGTACTTGTTAAAATAAAATATTAATAATAATAATTATAGTAATACTAATGCTCCTAGAAATAGAAGCCCTATTATTTTTAAGGCTAAGGCTAATAATGGTTTTAGGGATAAAATAATAATATAGTATTAGTAATACTAACAAGGTACTAATGTTACTAAAGATAATAGTGATAATACTTATATTTGGAATAATAATAATATAAGGGTTCGAATATTTTTATCACAATAATATTAACAAAATAATTACAATAATAATAGTAATAACTAATAATGATACCATAGTAATAATGTTAGCAACAAAGGCATTAGGAATAACATTAGTAATAATACTAATAATAATAATAAGGTTGGCTATTCTTCTTCTATAATAACAAAATGGTAACATGCCAGATTCAGTTTCTATAACATTAATAATAATAAAAATAATAGTAATAATAATAACAACAATAGCGATAATAATAATAATAATAATAATAATAATAATGATGATGATGATGATGATGATGATGATAATGTTAAGCATAATAATAATAATAACAATAACAATAATATAGTAACCGAATGATCATAATAATATAAGGGTCCAACATTTATATTAATAATAAAATGTAATAATGGATAAAGTTAGTATTAACAATATTAGCAAGAAAATAATAATAATAATAATAATAATAATAATAATAATAATAATAATAACACTAATAATAATAATAATAATAATAATAATAATAACAACAACAACAACAAGGGTTATCATGATAATACTAAAACTGTAGATCTCCATTAATACTAGCATTAGTTATAAATATTTCAAAGGTTAGGTTAAGTAGTAGTAGTAGTAGTAGTAGTATGAAATACCCCAAAATTTTAATTATGGAAATTATGGTTAAAAAAGGATGTATTAGGAATAATAATTAAATTAATTATTTTATTAAAATATAGGGGCTATTCAGGGGCAATCAAAAAAGAAAATGATTAATAGGTTGATTAGGAATAATTAGGGAGTAATGCTAATTTATATGGAATTAAAAGCAAAATTATCCAAAATAGCCTAAATTAAGCCAAAAAGGAATTAATTATTATTTTATAGATATTATTATCCTAAATAACCCAAAAAAACCAAAATACCCAACCCACATATTTTTCCCTTTCTTTTTCTTTTCTTTTCTTTCCTTTTTCTTTCTCTTTTCCCTTTTTTCTTTCTACCCCCCCGACCTAGGCCAGCGTTGCGCGACCCAACCCTCCTGTGCAGCCCAGGCCCGCACCACCTTCTCCCTCCTTTTTTTTTTCTTCCTTCCCAACCGGTCTGGTTCTTTTTTTTTGTTTTTTTAGCTCTCCATTGGCCACCAGCACTGCCACCGTCCTTCCCTCCCTCTCCCGTCGCTTTATTTCACAATTTCGACCCCAACCAACCTATTCCCCTCTCCTGAGCACCCTAGTCTTTTCCCTTTCCCTCTTCCCTCAACTATGCCGCCCTGCCATGGCAGAACCGCCTCAACTGCCACCACCGAGTGACATGCCTGGCATCTGCACCCCCTTGTCTTTGCCCAGCCAATCGATCTATATATATACCCCATAGCCTGCCTTAATTCGAATTTTGATTTTGAAACCCCATAATCAGCCATTCTCGCCGCCGCCCCATTAGACGAGCCGTCCACCACCACCGCCTATCGTCGACGGCCAAAACACCCCCAAAACCGCTCCTTGCACCACCCTCTACCTAACCAAACCCTCCTCGTCCCTTGATTTCCCCTGCACGAGCTACCCCGGTCATGCAAAGTCGCCCTCCCCAAACGACCAACTTCAGCCCCTACCGCCCTTCGCACTGCCACCACCGTCAATCCCGCCGCCACCAATGCCACCTTTACCCTCCAAAACAACCAAGGGAGCCTCCTATACCTCCCCACACCTCCCTTTCTTCCTCCTCCCTTCCTTATCCTCCTCCCTCCTTTCTCCTTCTTCCACCACCTCAAACTTCCACAACCGCCGTCGTCGTTGGTGCCACCACTGCCTTAGGTGGTCCTCTAACTTTCCCAACCCTTAAACTCACTTTATATAAATATTAGTTATTTAATAATATTAATGGTGTTATCTATATTATTATTATTATTATTATTATTATTATTATTATTATTATTATTATTATTATTATTATTATCTTGTTAATATTGTTAATACGAACTTTATCCATTATCACTTTTATTATTATAATAAATATTTGGACCCTTATATTATTATTATTATTATTATTATTATTATTATTATTATTATTATTATCATTTTGGTTACTATATTATGGTTATTATCATTATTATTACTATGCTTAACGTTATTATTATTATCATTATTATTTTTATTATCATTATTACCTTATTATTATTACTATTATTATTGTTGTTGTTGTTATTATTATCATTATCATTATTATTATTATTATTATTATTGTTGTTGTTGTTGTTGTTGTTGTTGTTGTTGTTGTTGTTGTTGTTGTTGTTGGCGTTGTTAATAATGTTACTATTATTTTTATTATTATTAATGTTATTGAAACCGAAATTGGCATGTTTCCCTTTTGTTACTATAGAATAAGAATACCCAACATTAGTATTATTACTATTATTATTATTCAAACCTTGCTAAAAATTTTCCTAATGCCTTTGTTACTAACATTATTACTATGGTATCATTATTAGTTATTACTAGTACTATTGCTATTATTTCGTTAATATTATTATGATAAAAACATTCGAACCCTTATATTATTATTATCCCAAGTATAACTAATATCATTATTATCTTTAATAATATTAGTACTTTGTTAGTAATATTAATATTATATTATTATCTTATCCCTAAAACCATTATTAGCCTTAGCCTTAAAAATAATAGGGATTCTATTTCTAGGAGCATGGGTATTACTACTACTATTATTATTATTAGTACTATTTTATTTTAACAAGTATTAGTACTATCATTAGAAGAAATAAAGCTATTAGGTTTGATGATATAAATATAGTTATGAATAATAACATAAGTATATTTTGACTAGTAATAACTAGTAGGCTAACTTGATGGTAAAAACCCTAGTTTTCACTTATAAAACTCCGTGTAATAATAACAACCCTAATCTTAGACTAAAATAAGAAATAATAGTATTTTGGTTAGAAGGGAAACTAATCATTAGTCTTACCCTCTTATAGGTGAATCGATCCAAAGCCCTAAAGAGTCATAGGAGCATGCTCCAAGCCCGGCGTCACTTTATGTAAGGATGTAGCTAAGGCCCATGTGTGTTATGTGACTTGAATGCCTTGGATGCTTTATATTTCATGTTATATTATGTATCTATGATTTTCCTTAACTTGTCTTATGTGTAGCGCAGCTTGGAGTTGAGGTATGTTTTGTATGTGTTCTTATGGCATGAGTATGAAATGTATATGTGGTGTGATATGATATGGCCCTCTAAGACATGCATGCTAGGGCAAATAATATTACGATATGGGACATGAAAGGATAAAAAGAAACAAATGGGAAGTGATATGCTAAGGGGGATATGAGGTTGACCAAAATGAACGAGAGATGAGAACCGTGCATAGGAATTCTAGGGTTTGCATGGGGACTTTAAGAGTTTGCATGGGATGGATAAAACTTGCATGGGGGTGATATTCATGTGAGAAAGGTTGATTTAGGGTGTAAATAAGCTAAGGGGAGAGTTGTGGAGTGATTGGAGACTTGGGATGAAAAATATTACGTAGGTCGGTGTAAGGGTGTATAAGGGACTCGATTAGGGTTTTGGGAGGAAGTAATAATCTGGAAATTGTGGAAGTAAAAATGACTAAGGGAGAGTGGAGTATGGATTAAGAATGGGGATTTACTATGTAAGGGGTGAGTGTGGGTGCCATGGGAGAGAAGGAGTATTGAGTGAGAAATAGAGAGGTTACTTGTGGAAGAAGAAAGGTACTAGGGTTTGAAGTGGCCAACTAGGGTTTTTCCAATCACATGTGGGATCAAGTGGTAAAGCGATGTGATTTGGGATTGGATCTAATGAGTTAAGGTTTGGGGCGATAAACGAGGTAAGGGTAGAGTAAGTGATAGAGGGGGTTAGGCCACATCGGTCCAATTAGGGTTTTCAAGGGAAAACCCTAGGAGGTGATAGGAGGTGGAGTTGATGTCATAAGGTGTTGGGCCTAACCCACACCCGTAGGGGTTGAGTTTTTCATTAAAAGGTAAGTGTAAAGGAAAATGGATGTCGGGGTGTGATAAGGGGCGCAGGAGTCTCAAGATATGGGACGACCCCCCTTAGGAGGATAGAAGTAGAAGGTAGTTGATATGCATGTCAAGGGTGGAAAGCTTTATCTAATACGACATGAATAAGATACTAATTACTTAAAGAGTAAGACTGTTGAGCCGGGCCTAGACCGATCCACCGGCATAATAGTGGCTAGGTGCCGGGGTGCCCTGGACACCGATCCACCGGCATATAATAGTGGTTAGGTGCGTTCTGCCCTATAAGTGACCGATCCACCAGCTATAATAGTGGGGGATCCCGAGTTCAACAAATCAAACATTATGTTGTAAATGAATCATGGGAAAGCTACTACATACTTACAGTGAAACACCATGAGAGTCGGGGCCAGACCGATCCACCAGCATAATAGTGGCCAGGAGCGTTCTGCCCTGGAGACCGATCCACTAACATATAATAGTGGTTAGGTGTGTTCTGCCCTATAAGTGACCGATCCACCGGCTATAATAGTGGGGTTCCCATTCTCGCATGGATTAATAAAAATTATGGTGTGAAATGACTACATTTAATAGAGATTCAAGAGGAATTAAGTCTAATTGGACCATAGCCGACCCTCATTATCTAGATTACTACATGCAGCTTATGTGAATGTGCCATGTATGCTATGTTGTATGTTTGTATGTTTGGCCTTAGCGCATCTGTTACCTTACTCAGTACGTAGCCCACTGATCACCTGTTTTATGGGTGCTGCTCATTCCCATGAGTAGAAGACCCATCTGAGCTTCTGCAGGTAGGGGATGATGTCTTCGATGCCTACGAAACCTACGAGGCATTGGGTGGGGCTGAGCGTTGAGCCTAAACCTAACTTGGGGATTGAAAGCGACTCGGCCATACTCTGTTTCTTTCACTGGACCTTGTATTATCATATTTTAGTTGTGTTTGTACTATACTTTATGTTTTAAAACTCTAGTTACGCACTCCTTGGTTTGTGATCCTAAATCGCACTCTGATTTCTGTATGACTTGTGTTTTATTAATGATTCGTGTTTAATGTTAATTTTATTTATCCTTAGCACTTAGTACTGGAACGATAGGAGTGAACCGATCTGGTACTAAGTGCGGCGGTAATGCCCCCGAGTTTACGGTTTTATCTTTTCGCTTCCGCTAAACCCTTTTAATTAAACGAAATTTTTCAGTAGTAAATTTGGGGGTGTTACATAGTAGTAGTAGTAGTAGTAGTAAGTAGTAGTAGTAGTAGTAGTAGTAGTAGTAGTAGTAATAATAATAATAATAATAATAATAATAATAATAATAATAATAATAATAATAATGATAATAATGATGATAATAATAATAATAATAATAATGGTAATAACAATAATATTATAGATAATACCATTAATATTATTAAATAACTAATACTTGTATAAAATGGGTTTAAGGGTTGGGAAGGTTAGAGAACCATCTAAGGGCAGTGGTGGCACCGGCAGCGGCGACATCACCGACGGTTGTGGGAATTGGAGGTGGTGGAAGGAGGAGAAAAGAGGGAGGAGGAGAGGTAGACAGGGAGAAAGGGAGGTGTGGGGAGGTAGAGGAGGCTCCCCTGGTTGTTTTGGAGGGTAAAGGTGGCGTTGGTGGCGTTGGTGGCGGTGGAATCGGCGGCGGGCGGTGGTGCGAAGGGCTGTAGGGGCTAAAGTCGGTTGTTTGGGAGGGCAACTTTACACGGCCGGGGTAGATCATGCAGGGAATATCAAGGGACGAGGAGGGTTTAGTTAGGTAGGGGTGATGCAAGGGGCAGTTTCGGGGGTGGTTTGGCTGGTGGCAATGGATGGCAGCTGTGGGTTGCTCGTTTGAAGGGGCGGCAACGAGAAGGGCAGTTTCTAGGTTTTTGAAAAAAAAATTCAAATTAAGGAAGCCTATGGGGTATTTATAGGTCGATTGGGTGGGCAATGACAAGGGGAAGAAGAAAAGGGAGGTGCAGATGCCAGGCATGCCGCCCAGGGGCGGCAGTTGAGGCGATTCTGCCATGGCAGGGGCAGCAGGGTCGAGGGAAGAGGGAAAGGGAAAGGGGCAAGGTGCTCGGGAGAGGGGAATAGGTCGGTTGGGGTCGAAAATATGAAAGAAAGTGATGGGAGAGGGAGGGAAGGACGGTGGCAACGATGGTTGCCGATAGAGAGCTGGGTTGCAGCTCCTCGGTCGCCGCCGACACCTCGGGGAAGAAAAAGGGTCGGGACAAGGTGGCTCAGGGAGAAAAAGAAGAAGAGAAAAAAAAAGAAACCTGACCGGCCGGGAAAGAAGAAAAAACAAGAAAGGAGGGAAGTGTCGTGGGCCTAGGCTGCGCAGGGGGGAGCTGGGTCGTGCGGCGGGCTGGCCTAGGTCGGGGGAAGAGAAGGGAAAAAAGAAAGGAAAGAGAGGAAGAAAAGAAAAAGGGAAAAAAGGAAGAAAAAGGAAGAAAAGAAAAGAAAAAGAAAGGGGAAAAATATGTGGGTTGGAAATTTTGATGTTTTTGGGTTATTTAAAATATTAATATATAGAAAATAATAATTAATTCCTTTTTAGATTAATTTAGGCTATTTTGGATAATTTTTCTTTTAATCCCATTTAAATTAGCATTACTCCCTAATTTTTTTCTAATTAACTTATTTATCATTTTTCCCTCGATTGTCCCTAAATAACACCCTATATTTTGATAAAATAATTTATTTAATTAATTTTCCTAATAAATCCTTATTTAGCTAAAATTTCTAGGATTAAAATTTTAGGGTATTTCATCACTATCCCCTTAAAGCAAGACTTCATTCCCGAAGTCACTTGCAATTTCCTAGGGTTAAGATCCGACGTCCTAAGTGGTTATGGACACGTTTGCTATGAGAAATATACAACTACCCCCTTAAAGAAGAACTCACTAGGTACCTGAAGCGAAGAGTTTTGGATACGCTCCGCGCATGTCCTTTTCAGCTTCCCAAGTACCTTCTTCGGCTCCATGCCGACTCCATAAGACCTTGACAAGGGGAACTGAACTCATGCAGGTCTTCCGTAGCTTGGTATCAAGGATTCGCACTGGTCATTCTTCGTAGGTTAGGGAGGTTAGGGAGTCGTCCAATTCTATCTCATCTGGGTGGATCACATGGGATGGATCAACCACATACTTTCACAAATGTGAGTTATGGAACACATTATGAACTAGTGCCAACTTTGGAGAGAGAGCTAATCGATAGGCAACCTCGCGTACATGCTACAGGATCTCAAAGGGACCGATATACCTTGAGCTCAACTTGACCTTTTTGCCAAACCTCTAGACACCCTTTGTGGGGGAGACCCTCAATAACACCTTCTCTCTAGGCTCAATGTCACTATCTTGGCGCCTCTGATTTGCGTAGCTCTTCTATCTGCTCTAGGCCTCTCTCATCCGGTTTTGAATCTGGCAACGATGGGCGGCAGCTGTGGGTTGCTCGTCTGAAGGGGCCACGACGAGAAGGGCAGTTTCTAGGTTTTTAAAATCAAAATTCAAATTAAGGCAGCCTACGGGGTATTTATAGGTCGATTGGGTGGGAAATGGAAACAAGAATAAGACAAGGGAGGTGCAGATGCCAAGCATGCCGCCCGATGGTGGCAGTAGAGGCGGTTCTGCCATGGCAGGGGTGGTAGGGTCGAGGGAAGAGGGAAAAGGAAAGGGGCAGGGTGCTAGAGAGAGGGGAATAGGTCGGTTGGGGTCAAAAATATGAAAAAAGGTGATGAGAGAGGGAGGGAAGGACGGTGGCAGCAATGGTGGCCGGTGGAGGGCTAGGTTGCAGCTCCTCGGTCACTGCCCACACCTCGGGAAAGAAGAAGGGTTGGGACCGGGCGACTCAGGGAGAAAAAGAAGAATAGAAAAAAAAGAAACTAGACCAGCTGGGAAAGAAGAAAAAAAAAGAAAGGAGGGAAGTGGCGCGGGCCTGGGCCACGTAGAGGGGAGCTGGGCCGCACGGCGGGCGAGCCCAGGTCGGGGGAAGAGAAGGGAAAAAAGAAAGGAAATAGAGGAAGAAAAGAAAAAGGGAAAAAGAGGAAGAAAAAGGAAGAAAAGAAAAGAAAAAGAAAGGGAAAAAATATGTGGGTTGGGTATTTTGGTGTTTTTAGGTTATTTAAAATATTAATATTTAGAAAATAATAATTAATTCCTTTTTAGATTAATTTAGGCTATTTTGGATAATTTTTCTTTTAATCCCATTTATATTGGCATTACTCCCTAATTTTTTTCTAATTAACTTATTTATTATTTTCCCTCGATTTTCCCTAAATAACTCCCTATATTTTAATAAAATAATTTATTTTATTAATTTTCCTAATAAATCCTTATTTAGCTAAAATATCTAGGATTAAAATTTTGGGGTATTTCAACTAAGGTACTCTGGTCATATTGGAGCATAAGGGCAACACAATATCCTATCAACTATCAACCCAAGGATGTAAAGGTACCCTAGTTGCACTGATACATGAAGATATACATTACTTCATCGATAAGAACACCTAATTTATAAGTATACATACACTCTACTTAGGTCCATAGGGCTAACTAGAGTAAGATGTAGGGCTTGACTTGGGTACTAAGGCACACCAGCAAAATCCATAATAATTGTAGGCTAAACCACATTTTTAGGGTAGCGACCCCTAAAGAGCCACCATTCACAACCTCGAGGTATTTCACTTTAAGTATTATTATTTTATGAGGGTGAACACGAAAAGCACACATTAATTACATATAATCAATCCATCATACTTAAAAAAATTTATTTTTTACCAACATTATAAGGCAACCATAATTAAGATCATTGTCAATGTCAATATAAATAGTCCACTAAGGCCATCCTAGACTTAAATACTCACATTTAAGCACTTTAGGTCCAAATAACCAAAATACTCCTAAGGCTAAGGGTACCTCCCTACCATCCATTCCCATCACAAGTTTCATTTTATTTTATCAACTTGTCATAAAAAGGATAACAAACCATAATTGAATTATTAATCATGAAGTTAAGTTACCCGACACAACAAAAGATCATTTTGCCATTTTATACCACTCTGCACGTGAAATCCTACATGGGCTTCGAGAACAACCAAACACATATTCTCATACTTAATCAACAATTAATGTACTTTCTACATAATTATGAGAATAAATATCATAACATGCCCTAATTTACCAAAATACCCCTAAATCTTTTAATAGTAATAATTATGCTGAAACATGCATATCTAATACAACAAGACCCCTATACTTCTGCTTGATAATGAACATCACATATCATGCATATTCATTAGCATATTCATCATAGTATACTCCAAATTACTAAAATACTCCTAGACCCTATAATATTTATAATCATATTGAATTAGATGATACTAAGGCAACAAACCCCTATTCTCATATTTAACATCAATTAATACTTATCATGCATGTTTATTAAACTAATCACCATAGTACATGTAAAATTACCAAAATGTTCATAGACAATGTAATATTGATTATCATGTCGAATTAGGTGATACTAAGACAATAAACCCCTATTATCATATTTAACACAAATTAATACTTATCATGCATGTTTATTAGACTAATCACCATATTACATGTAAAATTACCAAAATGTCCGTAGACTATGTAATATTGATTATCATGTCGAATTAGGTGATACTAAGATAATAAACCCCTATTCTCATATTTAACACCAATTAATACTTATCACGTATGCTTATTAGACTAATTACCATATTACATATAAAATTACCAAAATGCCCTGGATCATGTACTATCGATTATCATACTAAAATAAGTGATACTAAGACAATAAACCCTTATTCTCATATTTAACACCAATTAATACTTATCATACATGTTTCTTTGATTAATCCCTCTAATACATGTAAAATTACCAAAACACTCCTAGACTATATAATATTGATAGCCATGCTCAAATATGAGTTACTAATGCAACAAACCTCAATTTTCATGCTTAGCACCAATTATTACTCACCATGTATATTTATTAGGATAACCATTATTGTAAATTTAAAATTACCAAAATGCCCCTAGGTCATATAATATTATTATTCCTACCCAAACATATGTTACCAATACTACAAACCACTATTTTCATGCTTAGCACCAATTATTACTTATCATGCATATTTATTAGGATAATCTCCATTGCACATACAAAATTACTAAAATTTCCCTATGTCATATAATATTAATATTCATGATGGAACATGTAATTTTAATGCCACAAACCCCTATTATCATTCTCAACATCTCATAACATTTAGCATACATATTTATTAGAATGATCACCACCATACGTTAAAATTTACTGAAATACCCCTAGAACATAAGATGTTGATATACGCCTACTAACACATGTGTTATAATATATCAAACTCCTATCTCCATTTTTAGTAATATTTATAACACATTAGGCATCTTGGTTAAGGTTAAATATCATGATGTGTCTAAATGACCAACTTGGCCCTAGGGCTCGTAGTAGTAATATTTTTACTACAAGTTTCCATATATGCTTAACCTATCATTTCATATACACATAACATAAATCATTACTTCCCAATATTAGACCACTCCTCAATCACCCTTTCACACACATAATATCTTACACAAGATACCATGCATTCTTTTTTCATTTTCCAAGATAACATTAATAATCATGGGATTATTTGTAACATATCGTATCTACACAAATCACACATCAAAAATACTAATGTACTAACATATGATAATCTAAACATTTTAGTAGGGTATAAAGTTTACCTGATTTTCTGTAAAAACCAAACTTTACTGGTAACCGGCCAAAAATGCTTAGGTTCTGTATAATAAAATTTTGTACCTAAAAATAATGTTACAAATACCATATTAATATTAGATAAATAACACCATATTTTTTATTAAAAATAATAATTAAATATAAAATCACTAAACTACCCTTATAACTTAAATATTATCCAAAATATATAACAATACACAGCATAACTCACAATTCTTAGGTAAGGGTTTGTAGGTGGTGGTGGTAGGTGTTAGCTTTGGTTGTTGGGTCCAAGAGGTGAAGGAGGAGATGGTTGGTGGTTGGGGATGTGGTGTTGGTGGCTCGAAGGTAGCAAAAGTGGCAACACAAGCTGTAGATAGGAAGGTGTAAAGAAGGGAAAGAGGAGGAAGAAAAGAAGAAAAAAGAAATGGGAAGAGAGAAGGGCAAGTGCAGGTGGTGTTGGGTGGCTGCAAGTGAAATCCCCAAAAATATTTATTTTAAGAAGTATAATTAAATAAATATTTATTAGGAAATTAATTTAATTAATTATTTTTATTTGAAATAGGAAGAAATTATTTAGGGAAAATTAAGAAGGAATTTATAAATATTTTTTTAAGGAAAAATTTGGTATTTTGCTAATTAAAAAGGAATTGAGGAAGAATCTTTTAAAAATCCTAAATTAGCCTAAAAAGAAAATTTAATATTATTTTATTTAAAATATTTTTATTTAAATACCCTAAAATATTATAATTAATTAAATTAACCCCAACCTACCTATTTTTCTTTTTCCCTCTTCCTCTTTCTTTTTCTTTCATTCTTTATTTTTCTTTCTTTTTCCTTCCCATTGGGCCTTTCTACGACCCAATCTCTTATTTCTTTCTTTTTTTCTCCCACAGCCCATCCTCCCATTTCTTTTCTCTTCTTCCTTTAGCACCCAAAACGCTACGTATTGTTTCTTTTTCCCTTGGAACACCGCACTCCATTTAAAAATTTTATAACTGGCACCGACCGGCCTGGTTCTCCCTCTTCTTTTCTTTTCTTTCTTTTTCCCTAGCCGCCCGGTTCACCTTCTTCTTCATCCTTCCTCCTCCATCATTGACCTGTAGCTCTGTTGCCTCCAAAAATGGCATCGTCGGCTACACTTGACTTGACCAGTCATTTCTCCTCTCTTTCTCTCCCCCTTGAATCGCAGTTCGACCTGACCTAACCCACTTTCCTTTTCTTTTGCGCAAAGCCCTCCTTTTCCTGCGTGAAAATTTGACCACGACTTGAACTTGTGCCGGCCAATTGATGCCACTGGCTCCCCCAAACCCTACCTACATTATCTTCCTGCAGATCCTCAGAACCCTACCTTCCCCTCCAAACTCTATAAATACCCCTTTTTTGGTTGATTTTGAAACTTTTTCCCCGCAACCCTAAGAACCTACCCTGTGCACCACCGTATCTTCAGACGCCTTTCCCCCCACCGTTAGCCAACTACGCTGCTTACTCTACCTACCTAAGTCTTCCCTACACCGCCCTCTAACTAACTGAACCACCCATCTCCCTCGATTCTTCTTGCACGAGCTGTCATAGCCGTGTAAAGTTCCTTGCTCGACCATCCAAAATTTTATACCCGCAACCCTTCTCGCTGCCGTCCACCACCACATTCGCCACTATCACTGCCTTCTGCACCACCCAAAAACTGCTACCAATCTTCCTCCACCTCGCCCTACCCTTCTTTTATCCTTTCTCCTTCTCCTCCTCTCTTTTTCTTTTTCTTTCCATTTTGACCACCACCTCTGCTGTCGTGCGCCGCCGCCACTTGTTGTGCCACCACCCTCACTTTACTCTTCTCAGTCTAGGATACCACCAACACCTCAACCTCCACCCTCATTCTCCACCTCTTCTTCCCAAATCTCAACCTTTTCCTTTTCTATCCTCTTTTCCGGCCACCGCTGCCATCACCATGCACCACCGCCGGTGCCACCTACCTCAGCCGACCCAAGGTGAAACCCTAAACCCTCTCAGCCCTTCCCCCTATTTATTTAAGCTTATTCTATTTTATTTCAATTTCTAACACTTATTTGATTATTATTATTATTATTATTATTATTATTATTATTATTATTATTATTATTATTAGGTTTAATATTAATGTTATATCTTATTAACTGGGGAAAGAGTATGTATTAATTATTTAAGTTATTAGTTTCAAATTATTAATATTATTAGTATTATTATAAGTTTTATTATCATTATTAATATTATTATTAGTATTATTATTTTTATTATTACTATTATCTATCTAAAGGGGGTTGAAGCCCTATTTTCTAAATGGTGCGCATACTCCTATTTTTATTATTAACATTATTATTTCTACTATTATTATTAATAATAATATTATTAATATCATTATAAGTAATATATGTTGTTATTATTATTATTATTATTATTATTATTATTATTATTATTATTAAATGGTACTTTAACTATTTTGAGGTAGGGTCAAAAACCCTACCTTATATTATTTAGGTTTAAGTTATTTTATTATTATTATTATTATTATTATTATTATTATTATTATCATCATCATCATCATCATCATCATTATCATTTTTAACATTATTTTGGTGGAGGGTAGAAGCCTTTATATCACCATCCGTTTTGAATCATATTAATATTATTATTAGTATTTTTAATATTATTGTGTATAGTTACTATTAGTATAGTATCATTTTATTAAAATCCTAGTCTTAGAATAAGTTAGTGAATAATAGTATTTTTAGTAGGAGGGACCTAATTCTAGTTTTCCCTTATAATAGGTGAGACCAATCAAAGCCCTCAAGAGGCGTAGGAGCGTGCTCCAAGACCAGTGACGTTTTAGGTAAGGGAGTACTAAGGCCGTTTATATATTATGTGTTTTATATTCCATGCATGCCATGTGATGTGCACTATAATGTATTTTATGTGTATTTGTATAACTGTCATATATGCAGCATGATATGGAGTTGAGGTAAGTTCGTGAAATTAATTGTGGCATGTGTATTATGAATATGGGTTGTGTTGTTATTATGGTATGGTGTGGCCCATAATACATGCATGATAGGTTTTGTAATATGAAGATAGGGATTGTAATAATGTGGGGTCGGTTTGGGTGTTAAATGATCATGCATGGTGGCATCGAAAAATGAAGGGTTTGCATGGGAGTGTAGGGTTTGCATGGGAGTTAGGGTTTTACGTGTGAGCGTAAGATTTTGCATGAAAAAGTTCACACGTTTGCATGGGGAACATAAATTGTGCATGAGAGAAAGAGTTATGTGTGGAAAGTTGATATAGGGTGTAAGGAACGTATTAGAAGTGTCATATAGGGTTTTGAAAACATTGGGTGGAAAATAGTATGTGGGATAATATAAAGGTATGGAGGAGACCGAGTTAGGATTTTTTATGGTTACTATAGTTGTTGTGGTTAACTAGGGTTTGGTGTGGTTATATAGGGTTGGAGGATAAGAATAATAGAAGTCAGTCATTCATGTCTGGGTGAAAGCTTTTGAATAAGATACTTAAGACACTAATCATTTAAAGTGAAAGATTATTGAGACGGGTCCAACCGATCCACCGATTAGGAATAGTGGTTAGGGTTTTTACCCTATACGTGATCGATCCACCAATTATATTAGTGGTTAGGGCAGGGTGCTCTATGGTTGATCGGCCCACCAATTATAATAGTGGGGGATCTCAAGCTCAATAAAAACAAACCAGAGTTTTACTAAGGCACCTAAAAGATACTAATTACTTATAGTGGAACGCTATGTGAGCAGGAACTAAACTGATCAACCGGTAAGGAATAGTGGTTAGGGTTTTTACCCTACGTGTAACTGATCCACCGGTTATAATAGTGGTTAGGGCATGGTGCCCTATATGTGACCGAGCCACCGGTTAAAATAGTGAGAGGTTCTCGTACTCGCATGGATTTGAATAAAATACATGGTGTAAATTGATTTTCAATAAGAGATTAATTAAATAATTAATCTGGACTACTTAGGCATTATGCATGGGCTTGAACGTTGAGAAGTGGTATATTATCCTATATGGCTTTTATATTATATGTGTGGTTTTGATTGTTTGTAAGCTGTATATTATTCTGCATGATTTTATGTACTTGTGTGTTGGCTTTAGTGCTCGGTTACCTTACTCAGTACGTAGCGTACTGATCACCCCTTTTATGGGTGCTACTCATTCCCACGAGCAGAAGGCCCGTTTGACGTGTTGTAGGTAGGTGATGTCTTCTTTGATGCCATTGATGTCTATGGGACATCAGGTGGGGCCGAGTGATGATTTGGGCTGGGTCAAGTCCTTGGAGTGGTGTGGCCAGTTTCTCCATTACGAGATTATTATTCCTTTTCTCTTTTAACTATGTTTGAAAGTCCAAAAATAATTTTAATATTGTAGCTATCTTTCTTCTCTGAAGAACTATCTTTCGTATTTCGGATTATGTAAATCTTATGCGTACTCTGATTTTCGTATTTATGAACTTTGGATTATATAATGATGTGAGTAGTTTTCTTAGCCTTAGCACTTGGTACTAGAATGGTACAAGTGAACCAGTCTGGTACTAAGTGTGGCGATAGCATCCCCAGAATTTATAGGTTTTAAATTTAAAGGTCTTGTTTTTTTTCAAAAAAAAAAATGTAAATTTTGGGGTGTTACAGCAAGTGATGGTGTGCGAGATGGGCGACTGGTAGTAGACAACTAGGATGATCTATAGTGGTGGAGGAAAGGAAGGGGATGAGGTGGCCAAATGAAAGGGTGGTGGTTACAGGTGGTGTCGAGGGGGAGAGAAGGAGAAGAGGTAGGACTGTAAAGTAGGCTAGGTGTCAGCTACTCAAGGTCATACAGGGATTATATAGGGTAGATGAGTTGGCAATGTGGAGGCAGGGTTGGTGGTGGAGACGATGGAGGTGTTACAAAGAGGTGTCGAAGGGGAAAAATAGGGGTAGGGAGAAGAAGAGAGAAATGAGAAGGGAGGTTAGGGGAGAGAGTAGGCCACGAGGGAGAAGAGTGGAAGGGAAGAAGAGGAGGAGGAGGAGGAGGGGGTTCGGTGTGCAAGGTAGGTGGTGGTGTAGGGGAGGTGATGCAGTAGCATCTAATGAATCTAATGATTGTCATGTTCATCTTAATTCTCAAGGTAAGGAAGAATTAGCTTTCTTAATGTTGGAGCCTATCATGTTAAATATTCTTGATAATTTGTATATGTTTGGTATTGAAAACCATTCAAGTTGTTCTTGTAGGTATGTCACATATTTGCAAGAAGAATATGTTAATACACTTTAATGTGTACACGTATTCAAAGCATGCAAGACTACAACATACATGGGATGATACTTTACAACAAGAAGATATGGTGATGATTCTCATTAGTTGTATTAACTTGTTGTAAACCCTAACCCTAAGTGTATTTTATGTAAGTTAGGGTTTTATATAATTTCATGTATGTATCATAATTAATTGTATAGCTTTGTAATATTAATCCTTAGTATCATTTAACCAATGATATTATGATTAGGATTAAGTGTTATATGGGCTTACTTCAACCACGATTAATGGGCTTGAATTAAGGATAGGAATCGGCTGATTGAGCTTGTTTAATCGGCTGCTTCTTCCTATATATACCCCTCTTATACGCATGAAATCATAAGATGAAATATACAGAATTTGAATACAACTTTGAGCACAGCTAGCTTGCGTCTATCTCTCTCAATTTGAGTCATCTTTGAGAAAGGAAAGTCTGGGACATTACCTTCCTCCATTGAACTCAATCTTCGACATAACTTGATTCAAACCCGTCGAACCAACCTGTCTTTACATCCTTTTTTCTTCGATTATAATCCATATTAAAAATTCATTTCTTTTGCTTAATTTCGTGGGTGACATCTTCAACACATTAGTCTTCGATCCAACCTTCATCTACTTTGATTTATGTATCATAAGGTGGCAGGTTGGGCAAGTAGGTGTGGCAAGGGATGAAGATGGTAGGGAAGGGGCACACGTAGAGAGGACCAAGGGAGCTACAGGGTAAGAAAAGGAAAATAAAAGTATGGGCTTAGGGTGATGGTGTAGGGTGTCTAGTTGAACGAGGGACGGTGGCATGTGTAGGTTTGTAGGGGTGTAGGAGGAGGAGGGGGAGTGCGTGGGGGGATTCTAGGGTGTGTTTGGCAGGGGGCACAGATGGGGAAGAAAGGAAAAGGAAGAGAGGAGCTGGGCTACATAGGAAGAAAAGAAAAGAGAAAGAAGTGGGCCAACCTATGTGAGAGGAGGAGGAGGAGGAGGAGGAGAAGAAGGAAGGAAGGAAGAGGAGGCCTAGTATGTCCTAAGGGAAACAGAAAAGAGAGAAATGGGTGCTTTAGGCTAGCTCAAGGGAAGAAGGAAAGAAAAAAAATAGAAGGAAAAAAGAAAGAAAAAGGAAGAAAAGGAAGAAAAAGAAAAAACATATATTTAGAGTTAGGATTATAAATTAGATTAAAATCGGGCTATTGAAAAAATATTATATTAATTTATCCAAAAATTAAGGTATTAACTTAAGAAAATAATTTTGGTAAAATTATGGGTTTAGAGTTTATTTAAATATAAGGGTAAGATAAAATGAGAAAAATAATTATATTAATTTATTAAATAATTTTATCTACTTTTGTAAGTCAAAGGTTCACAAAATTATTTAAATCAATATTTTAATGATTAAATTTTTTTAGATAGAAGGTCAAACATTTAAATTTTAGGTTACAAAAATTTAAAGTGTTACAATATACTCTATATTCCTTGATTGTGCAGATTCATACCATTTGCAGAAAGTTCAAGACACAAGTTTCTTGGTTATTTTCCAAATTCAGGAAACAAGCCATCAATCATCATCTATTATTAAGAATTAGATGTATGTCATATAAGCCAGTCATCTATCTTCTCATAAGCATGCCATATAAAGTTTTTTGTATCTTGGACATTATTAAACATCCACCTAAATCTTGGTATTATAGGAAAATACTATAACATCTTAGATGATTATTTGTTCTTCCTATATCATGGTGTTTTGCATTTCTGATTAGGAAAATTATCTAAATATGCATATTCATTATGAAATAATATACAATCATTAGGACATGCATGTATCTTCTCATAACTCATATCCATAGATGAAAGGATCTTCTTCACTTTAAGGGTGCGATCGAGTAGAACTTTATTGTCGGGAAGCATTTCTTTCGCAAAAATCAATAATTCTATGAAACTCTCATTACTCCATCTGTTATATGCTTTGAAGTTATGCAACTTTAAATTAGTGGATAATCTAGCAAACTTCTTGCAATTATCATACAAAGGTTTTTCCAAATCTCTCAATAAATGATTGAAATTTTTTGGATAATCACGAACACTTTCCTCAACCTTCCGAGTTATCTCCTCTAACAAATCACCCTTATTATTACTTGGTGTGGCTGTAGCTAACAAATAATTTAAACCCTCTTGTTGATAATTGTAGTACTGGTAAATAAGGATATTGTTCTATAACCGGAATTGAGAGGGCTTACCTCTATTTATCTATTTCAAAAATAATAAAAATAAAAACTCTAAATCACACAAAATAAATAAATAAGAAAAACACTAGTGGGGGTTTAAAAAATAGAAAAATAATAAAAATGATAAATAAAATAATAAAAATAATAGATAATTGAAAATATCATAAATATTTTAGGAAAATTGATATCCACCACTAGATTATGTTAAAATATAATAATAATTTCTAAGATAGTATTTAATCATGAGAAAGATATTGATCAAGTTATACGCCAAAAGTAGGTCTATACACCTTATATTACTTTCCTAAATTAATTAATACGACAAAGCGCCGATATTAATCCTATTAAATACTAGCAGTATGGTAACAACAAGTGGCTCATATATTTAACTAGATTTAATGCACTAAGTATACTTGGAAGCATGTCAATGTAAGTACCTGAACTAGCTATATTTTTCTACTTTGACCCACACGTATTTAAATATTTTACTACTCCGGTTAGAATTACAAAACTATTAGGTAAATTGTTATCTAACCTAGCTAAATTTTATACATATAAATTCTAGCATATTTATATAGCTACCTAGAAGGCAAATAATCCTACATACTGTCACTATGAGGAAGCCAGACCAATGCATGAACCATATAAATTATATTTGGTAGAATTATATATATATAAATGATAACAATTAAAATAGAGTCAAAGAATAATATCATGAAACAAAGAAAAATAATATCATATCTCAAACTATAATCTAGGGTTTCAATCTATTCTCCAATAATAAAACTTAGCCATTCATATTGATCAATTTAATTACACAAAAAATATATATCAAAAATATAAATCAAAAATAGAGAAAGAAATAATCATAATTAATTATGGATGAAAGATTAAAAATTTATTCAGATGAAAAATTATTAAAATTTATCTGAAATAATTTTTTTGAGTATACTTTTCTCTATCTTTTTCTCTTCTCCTTGGTAGCATGAAATCCTATTTTTTTTACCCCGTTGGCTCTCTTGCTATAACGCCGGTGTGGCAATTTTTGTTGTGCTTCTCACGCCTTCTCTCCTGATTCGTCCCACACTTGCTCCGGTTTTCTTTTTCTTTCTATCTCTTCTCAATCTTATTTTTATTAAAAAATAATTATTAATAATTAAAATTAACTAATATAAGAATTAATTTTAGAAATTTTTTATTTTTTTCTCTTAATTTTAATAAATTTAATCTATTTTTTAAAAAATATATATATAATATATATATATATATATATATATATATATATATATATATATATATATATATAGGGTGAAGGTCCCATACACACTATTTTTAAAATACATTTGTAGGAATCAATCATAACCATTAGATTAGTATTTGATCAATGGTCAAGATTTAGTAAATACCTAACTTGAATTTATTTTAATCTTGACCCTTCAATCTTCTAGATCTAATGGTAATTAAAGGTTCCTACATTTGTATTTTAAGTAATGGTTTGTACAAGAGCCTAAATCTATATATATATATATATATATATATATATATATATATATATATATATATATATATATATATATATATAATTTTTTTGACATTTCCTACCGTCCCCGTTTCCTAGATTTTTTAGAAATAACGTTTCCGCGTTTTGTCCCGTTCCCGTCCCCGTCCCCGTGCAACACTGGCAGACAATGCTCCTCTTGTTTTGCCGGAACCCTTGTCTCCTTTCGTTCGTCGATTTTTCCTTTGTTTCTAGGCCTTTGGGCCTTTTGTCCTTGGGTCGTTGGTCCAAAAGCCAAACACTATATTTTTTCATTTATTTATTTATTTTATTTATGCTTTACCTATAAAATAAAATTAGAAATAATTAATAAATAATCTTTTACTCTAAATTTATTTAAATTATGTCATTTTAGCTAAAATAATAAATTTATACAATTATTATCACTTAAGTATAAAATTATAATTATTCACATATATATCTCAAATAAAATAGTAAAAAGTAAGATTAAAGGAGAATAAAATATGTAAAAATATGAACTCATTATTGCTAAATGATCCACTACTATCCTTTCTACCTTTCTCACTATCATATCCGTACTCTATCTCACCACATCATATGCATCAAGTGTCACTTGTATTAATTCTGTATACAAACAAATGATCTCTCATATCCTTAGCATCGATGCTTTAGATATAAGCACAATTTAAACGAGGAAAAACTATTCTTCTAGCATCTTGATCATGTTCTACTTGGAGGAAAAATTCAACTAATTTGTCATATTCTCTAGAAAAATGATTTACAGACATCCATTTCCGATCTATAATTTTCCATTTTATATGTATCCCATGAAAAATATTATTACAAATCAATTCACTTATACAAACTAATTTACATATTGCTCATGCTTATAAATAATTCATATTTCTATATTATATCATGTTATTCTATTGCTATATATACAAACTATTTCAACAAGGGAATAAAAATATGCCAATACACAAATCATCTTTGTTTAGAAAGAGTTCATATGTAGATACATATCAAATATTTATATAAGGGTTATAAATTTAAAATTAAATACATACTAAGCATTTAAAACAAGACCCAAAACTAAGAAGAAACCTAAGGTAATAATAATAATATGTACATCAAAAGATTGCTACAACCCAAACATATAATTAATAGCACCCCTAACCATCCTATGAAATCCATTAGTAGCCTTACCTAGGCCAACTAGAATATGTCACTTTTAGATTCCACTCGTCTTGATATGTAATTTGCTATCTTACATCATCAATAGAGAGTATAGTGATATATAATTAAGGGTAACCAGGGCGGATACTCGGGGGATTGCCATGAAACCTCCACTCATCATCGATCACCATTAGCTCTCTACCTATCTAGTCATAATCCCTCACAAACACCTCACCTTTAACAAATCTTAGGTCGGGTTCATAGGTATGGTGGATAAAAAAATGCAAATAACTAGCTAACACTCCTGACCATAGCTTAATCTGAGGCACTGCCAACTTCAAATGATATGATATGAAATGGAACAAATCAAAGTATGACCTACTCATCAACAAGTAACCAAGCTCATCATATAACCATATTACATGACTCTAAAAATTCAAATCAACTATCATGCACAAATATGTTGGAGATATATAAATAATATGCAAGTGTGACTCCTGTTCACTACCTATAAAAGAGAACAATCACTAAATCATGTTACTAAGATTATTGTCTAACTCTTTTAAATTATAAAATATGTAACCGAAAATATATAATATAATATCTTAACTAAATATTATATTAAGCTAACAACATAATTAACTTATATCAACAAAAATTTCTCAAATGCGCATCCACACCATACAAGCAATATCATTTTATCAACAATAAATTAAATAAATTACATAATATTTTTCGTTAATATATTATACTAGCATGCATGCATATATTTAGAGTAAATATTATGTTAAGCTAACAACATAATTAACTTATATCAACAAAAATTTCTCAAATGCACATCCACACCATACAGGCAATATCATTTTATCAATAATAAATTAAATAAATTAAATAATATTTTTTGTCAATATATTATACTAGCATGCATGCGTATATTTTGAGTAAATATTATGTTAAGCTAACAACATAATTAACTTAAATGAACAAAAATTTCTCAAATGTGCATCCACACCATACAAGCAATATCATTTTATAAACAATAAATTAAAGAAAATTACATAATATTTTTTGTCAATATATTATACTAGCATGCATGCATGCATATATTTATAGTAATTTTGTAAAATCAAAGGCATCAATATATAGCCATTATAACATATAGAGGGGTAAACTCAACGTGCAGCCAAAAAGCATAACAACATAGCAAAAAAGGTGAACATATATCATACAAACAATAATACATATAATACCTACTAGATAACATACATGCATATATTTAAAATGAAATAAAAAGAAAAAAAGTTATACCTAGCAAGAGAAGGGTTGTCGGGCAGGGAGGTTGTAGGGATGCCAATCGGTGTGGCTATGGAGGATAAGAAAGTAGGGAAAGAGGCTTGTGAAGAAGAAGGACAAGGGCTGGTTTTGGTAGAAGAGGAAAGGAGGTGAGGGAGGGCAAAGGATGGACAAAAGAGCAAATAAAATGTTGGCACAACCTTATTCTAGAACAAGACATAGAAAACGGTGATGAAGAAGAGAGAAGAAGGAAAACAATTGTCAATAAGCAAGAGGAATTCACAACGACCATTGACTGACAAAATGAGGACAATCTTCGGTAGGTAAAATGAAGAGGAGGGCTAAGAGCAAGAGAGATCAAGAGAAAATTGATTTTTTGAAACATGTGTAATGAGCAAAGAGCAAAGGGAGGGGTTGTTTAATGTGCTAAGTTTTGATAACAGTTCCTATATTAATTATTATTAAAGCGTGGTTCCATTTTAATTTTTTTTAATTATTTATCGATCACTATTATAACAATAAGGGCTCCTTTATTTTATTAATGGTTAATGTATGTGATAGGCATGAAATATTCCAATCATATAGACTTTAACATGAAATTTTAATGTGATTATATGAGAAATTGTTCTATAATTTAGTCCACTTGTTCTTGTTTATTGCTCATGTTCATATTTTGTAGCGATTTTAAGAATATGGGATCAAAAGGAGCTTAAACACAATAGCTAGAATAAAACAGAAGCAAATGCAAGTACTTAAAGTATGAAAAGGAATAAAAAATTAAAAATCCAAACATGAAACAATAGGAATTTGGATAAATGTTGAACATAAAAGTTGTAGATATTTTTGTCATATTCTAGCACATAAAAATTAAGCTCAATCTAAAGTCAAATGAAGAAGTTATAGCTGAAATATTAAACTAGCGCAAAGCTGAAGAATCAAAACGACATTGCCGTGTTGGTTTACATGGCTGTATTGATGGACATTTACGTCTATATAACCTTATTTTTCGTTCACTTTGGAAGAGGAATGAATGGGATAAAAATACAGTGACTTTGAGATCAACAAAGAGAGATATAGGGCTACTTGTTTGGTATCACCTAATTCAATCCCACCTCCAATTCATCCACAATCTTCCATCTCTTTATCTCAATTTCTTGTTCTCTATCAGATGGATAGAATATTGAATTTTTGAATAAAGAGGTTATTGTATTTTACCTTTGTATTTTATTTATTTTTTTAATTGATGCAATTCTCCATGTTTAAGATATTGAGCTTAATGAAAGCGATGATTGGCTAATTGATATATGCCAAGGTGAAGGGAAATCCCTTGATCTAGATGTGTTGAGAATCTAAACCCTACCTAATATAACTCCTTGTCATATGTGTTGTGCTAATTATTTAATTGAAATAACAGAAAAAAATGATCACTTTTCTATTATTATTTAGAGAAACCCGGCGAGATTCAAGAGATGAGTCGGAGTAGGCTCCATTAGCATGACTAGAAATCAAACCACAAAGTCAACAAATGTTGTTTGGCTTCTATAACTAAAAGAAAAAGGGAATATGATACATAATAATGTGTTGCCTATTTTTACATTTATACTAGAGATAGATGAGTCTTAATAAATAATAGAGTATAGTGGCTCTAGAGAGCATTACACTACATACTTTGGTTGTCATTCATAATAAAGTATTTTGATTTGGTATTTGGGGTAAATATTCAATCCTATTGGGGTTGAGGGGATTTACTGGAACCTTATTATTTTCTCTAATTAAATCTCACTAGCTCTTATATTATAGTTGGATTTATTTTGAATATTTATTTTTAGTTAAAGTTAGACATCATCTGCCCCTATCGTTATTCTAGGCATAGGAGATCTTTTCACTATCACATTGCTTACTTCTTAGTCTCTATGGGATCAACCTTTCATGCTACTTCAACACCATGCACTTGCAATTAGAAGCCATAAAGTATGGAACAATTACCAAAAGTTGCTCAACACTCCCTCCCCTAAATTTTCACGAACTTATCAACGGTTTAAAATAAACTATCATTTATGGGCATTATTAATTGACGATTTTGAAGTAGTATTGAAATAGACCAATGACCTTAGAGATACCTTAATAATTGGAAATAAAAGGAAACAAATATTACATATGGAAATGGAAATAGTTGTGCAATATGTGACATTTGTGATCACCTTATAAAATACTAATACTTAAAGTGAAACACCTCGAGTTGAGAATAGTTACTCTCTAAGATTAGCTACCCTAAAGATGAGATATAACCCTTGTTGATTTTGGTTCTTTGGTGTGTTGATGTGTACTAGTAAGGCTCTCATCTAATATATAGGTGACTTATGGACCCTATAGAGGGTATCGATACTTAAAAATTAGGTGACCGAGGTTGGAGGATACATAGTTACCTTTGTGCGCTACTATGAAAAAGCGTACCTCTGAGTCCCTAGGTTCTAAGGTAAGGGTATTATGTTGCCTTCATGCTCCAATATGACTAGGCATACCTCAATGTCTTTGTATTGATTATATCCCCTTGATTAACTAAAAATGGAAGTAATTATGGTGTAAGATTATAAAGAGGATTTGAATTGGACTTGTTGGTTTGGTAGTTACCTTAGCACCCTACCTTTAGTAGTTGGTATTATTTTGGATTGTGGGTTTAGTAGATATCTTAGTGCCCGACCTTGATGTTTGAGATTTATTTGATTGGTTAGATATTACTAATGTGTACATCATGATGATGTGAAGTGAATTTGTAGGATTAACTACTGAGCATGAGACTATAATGTTTTATACATTATCCTATGATTATTAGCTATTGTTATAGGTTATGCTTTTTTTACTTGTGTATGATTTTGAATTATTTTGTGAATATGTGCAATATGAGAATACTACCTCTTGTGAGGTATTGTGATTTACTTAATACGAGGAAGTCGTACTGATACTTCTTTTGCATATGATTATGTGAAAGACATGGAGTGGTTTGAAGTATATAATAGAGGCAAGGATAATTAGAGCCCTTAGGAAGAAGTCCCATTCTCATAATGGGCTTTCGATTCTAAGAGTTAGGGAAAACTATTATGTGTCTTCAGGTACTTGTTTTGATGTAATTCATTTTCTTGGTAAATCTTATTTCCCTTGGTGTATTTTGATATTCATGATTGTACAAATTGTATTATTTGTAACTCATATTTATGCATTATCTCTCATCTCTGCTATTTTATTTGAGTTGTGTTTTGTTTTGAATCTTAACTTTTGGAATAAGAAATGTGAGGGAACTGGACTTATTTCAAGTGTTACAGTAACACCTTATAATTTGGTAATTAATTCTTATGCAAAAGGAAAATTTTAATTAGTAAAAATGGGGGTGTTACACTCATAACCACACACGTTTCTGTAGGTTGAAAACTATTCATATTGAGACTCATAGGGGTTTTTGTAAAAATGTGGGCATTTTAGGTATCTTAAAAGCAATTTGGTCTATATGGGATAAATATGAAAGCTTTGGTATTTTTAATGTATTAATTAGTTCAAAATATGCTAAATATATTGTGTGAAATAATTGGAGAAATCAAGAATGAGATATTCCAGTCAAATAAGAAAATGGAATAAATTAGGAAAAGCAACCCTAGAGGCAGGGTCATTATCGCATATGTGAGATGTTGGAATTAGACCTTAATATTTTCATTTAAAGAGATGGTTGTGGAAGCTAAAATAGTAAATCATGGGGAGTTATCACCACAATTGGTACAAGTCCAATTTCCTCCACCGTTTGCTACCAAGTTCCAAGTTTAAAAGTGTTACTCCACTTAAATTATTAACACCATTATAAATCAGAGTAGAGGGTGAGTTAAAGAATTCAATCCAAGTAAAATCAATTGTCAATGGTTATAAAATGCTAGTGAAAGGAAATATATAAGGATATTAAGGGAACAAAATCTCCCGAATACAAAAGATATTAGGCAGAACACTGGATAGCTCTAAACTTTTGCCCCAACAACGACCTTCAATTAACCTTGCAAAATAACTTACAAAGTCCACTACCCATTGAATAAGTAGTGGACCATGAAAAGGTATCCTTCAGTATAATGGTATTGAATAACCTATTATACAAAACTAACAGGAAAAACTGGCATGGTACACATAAACGACATCACAACAATATATGATATAAAATATATAAATAAGCCCAGATCATTTGAAAAATGGCAATCATTCATATAACCATGGCCACAAAGCTCATAAGACCACAATAGGAAATTACATGCACATAGGTTAATCTTAACGACTCATTTAATATTCTCTAAACATACGGTATCATTGCAATGATAATTATTTCATGATTTTATTCACGTTGGGTTCAAGGACCCCACTATTCTCAACCCATGAAAAGATAATCAAGTAAAACTTATAGGGCAGGAAAATCCTAGCCAGTATTATCATCGGTGGATGAGTAATCAGTGTACAAACCTAGGGCATAATGCTACTATCTACTATTCTCACCGGTGGATTGATAATCAAAGTACAACCGGTCTTGACCCACGTGGTATTATACTATAAGTGATTAGTGTCTTACCAAAAGTTATGATCATCAAATGATTTAATTTGCTAGAGTTTGGGATCCCACTATTCTCATTGGTGGAATGGTACAAGATAAAACTTCCAAACCAAGATGCTCTTGGCCATTACTTTCACCAGTGGATCGATAGGTACAACTGCCCCTGACTCAAGTGAGGTTCCACTATAAGTAATTACTATCTTACCAAAAGTTATTATCATCCAATGGTTTACTTTAATTGAGTTCAGGACCCCACTATTCTCTCCAATGAAATGGTATATGGTATTACCTCCAAGGCAAGACGCTTCTAGCTACTATTCTTGTCGGTGGATCGACAAACACAATTACGCCCACTCAAGAAATCTTCCACTTTAAGTTATTAGTGTATTATTCATGTTTTATTCATTTCAAGTTTATCACACAATCCTGCACACCTACTCATGCAAGACACTAACCCTACTACTACCCCAAAACAACCTTATTCAATATAGCAACCCTAATTTCTCAACTCTGGCATATCCACACCTCCAATTTCCCCCTTTTAGTCCCCATTATACCAAAAAATCTTAGCATGTCATTAGAAAACCCATATTCAAGATTCATGGCCTATTATACACATTTTACATATATGATAATGACCAACCTCTAGGATTATCCCTCTCAAAACCTAATTTTGCCTATTTGGCATAGTCCCTTCTCTATTGCTTATATAGTACTCAAATTACATACCCATGTATATAATTCTATGTTTAACCATCATTTAAAATGTGGTCACCTAACTCCTGCATTTTGCACATGTGATAATACCCTTTCTATTTGAGTCCCCTCTAAAACCCTAATTTCTCATTTTGGTCATAATTGCTTCCCTCTACCCCCATATAGCTATTAATTTTGGTATACATTCCTAAAATGTTATGGTTAAAATTATGTTCTAAGTTTGCAATCTAACTTCCACATCTCGCACATGCGATAATAGCTTACCCCAAGGGTTTCACTCATTGGCCTTCTAAACGCTAATTTCACCTTTTTATCATAATTCTATCCCTCAAGCTCAAAGGACTTTCCAAATTTGCATGACTACCAAAAATTCCATCATTAACCTCATATCCACTCCTTAGTACCAAATCCCCACTCTACTCACATATGATCATAACTCCCTTTAGGTTTTACTCATCCTATTCATGATCTTTTATCCCCATACTGTATTTACCACAAACCTCTTTATTTTTGCCCCAGATATTTTATGTAGTATCTCTAACATATTTTATTTCAATTAATATCCTAAAGTACCCTATAGGCCACTTTTTTACATTATTGACCAAAATTCCCCTACGTCACAAAAATGCCTATCTATAAGGTTACTACTCACAACTCCTACAAACCCTAATTCCACTAGTTAATCATACCTCTTTTTAGGAGATCCATATAACCACCAAATTTAATATATAATCCTAAAATATTATTGTTGACATCATATACGCAAATCAAGATTCAACTCCCACATTTTACACATGCGATAATAGCCTACCCTTAGAGCTACTATTTACATTTCACCACAAAATCCTAATTCCAAAGTTTAGTCATACTTTTCTTAGAAGATTCATGTGACCCCTAATTTAAATATGCATTCCTAAAATGCCAATATAACCATCATGTCCAGAAAGCAAGGTCAAACTCAAACAATTTTCACATATGATAATAATTATGCCCCTAGGGATAATAATCCCATAATATCCCATTTCCTCATTTATTGGACTTATATCATTCATATTTACTCCAAAATCTCCACATAATATCCTTAACCTATTTCAAACCACTTATCACATTAAAATACCCAAAATTTCATTTTTCACTCATATTAACCAAAATGCCCCTAAGTAAACTAAAATACCTATTTTTCCACCTAAATGTCATGATTCCTAATATGGATGATTGTCAACCTCCAATGCCTTCTATCATCATAATGATGCCTATTCACCATTATATATATAGGTACTCAACATAACATGTATCTTTACTCAGGTTTAGTATGTAAGACCTTGACATGATTTCCTAAAATCTCAAACGCATACTCTCATACTTACCAATGATTAAGACTTATTCATTGGAGTAAATGTCAAGATATGCATAAAATGACCAAAATTTTCCTATGGCACACAACAATCATATCTACACTAGAATATACTTAGGTTGAGCTTAATGCACATACCTAATATATATAACTTACTCCTAACATAAATCCCACTTTAACATGCTTACTTATATATAGTAGATACATCAATTAATTTGATCCATTTCACCAAATTTCATGCTAACATTTTTAAGTAGATAATTATAATGTAATGAACATACGTAAAAAAGTTTACACATTATAAACCCTAATATGCTATCACACGATATCTCACATTTTAGTAAAGTATAAGAATTAACTGATTTTCAGTAAAAATAAAATTTTATCAGTAACCTCCTAAAAACAATTTGGTCCCTTTAATCAAACTTTCTACCTAAAATAATATCATAATTACTACATTAATATTTAAATATGTAACATAATAATTTTTATTAAAAATACTTCTTAAGTAGGAAAATTACCATATTATCCTTGAGTGAAATATGGGTAAATAATTTATTATTATTATTATTATTATTATTATTATTATTATTATTATTATTATTATAGTCTAATCTCACATTGCTCATGCAGCATGATTCTAGGTGATGGTGGGATCGTAGGCTATGGGTGTTTAGTTGGCCAGGTTAGGGTTTTGGCCAGTGGTGGGTGGCAACGGTGGTGGTGAGGGAGGTGGCAGTGGTGGATGTGTAAAAGAAGGAAAAAGACAAGGAGAGGGGGATGGAAGGGATGAGGTGAGGTGGAGGAGGCACTACAGAGGGGTGGTGAGATGGGGAGGTTAGGACAAAGCTGTAGAGAGGGTTGACGGTGGTGGTGTTAGGCAAAGAAGCATGGCATAGGGGCTTTGAGAAGGTGGACAATAAAGTAGAGGGGAGGTTGTGGTTTGGGTTAGGCAGGGGAGAATGTAGGGTTTAGGGAGTGGCAATGGTAAAAAAAATTATCATTGCTGAGGGTATGGCTACGAATGTGGAGGCCGGTGTTAGGGGCAGTGATCAATAATAGTCACCGTAGGGGAGAAAGAAGAAAAACAGAGTAGTAGCAGAGGAGGAAGAATAAGGGAGGAAGAGAAGAGGAGGTGGATGATGGTGGAGGCTGGGATGGTGATGGAGTTTGTGGTGCAGTGATGGTGAAGGAAATAGGGGCAAGGAGTGGTTGGGAGGCTCGCCTCAGGGTGGGTGGTTAAGGAGTTAGTTGTGCAGGTTATAAGGGAAATGGTGGCACGGTCAGGATTTGACGATGGCAGGGGTGGTGGTTAATTTGGTGGCATAGGAGGGTGGCGAGGCATAAGAAAAGAAGGCAGCTTTGAGTCTTTGTTTATGGCTAAAGGAGAAGAGAAAGGAGAGGTAGGAATAAAAGGGAGAGGTTGGCTAGCCCGTAGGTGTGTGTGTGAGTGTGTGTATGTGTATATGCATGATCCTATAGGGTGTATAGAGAAGAGCATATGAGGATGGGGAAGAAGAAAATAAGGCAAAGGAAGGGGGATGAAGTGCAACTGATGAGGACAAAAGAAAGGATGCTGCTTGCAGGGGCTGGAGCGTAGGAGGCAAACGACGTAGGTGGTAGTGTGCAATGCATAAACGAAGAAGGGAAGGTAAAAGGGACATGTAGGAGGCTGGGGAGGGGTTGTTTGGTGCAAAAAGTGAAAGGGAAGGGGGTATTTAGATATAGGGAAACACGCAAAAGGGGCAGAGTAAAGCCCCATTTGGTTAGGAGGGGAGAGGGGAAAAAGAGAGAGATGGGAAAAAGAAGAAAAGAAATAGGGCGGTGGGCTGGCCTCAGCAGGTTGGGGAGAAGGAAAGAATGGGAGAAGAGAAGGCTGGCCTATGTAGGAGGAAGAAGGAGGAGGAGAAGAAGAAGAATAGGGCATTGGGCTAGCATAAGAAAAAAAGAGGGGGCAGGCTGGCCCAAGAAGAAAAGGAAGGAGAAGAAAAAATAAAATGGAAAGGAAGAAAAAGAAAAAAAAAAGGAAAAGAAGAAAAAGAAAAAGAAATAAGTTAAGGGTTAGAATTAAAACTAGATTAAATTTAAATTTCTAGGATAATATTATATTAATTTATCCAATAACTAGGGTATATAATTAAGAAAAATAAATTTGGTAAAATTATGGATTTAGGGTTTATTCAATTAAAAAGAGTAAGATAAAATACTTATACTAATCTATTAAATAATTTATCTAGATTTGAGTATTAAAGTTAGACAAAAACAATTAAGTCAATATTTAAAGATTAATTTTTTGAATAAAAGGCTAAATGTTCTAATTTAAGGTTATAAAAATTTGGGGTATTATAGTTATTTTAAGAGTGTGTATCAAATTTTGTGGCCATATAAGTCTTATGGAAAAAGTTATGCCTAATTTGTGAAATTAGGGTTTCGTAGAAATGGCGAATAATAACCCTAGAGATAGGGTTGTTATCACATGTATAGGACGTTAGATTTATACCTTAATTTTTGGATATTATGTCACTAATAATTATTTAGGGATATGTACTAAATTTGATGGTAAAATGAGTATTATGAAATGAGTTATACTCATCTTGTGAAATTATAGTTTCTAAGGGAAATTATAACTTCTTCCTTAGGAGATGTCCCAATCTACATGCAGTTGTTTTATGTGCTATGAATAAATATGTTAAGTTTGGATGGAGTGCCCTACATTTCTATGTGTGTATTTGCATGATGATCTTAAGATAAATAATCAATGATATAATAAGACATTAATATTTAAAGTGAAAATTCATGAGTCAGGACTGGCTGTACTTATCTATTTCACCGGATGAGAATAGCAGCTATGACCCTTCTTTTGCCAGGGTTGTATCAATCCATTCCACCAAAATAGAATAGTATCTATGAGTGTTCTTCCCTAGGGTTTTACCAGACTGTTCCACCGAATTAGAATAGTGGCCAACAATATTTTTTCCTAGAGTTGTATATTTTTGATAATGTTCCACTGATTAAGAATAGTGGAGTCCTTGAACTTAGCGTAAATAAAAATATGGATTATAATTATATAAAATGATCAACAATGGATAAGATATTAATTACTTAAAGTAAAAGATTGTGTAGGTTAAGACTAAAGTGTTGTTTTTTTTCCATCAAACGATAATAGTTGCTCAAAAGTATTTTAGCCTAAGAGATACTTCAAACCATTCCATCGGTTTAAGAATAGTGGTCAGGAGTGTGTTTCCTTGGTATATACAGTGTCCATTCCATAATAAGATAATAATGGACATTGAGCATTCTATCTTAAGAAGTGCTTTGGTATGTTCCATCGAATTAAGAAAAGTAGGGGTATTTGAAATCAAGGTAAATAAAAATACGGATTATGACTATATTTAATAATCAGTTCTAGAATAAGTTCTTATCCTACATCATATTTTGTAAATCCATATTCATGATTATTCTTCTATTATCTTATGTATTTTGTGTAACCCTGCTAAGATGATATTGTTCCGTTACTCAATACTTAGCGTACTGATCATCCATCTCATGGGTGTTTCTCATTTCTAAAAGTAGATACCACCTTATTTTGCAGGTGATTACTGATTACTACTTTTAATGTGCTTGCCTTTAGTGAGAACTATATCAAATTAGTATAGGGTATGGTTATCTATATATCACTATTTTTCTATGGACTCTTAATCCTTTATTTTTTTTATACTTGTTCCTTTCTCCCTATTTTGTATCCCATATTGTGGTGGAATCAAGTGCTTATCATTCTTAATTTCTAGGTATGATGTTACTTTTGTCTTGCACCCTACAAAGACTAGGAATAGGGAGTGTCTCTTCTATGTTGGATGCAGTATGATACCACTGTATTTTATGTTTTGATTTCTCAATTAACTTGTTAAACTAAAATTTTTGAGTTATAAATTTTGGGGGTGTTACATAAAATCTAAAACTTAACCCTATAATAAGCAAATTTTAAAAAATTAAAATAACTTAAACCTAAATCAATCTAAAAACCTAAAATAAAATAATAACAAAATCTAAAAAAAAATATAAAATCAATGGAATAAACCCCAAATAAATAGAATATACCCTATATCTAAAATAAAAAAAGGTCTAAAAACCTAAGATAAATGGAATAAATCCTAAACATAAAATAAATAAATAAAATCTAAAAACTTTAACTAAATGGAAAAAACTCTAAAGTTTAAGCCCTTATAAGCCTTTAATAAAAAAATCTAAAAAATCTAAAATAAATGGAACCTAAAATTAAAATAGAAAAATCTAAAAAACTAAAATAAATGAATTACATTCTAAAATAAAATTAAAAAAAATTTAAAAAAAAAAGTAGAACAAGCCCTAATCCTAAAATAAAAATCTTAAAAAAAACTAAAATACGTGGAATAAACCCTAAACCCTAAACATGAAGGGAAAAATATTAAAAATCTAAAATAAATGGAATAAAACTCTTAACATTAACACTAGAATAAACACATACAAAAAATTGAAAAAAAAATGAAAAACCTTATTCAATCCAAAAACCCATAATAATAATAATAATAATAATAATAATAATAATAATAATAATAATAATAATAATAATAATAATAATAATAATCTAAAAATTTGAAAATGAATATAATAAACCCTAAATTTAGATAAATATGAAATTCATAAATTTTAAAGAATAGACTTTATACTTTAATGAATCAAAGATAAGCTAAAAAAATCTCTATTAATTTAATGATGATGATGATGATGATGATGATGATGATGATGATGATGATGATGATGATGATGATGATGATGATGATGATGATAATAATAATAATAATAATAATAATAATAAATACATATGCAAAAATAGAGCAATGGGAGGGGAAGGAACACACCTCTGCTACCATAACTGAATATTGATACCTAGCCCAAGTAACTACAAAAGAGCACACAAACCACTTCACCAATGTGCGTTGTCTTCTTCCACATTTCTAATTGTACTATAAGAAGAGCATGAACACCAAAACCCTTCTTTACGTTGGAAAAATTCATTTATAATGATTTCTTTTATTATTACCATATTACCACCACTTCATTTGATTCCCCTTATACCTCGGTCTAATCTCAACTTTTAATTTATATCAATCTACAACCTATATGTATTCCTAGATTTGTATTTTAGTTAATAATTTTTATTTAATACTAATCTATATATATATAAATGTAAGTTAGTTTTTCAAATAGTAATCAAGCCGTTTTCAAAAATCCTACGCTAAAAAATAGGTTTTAAGCTCAAATAAAACCAAATTGTAAAACTATAGTTTGATTTAATTCAATTTATAGTTTAAATAGTATATGCTCAATCATTATCCTCTTGAAAATGTACTCAAGTATACGAATGTATTGTATATGTTTAATCCAACATTTTTCTATCTCAAAAATATTTCTTTATTTTCTAAATATTTGTCTTTTTCCCCCAAAATGCATATAAAATTATTCTATATGTTCAACAATTTTTGTTTCTCTATGTTTCCATCTTTATACTTATATCCATACAACACTAGGTAAATGTGTCTACTAGAATAGTGGGCAAAGTGTTGTATGTTGGTGTTTGAGAAATCAAGAATCATGGTATATGAATGTAACACCCCAGATTTTGGTATTGAAAATTTTTTATTTACGACAAAAGCATAAAATCAAAATATTAGGTGTTACCGCTATAATTAACATAATTTTAGTTTACCAAACCATCCTTACATCAATCACAAGGATAAAACCATTCATAGTAAAATAAGGTAATCAGAAATGAAAAAACTGTTTATAAATTCAAATAAGAGTTTGGAGATTAACTCTAGGTTATAATAATAGAATACAAACTAAGGGGTACCATAGATTAAAGAGCCCAAAAAGGTAAATGGGTAAAAATATCATCATAATAACATAACTTTTGGTCCAAAAACCTAGTACTAGTACACATAAAAGGTCACTCCTCCCCATACATTGCATCAAAAGTAACAAAATCATCCAATTGGTCCTCAAAGAGCTGTACAAAAAGAATCGGACTCTTCTACTCGTGGGAAGGAGTAACACCCATGAAAAGGATGGTCAGTATGCTATGTACTAAGTAAGGTAACAATAATATCGAGTCAGGGATACAGATAAAAACATACATCCATAATAGATAATAAGTACGCAAATGAAAGAGTCTTATAAGGTAAATACTAATCCAGGCCTTTATATTAGATATAATAATTTTTATTCTTTTACATATGTAGAGTTCAGGGATCCTACTATTCTTAAACCGGTGGAACGGTCTAAAGCAACTTATTAGGGACAACACACTTGAGTCATTATTATCATCCAATGGAAGGGATCTAAAAACATCAATTTATCAGGACAAAATTCTCTTGAGCCACTATTATCATGCAGTGGAATGGATATGAAAAAATCACCTTGGTCCTAACTAATGTACTCTTCCACTTTAAATCATCAGTATCTCATCCACTAGGTTATTCAATTTATATTCTTAATTACGATGAGCATGGGTCCCACTATTCATAATCTAGTGGAATGGACTAAAACACATTCTCAAGAATAACACATCTAAGCCAATAATATCATCCGATGGAACAGATGTGAAAACATCACCTTCTCAAGAAAAAAACACTCTTGAGCCACTATTATTGTCCAGTGGAATGAATATAAAAACATCACTTTATCCTCAAATAACATGATCTTTCACTTCAAATTATTAATGTCTTATTAATGATTGACTAATAGGTATATAATACATTAAAATAGGTTAGAACATCTTAGTGTGGCAGTACTCAGCACACACTTTAAACCCTCGTGTTGATAATTACAGTACTAATAAATATAGGTATCATTTTATACCGAGGATTAAAATGGCTTACCTTTATTTAACTAGCTCAAAAATAATAAAAATAAAAACACTAAATCACACAGAATAAATAAATAATAAAAAACACTAATGGGGGGTTTTTTAATTAGAAAAGAATAAAAGTAATAAATAAAATAATAAAAATAATGGATAACTGCAATTATGATAAATTCGCTAGGGAAATCGAAATCCACTACTATATTAGGTTAAAATATAATAATAAATTTTAAGACAGTATTTAATCATAAGAAAGAGATTGACCAAGTTATAAGTTAAAAGCAGATATATACACCTTATGCTACTTCCCTAAAATAATTAATATGACAAATTGCCAATAGTGATCCTATTAAATACTAGTAGTATAGTAGCAACAAGCGACTCTTATATTTAACTAGATTTAATACATTAAGTGCAATTGGAAGGATTTCAATCTAAGTATCCAAACTAGTATAATAAGTATGTCTAGCTCTATTTCTCTCCTTTGAGCCATATGTATCTAAACATTTTACTACTTCGGTCATAATCACAAAACTATTAGGTAAATTGTTATTGTAACACCCCCAAAATTTACTACTAAAAAATTTTATTTAATGAAAAGGGTTTAACAGAAGTGAAATGACAAAATTGTAAATTTTGGGGATATTACCGCCACACTTAGTACCAGACCGATTCACTCCTACTACTCTAATACCAAGTGCTAAGGCTAAATACGATTAACTTCAAACAAAAGTTGATAATTAAAATGAGCATTCATAAAAGAAATAAAGCATTCACCATATAGAAAATAGAGTGTGGTTAAAAATAGTTACAACCCAAGGAGTACATAAATAAGTTTTCTAAATACCTAAAATACCGTACGATAGAGCATAACTAGAATAAAATGATACATGGTAAAAAAAAAGTAAGATAGAGTTTGGCTAGCCACTCTTGATTCCCAAGCCAAGTTTAGGCTCAACTTTTGACCCCACTCGATGCCTCGTAAGTGGCATAGGCATCGAAGATATCATCACCTACTTAGACAGACTTAGGTGGGCCTTCTATACGTAAGAATGAGCAGCACCCATGAAACGGGTGGTCAGTATACTACAAATTGAGTAAGGTAACTATGCAGCTAAGGTCAACATATAAGGCATATAAAACAAGCAAGATCATATAGGCAACACACAATAATATAGATAATGAGGCTAGATTATAGTCTAGATAAACTTGTTCTTTAGTTCGATGGTTAACATGCTCATTTCACACATACTCTTTATCAATCCATGTGAGTGCGGAAACCACACTATTATAATAGGTGGACCGGAATACATATAGGGTCGAACGCTCCTAACCACTATTATTGCCTGTGGACCGATCTCCTGGGAAGAACGCTCCTGACCACTATTATTGCCGGTGGACCGGTCTCTTGGGCAGAATGCTCCTGCCCACTATTATTCGTTGGTGGACCGGTCTGGCCCCAACTCACATGGTGCTTTACTGTAACTACTTTGTGTCTTTCCCATGTCTTATCATCATTACATTTGGTTTATTGAGCATGAAAACTCCCACTATTATAGCCGATGGTCCGGAAATCATGCAGGGCAAAATGCTTCTAGCCACTATTATTCACCAGTTGACTGGTCCCAACACTACAAAAAACTGGTGCATTAACAACCAATTTTTTTTATCGCTATTGATATATTATTAACGACCACCAATAAAATTCATTATTATTGGTATATCTATTACGAATAATATAATTTTTTGTCGTTAATCATTAATTTATTTGTCGCTAAAAATGTTTAAGTCTCAAATATATATATATATAGACATGTATGTTTTATAAATTTTTTTTTTCAAATCTCTAAAATCCAAAAAAAAATGTGATGAAAAAAAACACTTAAATCCCCTCAAATCCTTAAAATTTCAAAAAAAAAACACCAAAATCCCACCCATGCGCCCAGCGCCCTAGCCCTATCCTTTATCTTTAGTTCTGCCTTTCGACCAAACACCTGCCTTACCCCTGACCCCTTGCCCTGCCTCTTCCTGCTCTGCATCTTCGACCCAGGCCGCACCAGCCACCGCTGCTCGAGCACACCATCAGCCCTCCTCTCATTGTCGTCATCCTCTAGCACAACAGCAGCGAGCATCTACCGCAGCCGCCAGCAACGCACGAAGATAGCAGCGGCGCGCCAATGCCCGTTAGCCACCAACGCCGCTCGAAAGCGTCGAGTTGCGAAGCTCTAGTACCCCTCATCCTCTCTAATTTCGCAGTAATTCATTTGGTATAAATACTCAAACCCTAACTTCTGTTTTGATTAATTTTGAATAAATTAACTTATGATAAGATAAATTAGTTATTTAATTTTATATAGATGTGTTGTATGAGTGATTTGGAATGGTTAATTGTATTGGTTATAGTTGATTTGTAAAAATTGGATTTGTGACCCGGTTATATCCGGATTTATGGGTTTTATCCGATTAAGCTATTTTAGATAAATTGAATTTACAATATGCTTTAAAATGTATCTAATTTCATGTTAGAACTATCAATTTGAAAATTTTGTGCAAAATTAATCAAAATTGGATTCTTAGGTTAAAATTCTTGTGGATTTAAATTAGATTGTGTAATCGAGTTATTTTATTCAATTGTTTATATAATTTGCATTAGATTATGTTTAATTTCATTGTTGATCCGTCAATTTAAATATTTAGCAAGATTTGAGCGGATTTGTAGTCCGAGCTAAAAAAACCTAATTATGTTAAATTACATCTTTTCTTTATTTTTTTAATCAATTGAGTATACAATATATGTTATCTTGAAAGTAAAAAAATAGGAAGGGTTTTGATGAATGGTGATGCTAAAGATTTTCTTCATTACTTTATATTTTTATATAATCTTTTTTTTATGTCCTTAGATTTTTTTCTATGTTAATTCATTTAATAATTTCACAATCATTCAAGTTGATAAAATTAGATAAAGAATATGATGATGATCAGCATTGACATTATTTTTTTAACAACATTGACATGGACTTTTAAAACAGGTCATAAAATCTCAACATACACAGCATGGAAGAGGAGGAACATCAATTTAGGTAATTCTATATGTTTTTCTCTCAATGTGGTGGTAGGGAATTATTTCCCACAATTTATCAATATTTACTATTCACTAGCTTTCTAGATGTCATTTTCTCACTTTCATCTTTGTTTAATTGGAAGAACTGTAGATGGTGTGTGTCCAATCATTGTTATTCAGTCCACAATATTACATGTTTGTTTCTCTTTAAGGTTTTGAACTAGTATGTTCCTACTTTACCTTGAACAGGTAGAGCTCAGGGATGTTGACACTGGAAACAAAGTATTTCAAAGATTTAGCACCGGTGAGGCCATTGAAAGTAATGCCTTTGAACTTTGTTTCAGCTTGGGCTTTCCCAAGTTTCGTTGCATCACTATTTTTACACTATTTGTATAAGAGAATTATAATGAATGGATTTTAATCATCTCATAATTGATCCATGTTGTACTTTGGTTTAGCTATACTATGTCAATATATGTCAACTAAGGACTACAATTTCTCAACTGTTTGATTAGAAAAATAATTAGAATGCTGCTGTATGAGGTGATGTGCTAGTTTTATCCTTTTTCTGATTTGAGCCTTTGACTTCCAATTATGAGAAATAAATAGAAATATATGAGATAGAAATTATTCACCCAACTCTACCCCATTTTGCTGCTGTTGCATTGTATCTGTGTGACATTTCCAGCAATATATTATTGGATAAAATAAAGCATCCTATCATGTTTAGGATATTGTATCCTTATTTTCTACTTGGACATATATTGTCATATTAGGCACTTAGCGATTCACCTTCCAGAGAGTATTAAAACTCATTATTTTCATCATTTGATTATTTTGGATGAAATTGGTGATGAGGAAAAAATAACATATGCACGAGTTTTCATGTATCGGTGGTGTGGGGTTGGAGCTTACCACGTATCTAATGGTGACTATAGAATTACAGAAAATATTGGAAATTTAATTTATTACATAAATCAATCAATAGAACTAGTGCTCATCGAAGAAACTTTATAACCAAATCTTTTTAAAACAATATAACTTATGATAACTGTGTAGAATCTCGACGATAGTTTGCTAATAAACGTAAGGAGAACGACAACAAAAACTACATGGGTACAAATAGAAGAGAAAAATTACTACCTCGTCTGATATTCCAATACTCCTTGTAGATTTTCAGCCAAGTCCCACTCCTAAATCCATAACAAGACACATCATATAAGACCAAGTATCAACTATGAACACATGACCCTATCACTAACCAGCATCAAGCAATTGGTACCTAAACAGGCTGCATACTTTGAGCATCTGAGAAGTCAATACCATCAAGGTTAATGTACCTAATGCCCAAACAAAATAGAAATGCAGTCACTTAACTGTAGCAAACTGTAGATAGAATAAACAATATTAATATGATAATAAAATCAACAACAGTCTCTTTAAGTTTGTACAAACCAGTATCCATGTGAATAACAACTGGTACTGTGTCTAGCAAGATTATGGACTACCATGGTCCAACATACATTAGCAAGTTGGGGGAGTAAAAACAATATTTGAGTGGCAAAGTAATACATAATCCACCCTTTCAGCACACAATTGATGTCCCTAATTAGGAATCAGAAATGTGTTGCACTAGTTTATAACCTCCAATCTCGGTGTAATACTAACAACAAAACCTCTTCCATTTTAGCTAAGTGATAGTTAAGAGGGTATGTCTTGTGCCCTATTGGTATCATCACATATTATTCAGCATTTGAAGCTATAGGTACCTACTACTCTTGTTCCATGTTGGATTGATCTTGAACCAATGATAATCTTTTTGTTGTATGATAGTTTAATCTATTGTTGATTGGTAACTTGATTGCCAATCATGTTTTCGTAGTTATCATCAAATGATGTTTGTGAGTTGTATCTGCCACTTTAACACACTTTTTGAGTCATTTTATGCCCCTTTGATATTGTTGCAGGAGTCTTTGTTCAAGAAAAATCCTTTATGTATTTGAAAACCACTTGCATCCAAACTTTCCCTTAATAAAGATGACATAATCTCCTTAGTAACGGTTGTCATCATACACACACTTATTTAGCTAAGATCACCATATCCTTTATTTCAAGCTAATGAGCTTATAAGCCTTAAGTATATAACAACAATACTATTGTATAATATAGTCCTAAGGATCATTGATGACCTAATTACTGAAAAATTGTCCATCAATGTCGTTTTGGCCTTCTAATCCTTTAACTTTTGAAATCAATTTCATAATATAATAGTAGCTAATTAGTTTAATGGGATGAATTTAAAAAATAAACTTATATGAAAACTCTACTTACTGCTGGAAGAAATTACAAAAAAAAATATACTTAATATCAAAAGAAAGCATTACCTTTATACCATCTAGTTTGATCTTGTCAACCTTAGATAGAAGAACCCATATTCCAGTATGTGTAATAGAAAAAATAATTTTGTGAATGTAGGATATCGATCTAAACCTTTTAATCAATTGGATAAAATAAAATAAAATAAAATAATAAATTCATTAATATACCTATACATGTATTACTTCAAGTCTTGTAATGTAAGATTGATTAAATTTGTCAAAAGATAACACCTTTCTTGGCTTTGAAGAGTTTCATAGCCATAAGTTTTCTTATAAAACTTGCAACCATGAAGATATATAAACACGTCATCATATCAGCACCATATAAAGTGATAGATAACCATTATACCAATGAAAAATGCAAGCGAAAGGGCTCACCTTTATTGTGTGGCATGGTGTTTTTATTTTATTTTGATATGATATGTCATTGTTTATTTGATACTTATAATAATTATTGTTTTCATATTTCTATTGTTGCATATCCAACTCATTTTGACAAGCTGACTAAGTTTATTAGGTTCGGTAAATAGAACCATTAATTTTTAGGTGGCTGCTTATCATGATATGTTTGTAATGCAATGGTATCCTATAACTCTTTTGTAATATATTTATAATTAATAAAATATTTTGTTGTACCAGATATTTGATACAAATTACTTGTATGAATATTTATTTGAATGTTTGTAGATAGGTATTTAGAAAATTATATCCATACGTTAATAGGGATATATATATGCATACAGATATAGGGATTTTAGTAGCAAAGGAAAAATTGGTTGTTATTGGTGTGAAATTAGTCGCTAATATTATTTACGACGGTATATTTTGTTCTTCACTATTGCTTATAACGACCAACATTATTCATTGTGTCTATAGCTTATAGCGACCAATGTTATACGCTGTTACTATTGCTTATAACGACCAATATTATTCGTTGTCACTACTGCTTATAGCAACCAACGTTATATGGTGTCGCTATTGCCTTAGCGACCAAAAATTTTTGGTTGGTCTTTAAAACCTTTAGCAAGGGAGAAATAACAACCACTGACGACCAACAATTTGTTTGGTCGTTAATGACATTAGCGACCAAAATTGTTGGTCGTTAAAATCCTAGTTTTTGTAGTGCAGGGTACCCTGGCTCTTGGCCACTATTATTCATTGGTGGACCAGTCTAGGCCCGGCTCAACAATCTTCTTCTTTAAATGATTAGTCTCTTATTCATGTCTTATTCGATAATATTTCACCCTTGACATGCATGTCAGCAACCTTCTACTTTTATCCTCCAAAGAAGGATCGTCCCATATCTTGAGACTTCTACGCCTCCTATCAAACCCCGTTATCCATTTCCCTTCCATTTACTCATAATGAAAACCCAACTCCTAAGGTTGTGGGTTAAGGCCCATCACCTTATGACATCTAACTCCACTTACTATCACCCTTTAGGGTTTTCCCTGAAACCCTAGTTGGACCTATGTGGCCCAACTTTCTCTGACTTATACTACCATTATCCCTTTAATAGCCCAACACTTCCTCTCATTTAGATTCAACCTAAAACTTATCATCCTACTCACCAATTACTCATATGACCGTGAAACCCTAGTTGGCCACCCCAAACCCTAGTACATTTATCTGCCACAAGTCACCTCTCCATTCTTCACCTAACACCTCTTCTTTCCCAAGTCACCCATACTCATCCCTCATATAATAAGTTTCCACTCTTATCCCATACTCCACTTTGCCTTAATTATTTTTACTTTCACATTTTTTCCTAGATTAGGGTTTCCTCCCAAAATCCTACTCAGGTCCCCCATAGACCCTTACACTGACCTGCGTACTATTTTTCATCCTAAGTGTAACACCCCAAAATTCACAACTTTTTTTTTCAAAGTGGAAGTAATTAAAATAGAAACTCTTAAATTCAAACCCGTGAATTCTAGGGATGTTACCGCCACACTTAGTACCAAACCTGTTCTATCCGACCGTTTCAGTACCAAGTGCTAAGGCTAAAGAAAATTATTAAGATTAAACTCAAACCAATAGTTCATAAAAGAAGTAAAAGATCATACATAAAAAGAAATTAGAGTGTGCGTAAAAGAATCACGAATCAAATGGAAATCAGAGTGCGAAATTAAAATTCCTCGGAGGGAATAACATTACAATTGATAAAAGGTTTATTTGAAATATTTAATACAAGGTAATAAATCAAACAAGGTAAATTTGATATAAGAAGAAATAATAGAAACAAATAAGTTAACAAGAAGAGGGGATCTGGCCACACTACTCTCGAACTTCTAGCCAAACATGCTCAACACTCAACTCCGGCTGATGTCTCACCCACCTGCATAAATCAGAAGGGCCTACTACTCGTGGGAATAAGCAACACCTATGAAGCGGGTGATCAGTACGCTACGTACTAAGTAAGGTAACCGAGCACTAAGGACAACACATAAGCACATAATATCATGCATCAGAATAAAAGGACATAAAGACCTTCATCATATTGTAATATCAACCAATCATTCGGGTACATACATAAAGGCCCAATTATAATCCGGATTAATCATTTAATTAATCTTTTATCAGAATTCGATTCACACCATGCCTTTTATCATATCCATGAGAGAATAGGAACACCCCACTAATATAACCGGTGGGCCGGTCACACATAGAGCATCATGCCCTAACCACTATTATTACCGGTGGATCGGTCACATATAAGGTAAAACCCTAACCACTATTAATACCGATGGATCGGTCACATATAGGGTAAAAACCCTAACCACTATTTCCTGAACGGTGGGTCGGCTGGTCCCATCTCAATATCTTCCACTTTAAGTAATTAATATCTTAAGTATCTTATTCAAAAGCTTTCACCCTAGACATGCATGTATCATTACACATCACAAATCATAATTTCTACCATCATAATTACACTTTAATCACCAATTACACATGATACAACAAAAATCCTAAGTAGTCACACCAAACCCTAATTAATAAAAACATACTTCAACTCCACATCATACCACATACGACATAATTAATAATGATAAACATAGCTCTGTGCTGTTTGAATCCAAAAATTTTGACCATAAGAGTATTATTGTACAAGTCCAGAAATCTGTGTACAGTGCCCTATTTTTTGATAGGAACCTTAGGGAAGGCTTAACAGAGAAGTATTAGTGTAATCTAGGGTCTCCCCTTTTCTCCCTGCATATGGAGGTTGGTAGCATATTTTTGTAAGCTTAGGGCCTGTTAACCAGGGTATGCCCTGTGTAGTTGTACAGTAATCATTTTTTGATATATATTTACCTCACTTCCATAAAAAAATAATGATAAACATAGGATACATAGCATGCAAAGCACATAATGCATATAAACACGCAAAAGGCCTTAGTAACACCCTTACCTGAAACGACACCGGTCTTGGAGCACGCTCCTACGCCTCCTTAGGGCTTTGACCAAATAATAACGCATTAATGAAAATAACATTAACAAATTTATAACTTTACTAAAGACATAAGAAATAATAGAATTATTATAAAAGTTGATAATATAGGGTTGAAGACTTTACCCTAATAATAATAATAATAATAATAAATGATACTAAAATAATAATAGCAAAGATACTAAAAATAATATCAATGAGAGTATAAATAATAATAATAATAATAATAATAATAATAATAGTAATAATAATAATAATAATAATAATAATAAGGATATTATTCAAAAATAAAGTAAAATAAAGGCTTCGACCCCTTTACCAAAATAATACTAATAATAATATTAGTAAAATAAATAACCAAATTTAGTAATAATAATGATGATGAAATAATAATAATAATAATAATAATAATAATAATAATAATAATAATAATAATAATAGCAAAACTAATAGTAAAGTAGTTGTAATATTAATAATGAAATAATAATAATAATAGTAATTTGAAATAGTAATAATCAAAATAATAATTATAATAATAACAACAAACATTAATAATAATAATAATAATAATAATAATAATAATAATAATAGAAACAACACTAATAGTAATAATAATAAATCAAAAAATAAAAATACAATAGGGCTTTGGCCCTCAACAGAAATAATAATAAAAAACATTAATACTAATAATAATAATAATAATATTAATAATATTAATATTAATAATATTAAAATAAATGAAATAAAATAATTTAAGGCTTATAAAAAAATAGGGAAAAGGGTTGAGAAGGTCTAGGGTTCAACCTTAGGCAGGTAGGGATAAGCGGCACCGGCGATGGTGCACGGCGGCGGCGGCGGTGGTCAGAAAAAGGGAAGAAAAGGGTAAAAGTTGAATGCTGGGAAAAAGAGATGGAGAATTAAGGAGTAAGTTGGGTTGTTTAAGAATGCCTAGAGGGAGAGGAGCAGAATGAGGGTAGTGGCACAGCCAAAGGTGGCAGCCCAAGGCGGCGGTGGTGGTGGCCGAATGGAAAAGAAGGAGAGAAAGAGAGGAGGAGAGGGAGGGAGAGGAAAAGAAAGGTAGGGGAAGGTAGAGAAGGATCTGCAGAAGAGAATGGGAGGTGAAAGAAGCGGCGGAATAGGTGGTCAAAGGTGGTTCGAAGGGCGGCGGAGACTTTAAAATAGGTGTGATATGGGACATTTGGTTAGCTAGAGGGCGGTGCAAGGAAGAGTTTGGTAGGTGGAGTGGGTGGTGGCATTGGCCGACAGCGGCAGGGCTGGCGTCTAAAGGGGCGGCAGAAAAAATGGTCATTTTTTTGGATAGGAAATAAAAGCCGGACACAGGGCTTCTATGAGGGTATTTATATACTTTAGAAGAGCATTTAGGGTTATGTGGATCAATGAGGGGATAAGGCAGGTTGGTTAGGGTCACCGGCGGCGATGGTTGACCGATGGCAGCATATTTCGGGGTAAAGATCGTGCGTAGGAAAGAGAGGGAAAATGCGTGAGAAATGGGAGGTGGATTGGTTCAAAATGGCCGGCGAGTCAGGAGGAAGAGAGAGGAAGGAAAAGAGCCGGTCAAAATGGGCGTAACCGGAGGTGAAAATCCAGGGACGGTGGTGGAAATGGTGCTCGACGTCGACCGGGGAAGGGAGGAAGGAGGAAGAAGAAGAAAGGGGGTTGGACCGGGCGGTTCAGGGAAAGAAAGAAAAGAAGAGGGAGACGGGCTAACCGGTCGGCGCGGTGAGGGGAAAGACTTAATAAAACGCAGCGCTCTAGGGTAAAATAAATCAAAACGCCACGCGAGGTTAAATGAAGCCAGTCTGGGCTACGGAAAGGAAACGACCCGCGCTGAAGGAAGGAAAAGGAGGGATTGGGCGACTGGGACAAGCCCAGTTCGGGTAGAAAAAGAAAAAGAAAAAGAAAAGAAGAAGAAATAAAAAGGAAGGAAAAAAAAGGAAAAAGGAGAAAGGGAAAAAAGAAAAATAGTGGGTTGGGTTAATTAAATTAATTTGGATATTTGAGATATTGAAAAATAATAATATTTAAATAAAATAATATTTAAATTTCTTTTTAGGCTAAATTAGGATTTTTAAAAGATTTTCCATAAATTCCATTTTAATTAGCAAATCACTCAAATTTTCTTCAATTAAATTATTTATAAAATTAATATTAATTTGAAACTATTTTCTCCTTCTTATTTTAAATAAAATAATTCATTTAATTAATTTCTAAAATAAAATCCTTAATTAGCTAAAATACCCAAATTTCTCCTAATTAAAATACTTATAAATTTCTTATTAATTTTCCCTAATTAAATTCCTTTTTATTTTAATAAAAATAATTTATTTAATTAATTTTCATAATAAAACTTCATTTAAATTTAATTTTTAAAATTAGAAATTTTCAGGGCATTTCACTAAGTCTCTAATCACTCCACAACTCTCCCCATACCTTACTTACGCCCTTAAACAAATTTTCTCATGTAAAAATGACCCCCATGCAAACCCTAGAAATTTCCTATGCAAGATCCACCTCACTCGTTCATTTTGATCATAACCTCCTTTTATTTTTTCTCTCATGGATCATGACATAGTTTGGTCAACCTCATGTCCCCTTTAGTGAACTCATTTCCCATTTTCTTCCTTTTTATCCTTTCATCCCCATATCATATTATCAATCATTCTAGCATGCATATCCTAGAGAGTCACATCATATCACATCATAATCACTACATATATATATTATACTCATGCCATGAGAAAACACATGAACATACCTCAACTACAAGCTACGCTACACATAAAACAAGTTTAATGATAACCATAAGATACACAACATAACATACTACATAACATCCAAGGCATACAAGGTACACGATACACATAGGGTCTTAGCTACATCCTTACCTAAAATGACGCCATGTTTGGAGCACGCTCCTATGCCTCCTTAGAGTTTTAACTCGATTCACCTATAAGAGGGAAATACTATGGGTTAATCTCCCTCTTACCAAAATTACCATTATTCCCACCCTACCTTTATCATAATCTACTATTAGGGCTAATAATGATAATAGTAGTTTATAAGTAAAAGTAGGGTTATTATTCTCAAAATAGTTAATCATGCTACTACTAACCAAAATAAGTCTTAGTAGCTACCACGGTTTATGTTAGAGTAATCATAATGATATTCATATTAGTAAAGGTAATAGTTTCAATAGTAATAATAATAATAATAATAGTTTTAGTGATAATACTAATATCAACCCAAACCCTAGTAATAATAATAATAGTGATATTAGTAATATAAAAGTGGCTACCATAATGATACTAATAATGATAATATTAGTAGTGATATTAAGGTTAGTGATATATGAAAGGTTAAGAATAATGACAAGGTAATAATAATGGTAATAGTAATAATAGTTCCAATCTTAAGAATAATATTAATAAAGGTTCTAATAATCATAATAATAGTATCCTTGGTGATAATATGGTCAAGTATGGTAATAGGGATGGAATTAATAATAATAATAATAATGATAATAATAATAATAATAATAATAATAATAATAATAATAATGATAATGATGATGATGATGATGATGATGATGATAGTAATAGTAGTAATGATAGTAATCATAATAATAATAATGTTAAGCATAATAATAACAATAACAATAATAATAATAATAATAATAATAATAATGATAATAATAATCAAAATTGTAATAGTATTATAAGGGTTCAAATATTTACACTAATAATAAAAGTGATAATGGGCCAAAGTTAATATTAATAGTATTAGTAAGAAAATAATAATAATAATGATGATGATGATGATGATGATGATGATGATGATGATACTTTATTAATATTAACATTAGTTAGAAATATTTCAGAAGTTAGGTTAAATGATAATAATGATAATACAACAGTAATAATGATAATAATAATAATAATAATAATAATAATAATAATAATAATAATAATAAGAGTAATACTATTAATATTACTAAAAAATTACTACCACTTATATAAAAAGGTTTAGGGGTTGGGAAGGTTAGAATACCACCTAGGGATAGTGGCGGCACCGGCACCGGCAGTGGTGGTAGTGGTGGTAGAGGGAGAAGAGAGGTGGAGAGATGGTGGTATATGCTAGAGGAGAGGGAATGAGGGGGTGATTGAGGTGGTGGAGAGGGGTGGAATGAAGGTGGTGGTGCAGCCAAAGGTGGCGGCGCACGGTAGCAGGTGTGGTAGCAAAGGAGGTGGAGGGAGGAGAAGGAGAGGGAGGATGGGAGAAAGGGAGTTGTGGGGAGGTAGAGGAAGCTCCCTTGGTTGTTTTGGAGGGTAGAGAGGGTGGTTTTTATGGCAGAATCAGCGGTGGGTGGTGGTACAAAGGGCGGCGATGGTTGATGTGGTGCTGCTCGAAAGGGGGACTTTGCACGGCCGGGGTGGCTCTTGCAGGGCAAACCGAGGGAGGAGGGAAGTTTAGTTGGGTAGAGGGTGATGCAGGGAACACTTATGTGGGCAGTGTGGGTGTTGGAGATGGTCAACGACGGCGATACTAGTGTCTGATTAGGAGGTGGCACAAAAGGGGAAAATTCTAAGCTGCGAAAACATAACTCAATCAAGGCTATCAATGGGGGTATTTATAGGTTGAATTGAGGGGAAAAAGATGAAGGAGGAAGAAGACAAGAGGGGGCAGGTGACGCTGGACCACCGGCCGGCGGTAGCAGGTAGTGCAGTCCCTGCCATTGTAGGGTATGTTTGGTCAGAAGAGGAAGAAAAGGAATTGGCAGGCATGCGTGAGGAGGGATGACAGTTTGGTTAGGTCAAAATTAGAAAGAAAATGATGGGGGAGAGAGGGAAGGAAGGCAAGATGGCATGTGGTGGTGGTCGGTGAGAAACGATGCTACAAGTCGAATGGTAGGTTACGCAGAAGGGCTTGGGAAGATGACAGGCATGGACCGGGCGATCCAGGGAGGAAAGAAAAGAAAAAGAAAGGAGCCAACTGGGCAGTTGGGCAATGGGGGAGAGGGATACGGGCTGTGGGTTGCACGGGAGGAGAAGGGGTAAGGGGATTGGGTAGCGCAGGCTGACCCATTTTAAGGGAGAAGGAGAAAACAAATGGAGAAAGGAGGGAAAGAAAGAAAAGGAAAAAGTAGGGGGGAAGAAAAGAAAAGAAAAGAAAAAGGAAAGAAAAAATAGGTTGGTTGGGGTTTTTAGGATATTTTGGTATTCTTAGATTATTATTCAAAAAAATATTGATATATATATATATATATATATATATAATAATTAAATTCCTTTTTAGGTTAATGTGAGCTATTTTGAATCAATTTTCCTAAACTTCCATTTTAATTAGAAGAACTCCCTAATTTTTCCTAATTAAATTATTTATTATTTTTCTCTTGATTTCCCTTAACTAATTCCCTTTATTTAAATAAAATAACTTATTTAATTAATTTTCCTAATAAATCCTTATTTAGCCATAATTTTCTAAATTAGGGTTTTGGGGTATTTCAGTTATCTAACCTAGCTGTAATTTATACATATAAATTATAGCATATTTATATGGGCACTTAGTAGGGAAATAATTCCATATGTTGTCACAATGAGGAAACTAGAACAAAGCATGCACCATATCAATTCTACTTGATAGAATTATATATATAAATGATAGCAATTAAAATAGAGTTAAAGAACAATATTATGAAACAATATATTTTTGGTATCCTTTTTTTTCTTTACTTCTCTCTTACCTGATGCGTTGATTTTCGTGCACTTTTTTTTTCTCTTTCTTCTTCACAACCTCCCTGTTTCTCCTTGGCGGTTGACTCCTTTTTCTCTTTTTTCCATGTTTTTCCCCTAATTTTCTTCTACAGGCCACCCTCTCTCTTTTCTGAGGCAGTCTCCTACTTGTCAGCACCGCGTCAAGCCTCATCTCTCTACCTAGCCTATTATATGTTATGTCTCTTATCTTCCTTCATTTCCTATGCTATTTTTTTTTTCTTTCTCTATCTTCTCACCTACATCTCCTCTTTCTTTCTTTCTTTCTATGCCTTTTTCTCTTACGGTTAATCTCTTGTGCCCCACTACTCAGCTGACAACTCTCTTCCTTCTTTTCTCTCCTCATCTACTGCTGCTACGCAAACATTTTTTTTCTTCTTTTTTTGTGACTGCTTCTCAACCCCTCCACTTGGCCACAGCTCCCCTCTTTCTTCTTTCTTATTGTGAAGCTTTTATGTCATGGGTCATTTTTTCTTTCTAGCCTTTGGGCCTTCGGTCCTTGGGTAGTTGGTCCAAAGGACAAACACTTTTTTTTTTTACTTTACCTACAAAATAAAATTAGAAAAATTAATAAATAATCTTGTACTCTGAATTTATTTAATTCCTATTACTTTAGCTCAAATAATAAAATATATAATATTATTATTACTTAATCACAAAATTATAATTATTCACATATATCACTCAAATAAAAATACCAAAAAACTAAGATCAAAGGGTATAAAATATGTCAAAATATGTACTCATCACATCACCTAGGTCACAAAGTCATTCTCTAGTGTTAAGATCATTATTTCTTAAAACCCTAACTTCACACTTTTCGCAAAAATTTTACCATATTGATCATTTACCCACCAAATTTAGTATATATTCCTCAAATATTATTATTATAAACACATCCGAGATTAGAGGTCTAACTCCCATGTCTTATACATACGATAAAACCCTATCTCAAAAGTTACTATTCCTAGGGCTTATAGACCCTAATATAATAATTATATCATAACTTTTCATGTAGAGCTCAAACACCTACCATATTTAATATACATTCCCAAAACACTGTTATTAACAACATATTTGATTTTTATGATATAAATCTACCATTTCACACATGTGGTAATAACCTCTTTGGTTGAAGGTTACTATTCCCCAAATTAACCCATTTTCATACTTTATTAAACATATGTCAATCAAAACTACTCCAAACACTTCATATAGATTACTTAGAAAATTTTAGATGATATAACACCTTATAATATCATGATTCTCATATTTAACCCATGTTAACCCAAATGCTTTTATCGATAACATAACCTTTATTTTATGTGAAACTTCTATGTTTAGTAATATCATTTCCAAGATCCACATTTTCTCCAAAGACCTTTCCATAATCATTTCAAATTCATCATACCATAAATAAAACCCATGATACAACCATATTTCACATCAAAGGTTTTTTCACATAAAATAACAATATTGTATGAGCTCTACTTACTCTTTTACTATCATATAATACCAACCACATACCATAATGTAAAAAATCGTGTATTTTTCAAATAAGAACAATAATATGGTATAACATAAAATCATGTATGACACTTAGCAATCAAAAATCATAAACTATGATAGGTATCCTTACTAAAATGACTCCGATCTCTAAGCTTGAAAAACCTATTCTGCCTTTTCCGGGACCACAAAAAATCACCTAAGAAAAGTATAATAATACATCATTAGGATTAAACCACCGAAGTAAGGAAATTATTAAGGAAATAGAAGCATAAAGGGAGGAAGAAAACCTAGCTAACCAAATAAGGGTATTGTTTGGTAATAAAATTACGTAACCAAGGAAAGGAAAATAAGGCAGAAGGCTTTGACCAAAGTTACTGAAGTGAAGGAGGGGGAGCTAAGGCCAAGGCTTACAAAGTGATGGTGGGGTTTTTGGCTAAAGCTACCAAAGTGAAGGAGTTAGGCTATGATGAAAAATGATGTAATAAGGAAGGGAAAAGAAAGAAAAGGGGTGAGGTGGAGTTAGCTTAAGGTAGTGGGTGTGTTGTGGTGATAATGGCCTAATGAAGGGGGTAGGATAGGTGGTTTTTGTCAGTGCTTAGGGGAAGGCTATGACAAGAGCGGCCGGTGCTAGAGGAGTAATGGAAAAAGTGGTTGGTGGTTTTGTTGATGCCTCGATTAAGATCACTAGTGGGGTGATCTTGGGGGATTTTGGTGATGTAAAGGAGATGGTAAGGAGGAAGTGGTGGTGTGTTAGGTGTAGAGAACGAGAGAGAGAGAGAGAGAGAGAGACAGAGACAGAGTAGTGATGGTAACATTTAATGTGTAGTATGTGTATGCATATATACCCTACAGAGATGATTGAGGGAGGTGAGGAAAATTTTCAACCCAACCCTCATGTGCAGAATGTGGGAGTTGATGGAAGTAGGGGATGGTCTTGAAGGTGGTAGGGAGTGTGGGAAATGTGAGTAGTGTTTATACACAATGTTCTATCTAGGAGAAGGGGGAAAGAGGAGAAGGAGGGGGATTAATCTAGAGGGACGAGAGAAAAACAAAAGCAGGGGAAATAATAGAGTTTAGTATTTTTAGTTTTTTATTTAAAGCAATATCAACATAATTTAGGTTAGGATAATAGAGTAGATTAATTATCAATAATTTGGAATTAGGTTAAATTATAGAGTTAGATAATTAGGATAAGGTGAAAATATTTATTTCCTAAGATTAATATTAGGGTGTAATATTAATTACTCAAGATAAGAGTTAGCAAAAAATTTGGGCTATTAGAATGAAGCTTGTGGAAAAGGCCTATGAATTTGTGCATATGTTTTGGGGTGAATGGGATAGTATACAAGAACCTTGGTCAGGATGTCATTAAAACCATGGGAGATCATGGGTTTGGTTAGAAAGAGGAACTGCATAGATAAATTAGAAAACAAAAATTAGAAAAATTATTCATAAATAAAAAGAGGAACCACGTAGCAAAAATGGGAATGGTGTGTCTCAAATAATAAGTGTGGTTGAGGAAACATGGCTTGTGCTCTCTTGCACACCATCCACCCCACCCTTTGGTTTTATTTTTCCTTATAAAGTATTTTTATACCTCATTGCCATTTAATATGTCCTCAGATGACACATAGGGATGGATGGATGGATGGATGGACAAATAGACAGACAGACATATAGAGATATAGATAGAGAGAGAGAGAGAGAGAGAGATCTTGTGTTTAGAGAACATAAAGAGAACTAAAGATTTATATTAGTTTGATCTTGAGATTTATTATCATCCATCAAATTCATTGATAAAATTCCTAACCTAAGTTGTGGATTAAGTGATATGTTGAATTATGTTTAAAAATTATGCCATTTACTATTTTATTTTATCAATTTTTTTTATTATTCTTCATTTCTTGGTGATTGAATATCACAACAATTTGTATTAGAATATAGTTGATAGAATCAAAGAACATTAGAAATGGAAGACAAAAAGATCAATATTGAAAAGTTTAATATAGAGATGCCTGATGATGCCTTTGTTGCATATCATATTAGTGAATTTAATATAATGTTTAGTCATTTGAGTTTTGTCGATATATCTTTTGATGATGAAATAAAAGACTTGATATTGTTATATTCTCTAACAAAGAGTTGGGATACTACCATTGTTGCAATTAGTTGTTTCCATGGTGAAACTAAGTTGACGTTTGATGAGATTTAAAACCTAATTCTTAGCAAGAGCATCCACAAGATGGAATTAGAGTAAGAAGTTTTAGCTAGTGCCTTAAGTGTTAATGGTATACAGAATAAGTAGAAAGAAAGGAATTGATAATCATGGAAAATATAAATCCAAAGGCAATTCTAAAAGTTGTGTTCAAGTAGCTTGTTGGAATTTGGTGAGAAGGGATATCTCAAGAAATATTAAATGAAACTCAAGAAGAAGAAGCATCAACATAATGAGGATAATAGTGATAATTCTTATTATTTTTTGGACGATTCTTATGCTTTGGTATATAGTCTAGAGAAACCATTGGATTTATGGACATTGGACTCTAGATATTCATTTCATTCCATAAGTAGAAAGGACCTATTTCAAAAAATTTCTTCACAATAGTTTGGGAAGGTATATCTTGAAGATAACAAGTTCTTAGAGATTGTTGGAAAAAGTGGTGTGATGAATAAGACTCCCATTGATTGCTAGTGAGAGTTTAAGGATGTTAAATTCATCCCAAAACTACAAAGGAATCTGATACCTATTAGTCAATTAGATAATATAGGTTATAAGATCACATTTAGGAAAGGATCCTGGAAACTTGCAAGAGATGTTGTGACCCTAGCATGGAGATCCAAGATAAGGACATTGTACTCCACAATTGAGTTGAAGAATATGGAAACTATGACTAAAGACTTAGTTCGATCAAAATTGTTGCATAGTAGAATTGGTCACATGAGTGAAATGGAATGTTAATTCTAGATTCAAGAGATGATTTTCCTGATATAAAGGATGTCAACTTGGATCTTTGTGAGAGTTATGTTTATGACAAGAAAAATATGGTCAAATTCACAAAGATAACGAGAAAACCTAAGGTAGAAAGGTTAGAGCTAAAGAGCCCATATGCATAAGGTCTTATACTAGTATTATCAATTAGAGGCTCTAAGTATTGTGTCACCTTCATTGATGATTGTAATCGAAAGTTATGGGTCTAATTTCAAAAACACAAGTCAGATATTTTCATGGTGTTCAAGACATGGAAGGTTGAGGTTAATAATGAGTTTGGACTGAAGCTCTTCCTTACATTAGATAAAAAGGGTGAGCATTGTAGACATTTCAGTAAAGAATTTCATAAATTTGTTAATAATGGTGTCAAGTCATAAAAGGCTATTTCCAGGAAGCCACATTAGAATAAGGTAGTTAAGAGGATGAACATGTAGGGCTATTGATAAACCATATTGAGTCTCACCCCCTCAACTTGAGATAGCTAGGGCTTAAGTGTGGTCTCGAATTCAAGATGAGAAAAATGAGCCTAGTTTAAAAAGGTTTATGAGCTATATGGCTCTGGTCATTTAACATAATTGAACCAAATCAACTTATTTATGATGGTTCTATTAATGGCTCAGTCAACTCGTTTAACTATTTGGCTCATTTGAAAATTAAACAATCAAAATGAAGTCATTTAAATATTTGATTTGATAAAGGGATCATTTAAGTATCCAACTCATTTATTAAGTAATTTCTATACAAATGAGCTAAAATTATAAATGTGCTAATGAAGAAAATAGTAAATTAAAAATATGGTGTACATGGTGGCATTTTTATAAATTTATTAAACTTTATTTTATAAAAAAAATACACATCTTAGTCAAAAAAATACACATCTTTCAAACATGAATACATGCCTTTCCTAGTAAGACTACACATCTTATCCAACACAATACCCATTTCATCCAACAAAATATACATATTTCAATAATACATAAAAGATGAGTACTTATATATAAAACATGTGAATATGGTACTCTTCCATATAAAAGTTGTGAATTGATTTAAGATGTAAATTCTTTTCAATAAGATGTGCATTCTTAGCAATAAGATTTATGTTTTTGTCGATAAGATGTGTACTATAGATAGAAATATAAAAGGTGTATTTGATTATGTGAATGATATGTTTAATAACTTTTATAAGATGTGCATTTATTGATCAAATATGTGTTTTCATAGGCAAAATATGTGCATTTATAATAAAAAAAGATATGTATTTTTAGGTGTATACAAGTATCTGTAAGATGAGCATTTATACATAAAAGTTGTGCATTTGACATTCTTTGTATAAGATGTGCATTTGAAGCTCTCCATATAAGATGTGTATTCACCTTTACAAGATATGTATTCTATCTTACTGAGATGTGCATTTATCAATATTAGATGTGTATTTATAGCGACAAGATGTGTATTTGTTTTATAAAACTATGTATTCTCTTAAATAAGATGTGCATTTATAATATATGAATTCATCAATTTATTGTTTTATAAATAAATAGTGTGTATTTATATCCAGAAAATGCATATTTTGTATCATAAGATTTGTGCGTATTGGATAAGATGTATATTTTTGTTAAGAAGATGTGCATTTATATCTAAAAAATGTATATTTTATTTGATAATATGTATATTGTTTTAGAAGAAATTTTACTAAATTTACAAAAATATCATCATGTCTACCATATTCCTAGAGAATGTTTATTTTTTCATATCAAATGTATATTTATGCGTAAAAAATGTATATTTATGAGTATATGATGTGTATTTTCTAAACCCTTTTCTGTATGTTTAAAAAAACTTCAATTAAATTATAAAAATGTCATCGACCAAAGCACCATGCATTCTACTATCAGTAGCATGATGTGATTTGCTTAGTTTTTTTTTTCACCTATAACATAAATAAACAATAATTATAAAAGTATAACCACATTCTTTCTCTGACAATCAAAAACTAGTTTTCTAAGCTACTTATGGTTGTTTTCTCCACCCACCAATGGTAGTTTCCACAACATTTTATGAGTTTTTTTCTAGCCTAAAATATAAACACGCAATATTTATAGAAATTTCAAACATTATTTTCTAATACTCAAATACCATAGTTTTCTCCACCCACTATGGATAATTTTTACGACCTACTAAGCATGTTTTCCTAATATAAAACATAAGCACATATTATTTCTAAAAATGTGACCATTTTTGTCTAACCATCAACATAGTTTTTATTGATTATACCAAACAATTAATATTAGTTGATCACATTAAGCATTTCAACATAGTATTTTTTTTATTATATCCAAAAATTCAACATAGTATTTATTAATTATATAAAATGATTCATCATATAATCCAATTATTACTTATAAAAGATAACTATCCATGTTACAACAAGAGATCAACATAATTCTACCTTGACTCTAAACCAATTATTAACGTGATAAAACTAGTGAATTCAACTCAACTATGAGAGGAATACAATCTCATAATCTAATGTAATGATCATTAGGGATGAAACAAATCCAAACTACTTTTAAGATAGCTAATCAAGGAAAGCAAAATTCATAAAGTTGTGTAGACACAAAACTTCAGCGACCAAGTCATGTGTATACCCTCTAGAGGGTTTATGAATTCCTTAAGAGAATAAATAGGCCATTTGACACAAAGGTACATCTATGCACTCGAGGAGTAAAGTCCAAGGAATGAGCTTCTTTTCACTCCTCATGTTTTCTTTCATTTATGTGATTAGTATTTTATTCCAAAATCAATTCATCAATAAAAAGGATACAAGATACATGCCACAAAAAATCAACCAATAATATCAAATCAAAATAGGTCCCAATAAAAACACAATGTCATAGGAGACCCTAGGTTGGGCACTAAGCCTTAGCTCAAAATTTTAATCAATTTTATATATTTTTATGCCTTTAATTCTAATCATTTAAAAGTTAAAATAAAGTCAACTTTCAAGAGATAAAGGCTGATAGTCAACATTGAAGTCTAAAAAAGTCAAATAAGTCCATCCTACTCCAATTATTTTACATTTATGCACATTTTAGCCATAACATGCAAAATTTCCCTTAGACCCTATGTGATCTAAACTCAAGTTTTTTGAACCAAGCATATTATATAATTCAAGGAAATTAATGATAAGGCTAAATAATTTTAAAAGAGCATTATAAATATGTCAATTCTATAAAATACTAGAAATAGTTAAAAGATCATTTTACCCTTATGCATAATGTAAGCATACATTGCACGTATATTCTAACCATGCATATCTAATATATCATAATTTACATGCTTAGGATATAAAATAAACATGATACACTTTTGACCATAGTTTTAAAAATTAGATCAATAATCAAATCAGTATCATAACCGATTCATTAGTTTAGTGGTCAGACCAGTGGTTTAGACGGGTAGGACCGGCAGTACATATTAAGTCAAAAAATATGAAAAATATAAAAAAAAAATAAAATTACACATGAATTTGACAGGTTTGGAGGAAGATTTTTTGACACTAATTTTTATTGGTCTGACTAGTTTTTGATTGGTTTTCATTAGTTTTAAGATCTAAGAATCGATATATGAAATATGACCGGTGACCAGGCCTATTTGTCGATTCACCGCTCAGATTGACTGGTCTAGTTTAGTTTTTAATACTATGCTTTTGACATTCATGCTAGAATAAAGTAACATGGTATGTGTAAAATAAAATATTTTCCCCTAGGACTCACCAATCTTAAATCATGCATCAATGAGTCTTAACTTGCTCAAATCCTATTATATTATATATCAAAATCTAAGCAAAAACCCTATTGGATTCAATAGAATATATAACATGACATGAAAATACCTTGGATAGTCAATTATGCCTCCACCAGGTGTAATACCCCAAAATTTTATAATCCTTATTTCAAGCGTTTAACCTTTTATTTGAAAGCTAATCTTTAAATCTTAGCTTAAATATTTTTGTTAACCCTTGATTAGTTACCTAGATAAATCCTTACAAATATATTACCCCAATTAATTTATATTTTTTTATTTAAACCCATCCTAAACCAATAAATTTTGCCTTAGTTTTATTTTTCTAATCGAGTACCCTAACACCGGATAAACTAATTTTACCTTAATCCTAAATCTAAACCTAATTCCAATATTAATCCTAAACTTATTTTCTTTTTACTTTTTCTTTATGTCTCCTTTTTTTCCCTTTTCCCTTTTACTTTTTCTTTCTTTTCTTTCTTCTCCATCTCACTTGCGCGTTGCCTCAACTCTTCTTTTCCTTTCAACCCAAACACACCCCTTCCTCTATGTTGCAGGCCACCCTCCCTTCCCCTTCCTAGCCTTGCACTAACCATCCTCTCCTTACAGACCACCAACTCCCCTAAACCCAATGTGCCTCTATACCCTACACTCTATACCCTTCCTAGCATATGGTGCCTTCTTCTTCACATATGCTAAGTTAGCATGCCTCTACCTTGCCTCTAATTATTCTGCCTGCACCACTCCATAACCACTAGCATGTCGAAACATATCCCCCTAATAGTTTGTATAAACATACACACATACTCATTTTCTTCATTTTGTTCAACCCTAGCCTCCTACTTCCTCTCTATTCCTTATTTAGCTTTCCTACCTAGAGCCTCCTTTTTCCTTCCTTTCTTATCCTTTCCTTATTCCTTCTTCTTATTCTTCATCACCATCCCTATTCTAGTTTCATTTAGCCTTCACTAATCATCACCCAAGAACTCCCATCTCCTTTCCTTTTTCCTTTTCCTTCCTCCCACCTACGCTCTATTTTGGTAGGCATTGCATGACTATGCACCACCCACACACAACCGTGTAACCCATCGTATTTCACATGTCCCCTCAACCACACCATCCTCACACCAACTATTCCGTTGTTCACTATAGCTTATGCACCATCAGAACCATCGACCTCAACCCATATTTCTCTGTGTCACAACCTCGAGCCAACACTCCATTCGACCCCCTCTTTTCTCTATATTCATCCTTTCCTTCTCCCCTACTCTAGTTTCTGTCAACCATCACCATTGACCTAACCTCCATATATTCATCCTCTTATCACCGCCTATTGCCTCCATTCATCACTACCCTCTCCTCTAGCAACCCAATGCCCCCCAACCTTGTTAATCCCCTCCTTCTCCCTACACTACCCATCATTTTCTAGCACCTTACCACAACCACCATCCTTTCTCTTTTTCCTTGCATTGCCTTTTCAAGCTCAGACAACTAACCCCCCTCACTGCATCCCTTCTCCAACCCCTTATTTTACCCTTGAACTCAAGCTACTAGCCCATGTAATGTAAGGTTGTCCTTCCTTACCCTTTTTTAACTTAAGGGTATTTTGGTAATTTTAATTTAATAAATATTTTAATATAATTTATTATTTCATAGGTTAAATATTAATATGGTTAATATGGTATTATTTTTAGGTATGAGAGGTTGATCGGTGGAAACTAATAAATTTTAGTAGGTTGCTTATATTTGTGCTTTTGTTGGAAATTATGTATTCCCTATACTCTACTAAAATATTAAAAATCGCATGACGGCATATTAGGGTTTTGATGTATAGATTGTGTTAAGCATGATTCAATATATTGTAATTATTTGTTTAGAAAGTTTAGCATTAAAATTAGTAAAATATACCATGTTATTTGTGTAAAGTATTATGTGTACAAAAACATGATAAAATGGGTTTAATAGCAGAAATAAATTACATGTGATATTTATGCCTAATATTATAGGTTGACCATGCTTAGGCGTATATTTAGAATAATCATTATTGTATGCTCTAGGGGTAATTTGGTCTTTTAATTGTATCATGATATTTATCCTCATAAGAATGCCTAATATGTATTATTTTTTATTGAGTATGCATGTATATGATTTGATATTTTTGAAATACATATTTTAGCATGATTATTATCATTGTGTGCTATAGAGGTAAATTGGTCTTTTTAAGAATATCATAATAGTTATACCAATAAGCACATCTAATATGTATTATTATTTTTGACCATAGGATTATGTGATATTAGATTAACTAGATATGAATGTTAATGTTTTATGTGACAAATCATGTGTAAAGGTAACATGGTCATTTAATGCTCTAGTAATTTATTTACATGTTAAATAATTTGATGATTGTATTTTAGCTTTTCCTTGATAAGTTAATAAATAAAATAGAATTAGTATTTAAAATGGATGACAATGTGGTAATTATGGTCTCAAGGGAATTTTAGTTATTTTCAACCTAATGCCCCTAAATGTGAATAATTGATCCTAACATGGATTTGGTATATTTTCATGTTGGCCTTAGTAATGACTTTGATTATGATTTTCTTGAATAATAGGAAATAAGTAAGAATGGTTAAGTATAGAAGTTGGACCTATTTGTATATTATGTGGTCTTATGATCACCTTAATAAATTACTAATATTTAAAGTGAAAGATCTTGATATTAGGAATGGTGGCTCTTTATGGGTAGCTATCCTAAAGAATTGGTTTAGCCCGTGGTTGATTATGAATTTTAACGGGTGTACCTTAGTGACCCAACTAGGCTTTATATCTTACTCTATTTTAATCTACGGACTTATAGAGGGTATGCATACTTATAGATTACGTGTCATTGTATGTATGGTATTGTGCTACCTTTTTATACCAGTGCAACCAAGGTACCTTAGTGTCCTTGGGTTGGTAGTCGATAGGATAATGTGTTGTCTTTGTGCGCTAGTATGATTGGATTACCTTAGTGTATCTTGATTGATATGATCTCCCCTCGAATAAAATAAATATGGAAATGATTATTCTTGAATTGAAAGGATTGTTAGATTGGTTTGGTAGTAGCCTTTGTGACTATCTATGGTTTGGTAATAAACTCCATGCATACACATGTTTCGTATTGTGCCTTTGAGCCCTATCTATGGTGTTATAGATTTTATTAGTATTATGCCTTTAAGCCCTACTTGTGGTGTTATGGACATTATTAGTTTTGATATTGAGATATGAGATATATTATAAACATTATGGTTATTGTGTTGAGATTGGTTCTAATCATTACTTCATAGAGAATATCTTGGATGTTTGGTTTGTAAGTTTCGGTATGTTCTAAATGAATGGGTATAAGAAGTATGTGGCTTGGTGATATTTTCTATATGATCTAGTTATCATATTTTGATATTCGCATGAATATTTCAATATGTTATATCAAGTCATGTTGTGATGTAATTTATGTGTTCCATTTGGTATTTTCATGTTAATCTAATATAATGGGAGACTTAATATTGTTGTATTGACGGCTTCCATTTCATGGGCCCTTGTTTATTCAATGAGTAGTGGTCTTTGTAATTTAGCTTTTGAGATCATTTGAAGACCAGTAATTTGGGGAGAGAGTTAGGGACATCTGGTGTTCTTCCCAGTATCTTTTGATCATGATATTCTTGTACTCTTATGTCCTGTTCTATTTTCCTTTCACTGAATTTTGTAACCATTGATCATTTATTTTATTCATAATGATATAAGCATATCTTTTTCTTCCTAATATGAGTCTTATAACCATGCTATTAATTTAAGTAGAGTAACGTTTTTAGCGTTATCATTTAATATAACAATAGTAGAGGAAACCAAACTTGTACCAAGTGTAGTGATAACACCCTATGGTTTTACTATTTTAGCTTCCACAATTGACTTTTGAAATGAAAATTTTTAAGTCATAAAAATGGGGGTGTTATATTGAGATCCCCACATAAATAACTACAAAATCTAACATGCTCTCACCTATTATCACAAGTAAAAATTTGCATATTTAATTCTAAAGAAGTAAGCACATAAAATAAATATAAATCACGGCCTCAAAGCATAATCGAAAACCATCAGATACTCATGCCACCACACTTTCATGCTTTTGCACAAATAACTTAATCTAACATAAAATAATCCCTAGCATTATTCATATAAAATAATAAGGAAACCATGGCTCATGTTTGCAACACTTAAACATAATATCAAATACATAATTACATTAATTCCTAGCATACAATGATGAGAACTGATTTACCCATTTCCAAGCCCAAGCAAATAAGAGAAAATATCCATAAGATCTTAGACTATCTTGGAAACCCTTAAATCACAAAAATTACCATAAAAACACTTACAACAAGCAATCATATAATTAAAAAAAATTATAAGGGAAGAAGTAGAATATGCCCTACTAAAAAGGGCAGCATGAGAGGAAGAGGAAGATGGTGATTCTTCAAAAATTAACCACAGACTTAAACTCATATACTTACTTTAAAAACAAATAAAGGGTAGATAAAAGGAATTATAAATAATAATAAAAGAATAAGAGAGAAGTGGAGAGGCTCCGTCACGACTCAAGAATAAGGGCTCACACTAAGATAAAAATGCAAACAAGTTTAGGAGAGAGGATATACCAAACGAAGAGAATTTAAGGTGTGGGATTTTTAAGTGAATTAAAGCAACAAAAGAGGCATAAAAGGGGGAGGAGTTATCAAGTTGAGTGGCCAAGAAGATAGGTGAGGGTTTACTTGATCAACATTTGAGATAGAGTGCGTAAAAAGGTGAGTAAGGTTTATGCCAAACCAAAAATCAAGAAAAAGGGGATAGAGGTGAGATGAACAGGTTTGGGTAGGTAGGGAGTCTATTTGGCAGAGGTAAGGGCACATGGAAAGTGAGAGAATAAGGTTAGAGCATTTAGGGTGCAAAAAAGACATGAAGTAATATACTAGGATATGAATAAAATTAAGAAAAAGCTCAAACAATGAAATAAACTGTGAAACAAGTTATAATATGATTATGCTTAGCAAGGAGGTAATTTTCGTGGCTCAACAATATTTTTAAGTTTCTTAGATTATTTTTAATAGATAAAAGATCAATAAATAGGAATTAATTAAGAAAAATATCAAATGGATTTCAAACATTTGCATATTTTATGGGAAAGTGTAAAATAAATATAAGAGCCCAAATATATAAAATATGGGATTTAGGAATTATATTGGAGAAAAAAATAAAAAATTAAAAAAAGCACAAAATTGTTGTTGTTCTATCAACTATGAAACCACTCGATAAAGCACTAATCCTAGAGGATGGGTTGCTCAAACACCAAGATGGGTTAGTAGAATGCTAGTCCATAAATCCTAATTCTAATTATTTTTTACTCCATTAATCTAATAAATAATTAGTTAATATCATTACACATAATAATAATAATACATTTAGCACATATTATCTTAAAATAGTTCATATAATTAATTACATATAAAATACCATTTTTCAAACTTAAGATTTGAATTAGGGTCGCTTCTAACATCTATTTAAGGTAGTTTTCTCAACCATATAAGTATTTTTTCCCTCAACCCTGTATTTTTAATCGAACCATCTGATTCCTTACTAGGGCACGATAGCACACCAGAGAACCAAAATCAAATGAGGGCTACACCTCATCTCGATGGTAGGTAATCCTAGAGATTAACCATTTTTAAACTCGGGGTCTTCTAATTTAAATATTAGTATTATTACAAATATTAAATATTTCATAGCACTTCCCATTTTCTTACTTAACCATTTTTTGTTATTTCCATTTTCAAATTAGTAATAGTATCAGCAACATCACTAATATTTAATTTGTGCTTCTCCTAGTTGCCTTCTTGTTCTTGTCCTTCTTGGATTATTCAGATAATTATGAATTGATAAAACTGGCTACTCTTAATCTAGGATAAATGAGTTCTTTGAGATCCCTTCACTAACTATACATCTTCCCTACCCTTTGATATTGACTTAGCGTAGTTTTCTTCCTCTTCAACATCCTTCCTTTTGTAGCACTGCCTACATGAATGCTTATTGTTAGATCATACTCTATGAATAGAATTAGAAAAATGTTGTAGTTTATGGGTGGTTTAGTTGTGGGGTGATTTTGGAATGATGTGAGTTTGAATAGATTTTGTTTGGCTAGTTATGAGGACAAAAACATTAAGTTTGATTACTCTTTGATCATGGTTGAAGTAAATAAGATACATTAGATTGTAGAAAATCTTCCCACCGAGGCTTGAGTCTGACAAGATTGATGTATTGATAAAGAATAGGGTTATGTCGTGTTCTTGATCAGATTGATCCTCCTAATGTTGCTAGTTTTGGTGAAGGTAGGAGGTCTGAGGGTTAGATTTTTGGTCCAATAGCATTGGTGGTATTGGTTCTTGTTAGGGAAGGATAGTGGGATCTTGTTATTTGGAGTTATGAATATGTATGATTAGGGTATATTAATATGAGTAAGAAGAATGGAACATGCTCTTTCTTATATTACTGATAGTCGTAAGATGATAATAATTTGCTCGTATAAGTACCTATATATATAAGCTAAAGGCTAATATCTTATCTTAGAAGATATAACAAACTACTAAGATAATATATTCAAAAGATAAAACTTAGACTAAATCAAAGATATACTATATCTAAACCATACATAAACATATCTCTTATTTCTCCCCCATGAACTTAACTCTCTCTACACTTTTCCTTGTTGCTACTACCAATCTTTCCTTTAGTTTGTTAAAAAACTTAGAAGACAAAGGTTTAGCTAATATGGCATCTACTTGATCAATGGCTGACACATGATTAAGCACTAAATTCCCTACTACAACCTTTTATCAAACAAAATATAAATCTAGCTCTAAGTGTTTGGTTCAAGTATGTAAAATAGGATTAGCAGATAAAGCAACTGTACTATGAATATCATGCCAAAGAACAAGTGGTGACGAGTACGCTCTAATCTTTTAAAGAAGAAACTCTAGCTAAAGCAACTCAGCTAATGCATTTGTGAAACTTCTAAACTCAACCTCGGTACTAGAATGAGACACTACATCCTATTTTTTTGAACACTAAGAAATAAAATTAATGCCTAAATAAATGTAAAAACTAGTAGTAAATATTCTATCATCTAGATCATTATCTCAATTTGTATCACTAAACCCTTTGAAATCCAACCAAGAATAAGTATGTAAAACCATTCCATCTTCAACCATCCTTTTCAAGTACCTAAGAATAATCTTTATAGCTTTCCAATGAGTAGTTAAAGGGCTATTCATATATTAACAATCATTGTTCACACTAAAATCAATTTATAGTCGTGTGATTGTGATATATTACAAAGCTCCGACCACTGACCTATACTTTGAGACATTTGAAATAGGATCCCCTTCTATTTTAGAAAGCTTCAGACCACTGATCATGGGAGTAGGTAAAGTCTTAGCATCATTCATCTTTACCTTTTCAAAAAAAAAATCATATATATGCTTTGTTTGTAACAAATGCAAGCCTTAGGATAGTGTATTACCTTTAATGCCTAGGAAATAATGCAAATCTCCCAAATCTTTCAAGAAAAAATATTAACTAAAGAGACCAATTAATGATTTAAGCTCAACATCATTACTCCCAGTGAGAATAATGTTATCCACATACATTAGAAAAAAAATTGTAGATACTTTATTAATTCTAAAAAATAATGATTAATCTTCTCGAGAGTTCTTAGAGCTTAAGTCCTAAAGAAACATCTTCAGCTTGTCAAAACAAGCCTTAGGAGCTTGTTTTAATCCATATAAAGCCTTTTGAAATTTACAAACCAATGGTAAACCATCCTTGCCTCTTCATTTCTCAAAACCAAATGTTTGATCCATAAAAAATTCCACTTACAAATCTCCATTAAGAAAGGCATTATTAAAATCCAATTGATGTATAGGTCATGCTCTAGCAAGAACAACTCTTATAGTAACTAGTTTAGCTATAGGATAAAAAGTTTTAGAGAAATCAAACCCATATATGTGTGTGTAACATTTAGCTACGAAATGAGCCTTATATGTGGAGATAGAGCCATTTGGATTTTTCTTCAACTTAAATACCCATTTACACCCCACAACCTTCCTATCATATGACAAAGACATCCAGGTCCAAGTCTTATTGTCCGTTAAAGCTACATATTCCTCTTCCATTACCTTTTTCCACTATGGATGTGCCCAAGCTACTTCTACACTATCTAGCTTATGTAGATCAAGGTTAACATGATATACTTTAATCTTAAAAATATCATCTTTATCTAAGTAACCATAGGATGTTGGTTAAGTGTTCTGTTAAGAGAATAATTAGGAGGATTTGAGTGTTGAAATCACAAGGAATTAGAATAAAAACTCTAGCAGAAGAAGAAGGGGAAGAAGACTCTTGACAATTAGAAGATTGATTATGTGACCTAGCAGAACAGTCACAAATAGATATAGGACTCTAGGAAGTTACATTACTAGGACTTTTGTCTGAGGAAGGGCCTTGAGACACTTAACTAAGACTCAAAATAGGCATATCAATTGTTGCAGGGGAACCTTGAGAAAAAGAACTTGTAGGGTCTTATGAATGAGTGATAGAGGAAAAACTAACTCATCAAACACAACATGTCATGAGACATAGACTTTGTACAATTTATCTAAGCATTTATAACCCTTGTGTGAATGACTATAACATAAGAAGGTATAAATAGATGACCCATAAAGCATTTATATGCATTATAGGGTCTTAAATAAGGAAATCAATGACAACTAAAGACCTTTAAAAATAAGTAATCAAGTTTAGTTTGAAAGATTACCTCATAAGGGGATCGTTGTCTCAATATCCTAGTAGGTAACATGTTGATAAGATAGAAAATACTAGTGAAAGCATCAGACCAATACTTATGAGGAAGATTAGCTTGAGCTAACAAAGCCAACCCAGTTTCCACCATATGCCTATGCTTCCTTCCACTAATGATATTCTATTATGAGGTGTGGGGACATGACAATCTATGAATAATACTAACCCTTTTTAAAAGAGAAGACAAACCCCTAAACTCTCCTCACTAGTTATTTTGAAGCATTTTAATTTTCTTTTTAAATTGAAGCTCTACCTATGACTTAAAATGAACAAAACATTCATGTGCTTCTGTATTATTTTTAGAAAATATAACCGTGTGAATTGAGAATAAGCATCAACAAAACTCAAATAATATCAAAAACCATAAACAGGTGGTGAGGGAGATGGTGTAACACCCCCAAAATTCACTACTGAAAAATTTTGTTAAATAAAAAGGAAATTAGCGGAAGCAAATTAATAAACTATGAACTTTGGGGATATTATCGCCACACTTAGTACTAGATCGGTTCACTTCTACCATTCTAGTACCAAGTGTTAAGGCTAAAAGAGTAAAACATAATTTACAAGAAACTTAAGCATATATAAATCAGAGAATCGCAGTAAACAATTTACGAGAGTAAGATCCAACAACGGTGGTTACAAAATAACAAACACCTTGAATTTAAAAGAGACAAATTAAAACCCTGAAATTTACCGGATAGTTCCTTACGCTCTTTCCTGAGGCCCACTTGCGTAGCACCGGACACGACCTGGAGGGGTACTGCCCATTGAATAGGCAGGGGCCCCACGAAGGGAACCCTTCAGTACTACGGTACTGAGTAACCCTTTAAATACACACTTAAAAGTAGACACGCAATGTAACACATGAAATACTACTATTTTTGTACATAATCATAGGTATAAACATGATATTCTGATCCATATATTCGCACATCCAACAAGTCAATCAGATATTAATAGCGTATCAGTAACATTCGTTTTCGTATATTCGCATACTTCACAAATCAATCGAATGCTAATAGGCCATAATGAATAATCGATATATTTCGGGCCTTAAGGCCATTGGTCCATTATTAAACAATCATCTCGGATTTTAAATGTCCATGTGAGTGCGGGAACTCCACTATTATAGCTGGTGGACCAGAAAAATATACAGGGCAGAACACTCTTGACCACTATTATTCGTCGGTGGACCGGTCTTCAGGGCAGAACGCTCCTAGCCACTATTATTCGCCGGTGGACCGGTCTGGCCCTGACTCACAAGGTGTTCCACTATAAGTGATTAGTATCTTCCCCATGTCTTATCGATTTTATGTTTGGTTTGATGAGCATGGAATCCCCCACTATTATAGCCGGTGGACCGAAAATATATACAGGGCAAAATGCTCCTGGCCACTATTATTCGCCGGTGGATCGGTCTCCAGGGCACCCCGGCTCCTGGCTACTATTATTCGCCGGTGGACCGGTCTGGGCCCGACTCAACATCTTCCTCTTTAAGTGATTAGTGTCTTAAACGTATCTTATTCGAAAGTATTTCACCCTTGACATGCATGGCTAACTATATCCACACTTATCCTCTCAGGAGGGCCCATCCCATATCTTGAGACTTCTACACCTCCTAACTCAGTTTTCTCCAAAAACCCTAACTCGGGCCTATGTGGCCCATCCTTCTCTATTGTACACATCCCGACTATTTCAACACCCCACACGTCACGACCCTTAGATCCAGCCCTCACTTTCTACCCCACTCATTCTCGTTTATTTTTATTATTTTCTTTTTCTTTTCCACCTTCTCACATTAGAGTTTCCTCCCAACCCTAGATTAGTCTCCTACGCACCCTTATACTGTCTCACGTACTATTTTTCACCCGAAGCCCTTAGACACCCAAACGACACTTCTTTTACCTTCCTCACATCCTGAGACAACTTTCCATACGTAAAGTTTGCCCCCATACGGACTCTAATCATCCCATGCAAATCCTAGTTCCTCCCATACCTACATTATCCAACTTACTTCCCCTTGGTTATCTTTCTCTCTCATTATTCTTTTTCATGCCTCCATCTCCAATTACCACATTAATTATCCTAGCATGCATGTCCCTAAGGGTCACATCACATCACATCATAAAAATACTGCATATCCATATCAGCACATAGCAAAAAGGGGCACATGAACATACCTTGGTTCTAAGCCATGCCACACGTGAAACAATTAAAATAATAACATGTAGATCTCGACATAAAAATTATATAGGGCATCCAAGGCATGTAGGACATATAGCACACATTCGATCTTAGCTACGCCCTTACTCGGTTTAGGTTACCGAGCTATTTCCCACACTTGTTAGGCTACTAATCACCCTTCCTAATTATTACACTTAATATAATTCCCATTTGGTTGGTTAGATTACCAATTTACCCATTTCCTTTATTATAATTAGTAAAGTGCCCTTTAGTTGGTCAAATTACCAAATTACCCTTGTTCATTGTCCTAATTACCAAATCACCTCTTTAGTTGGTTAAATTACCAAACTGCCCCTCACATTTATCATATTTACCATTTTACCCTTCTCCATTATCATATTATTATTTTATCCTTCTCTTTTATTAAATTATTGTTTTACCCCTCTCAATTATTATAATTACCAAGTTACCCCTTTCAAATTTCCACTTTTACCCCTCTTATTTACAAAATTACCATTTTTCCCTTTGCTTATAAAATTACCAAATTACCCTTTTATTTCAAAATTACCAAATTGCCCTTTTATCACAAAATTACCAAATCGCCCTTTTGTTACAAAATTACCAATTTGCCCTTTTATTACAAAATTACCAAATCACCCTTTTGTTACAAAATTACCAAATTGCCCATTTATTACAAAATTACCAATTTGCCTTTTTATTACAAAATTACCAAATCCCCCTTTTGTTACAAAATTACCAAATTGCCCTTTTATTACAAAATTACCAAATTACCCTTTTATTACAAAATTACTATTTTACCCTTTATTCACAAAAATACCATTTACCCCTTACTTCTAAAATGACCAATTTACCCCCTTACTTCCAAAATTACCATTTTATCCTTTTATTAACAAATTTACCATTTTACCCTTGCCTCCAAAATTACCAAATACCCTTTTTAATTAAGAATTACATTTTTACCCTTAGCACACCCCTTATATTATATTATTATTATTACTACATAAAATATTAACTTTAATACCTCATTCACAACTCTTATCATTATTAGCACCCATATATATATATATATATTAGGCCATATTCTTATACAAGATACATTACCAAAATACCCCTAAGTCCCACAAAAAACTTTAATCATGCTTAAGATCACAATAGCATAATACAACATGGATAATACTTAACATTTCCATTAATAACCGACTCCTACATTAAACAATATCTCCAAACATAGCACATAATATCATGCTTCTTTTTCGTCAATCAACACAAGAATCACATATATCATATTAAACAACATAAACCAAGCATAATAATATATTAGAAATCCTAATGTGCTAACATACGTTAATCCACGCGTTTAAGTGGGGTTTAATGATTACCTCGGTTTTTGCAAAAATGAACCTTACCGATAGTTTGATTAAAGGTCCAAGCTTTGATTATCAAAACCAATACCTAAAAATAATATAAAGACTTATTACATTAGAAATGATAAAATCAAGGCATAAAACTTTATAATGCTTAATTAATCAAATAATTAAATTAAAATATTATTATACCTCAAAAATTTTACCCAAATAAATTAACAAAGGCAGCAGCTCATCCTGCTCATGCAGTATGAGCTGCATGCAAGGAAAGTTGGAAGAGGGGCTCGAAGGTGGTAAAAGAGGGAGAAATAGGCATTTTCGGGTTGGTAGTTTGGGGCTAAGAAAAGAGGGGGTTGGGGGAGGATTTAGGGCAAGGGAATGGTGCAGAGGTGGAGAGGGGTGTAAGTGGTGATCGGGGAAGGGTTAACGGTGGCTAAGGGCTGCAGAAGCAGCGGTAGCGAAGCTACGAAGGTGGCGGCCGAGGAGGGAAGTCGAGATGAGGCTGGTGAGGAAGGAAAAGGGAGGGGAAAACGAGGGCCTACAGGTGGTTTCTTCGTCCAAAGGAGCATTGGGGGTGGTAGAGGGGTTGCAGGGAGCAATACGGTGGCTCAGGTGGCGGCAGAAACGGCTGGACGATGGTGGAATGTGGCGGTGCGGGGCGGTTGCCGATAAGGGGGGTAAAGAAGAGAAAAAGAGGAGAGGAAGAAGAATGGCATTGCGGGGTGGCTTGATGGGGGCTGTGATGGCTCGAGGGTGAGGTAGAGGGTGGCAGGAGGTGGTGTAGGTGGTATTTGAGGCGGAGGCAGCAGAGAAATTGGGCGGCGAAGCTAAAACAGAGAGGGTGAGGGAAGGAGAAGAAAGGAAAGAAAGAGAGAGTTGGGGAGCATGGAGAGGCTCGGGGAAATGGCCGAATGGAGCAGGAAGGGAAGAAGAAAAAGAATAAGGAGAGAGAGGAGGTGACAGGGAGCTCAAGGATGGCGTTAGGGTGGTAGGGGGATGGGAGTTGTAGGGAGAGGGAGACAGGGATGGTGGGACCAGGATGGCAAGAAAATGACGAGAAGGAGAGGGAGGGAGATAGGGGAGGTCAACGAGGGAGAGGGAGTTGTAGGTTGGGTGGGGAAAATGGTGGAGGATAGCCGAGATTATCGCCGGGGAAAGAGGAAGAAGAAGAAGTGAAGAAGAAAGGAGGGTCGTGGGCTGGGCATGCAAACAGACCGGCCAAAGGAAAGAAGGAGTCGGCCCGGTAGAGGAAGAAAGAAAAGAAAGGAGGAGGGGGCGGCCGGGCTCATGCGCAGGAAGGAGAAGATGGGACAGGCCCAATCGCGTAGGGGGGAGAAGGGGCAGGCCGACTAACAGGCTGCCTAAGGAAGGAAAAAGAAAAAGAAAGAAAGGGAAAAGAAGGAAAAAGGGAAAAGGGAAAAAGGAAAAATGGTTTTAATTAAAATAATTTAATTTATAAATAATAAAGTAAAATATTTTTGGGTAATAAGTTTATTTAATAATTTAATTTAATATAATTAAAATATAAGGGTTTAAAAGAATAATTTAGTAAAATAATGGTTTGGGAAATTATTTAATAAAAAGGACATGATAAAATAATTAATATTTATTTTAATTTATTAAATATTTATATCCAAATTTATATACTCAAAAATACACAAAATAATTAAATTAAAATATTTAAAGGCTAATATATCCAAAATAAAATTTATTTATTAAAATATAGGCTTTTTAAAAATTCAGGGGATTACAGATGGTCCTCAAATATCATATTCAGTTAATTGTGAAGGATCGGTATAAATAGTTTGAGACAGGGAAAGAGTAACTTATGACTTTTTCCTAGTTGACAGGCCTCATAAATATGAATCTAACTAACCTTACAAGGGATATGATAATTAGTGAGGACTTTCTTCACAACTTTCATAGATGGGTACCCTAATCTCCTATTCCACAACCTGTAAATAAACTTATCTTTGTCTTGTATACTATGTTGATTGCATGAATGACGAGTATCTAACTGTCTTGAATCATCACCTTGATCCATCCTTTTGTTTCCTATGACTCTATGTTGTTCATCCTTCAACAAGCTAAATTGGTAGAAGCCATTAACCATATGTCCCTAAAGAAGAGTTTCCTTGATGGCTAGATCCTTCACAAAACAAGAGTGAGGATGAAGTTCAAAATAAACAAAATTATCTTTTGTAAATTTTGAAACACTAACAAGATTTTTAGTAATCTAAGGGATATATACAACATGATTTAGCTATAAAGGTTTATAAAATTATGAAGGAAATTCATAGTGACAAACTTGAGCAATATCTAGACCAACACCATTCTCCATAAGAAAATCATGTTTACCATCAAAATCAATGCTAAAACTGACGTTTTTTAGATCGTTAGAAAGGTGATTAGTTTCTCCTAAGTCGTGATACCAATTTAACACATTTGAGCTTAAATGCTCAACTAAAACCCACTCAAGAAAATCTAAGATAGGATTAGGTTATTTTTATGTAAGTTCACTGAAGATTGACTTTTACCTCCTTGATTAATACTGCTTGCACTATTAGAATTATTATTAAAGCACATTAAAGGATGGATCAAACCTGTAATAGTACTTCACAACTGTATGACCTATCCTTCCACATAGCTAACATTGTGGCCTATTGTTAGTATTTTAACCACCTTGAACTCTATTTCTACTTCCTCTAAAACCACATCTGCTTCCTTGATGTTGATTTTGAGAGAAGTTTCTTTCAGTCCTTGAATTCTAAGGTTCTTAATTCCCACTATAATTAGTAGAACTTTTCCTTTGAGTAGCAACATAATCCATCATCTGACCTACCATCCATAGGTTAGCTCTTCCTTCATGAGCCCAAAGGAGATTGCCTAAACTTTTTATACTGTGAGGGGTAACTCTAGAGTCATTCACAACAACTATAGTCTCATATTCATCTCCAAGCCCATTTAAAATAGCTAGTACATCATTTATTTCACCTAATTTGTGTCCAGCTTCTTACAGTAGGTCAACTAGAATTTTTTACTTTTGAAATATAATATTTCATGGCCATTCCTTCCTTCTTACAACTTTTTAGTTTTTTCTTGTAATACATAACTTTGGTAGTTGACTGGGAGGCAAATTGTTGTGTTAGTGTATACCATACCTCATAGGACAATTTTCATCCATTCAACTACGGTTTATAAGATGGAGATATGGATGATAGAAGCTAGAACACAAGTAGCTTATCTTGCTGTTGATAGGCCACAAATAAAGAGTTAGAGATAATGATCGATCCATCATCCATAAGTGCTTGTTTGGGAATTTTTTACGTGCCCAGAATATATGGTTCCAACCCATATCCACTAATTGTATATTCAACCTAAAATTTCCACCATAAATAATTATCTTCTTTAAGCTTGAAGATAATCAACTAACTAAGTGGTGTGACTTCAAATCTTGATAAATCATCACTTTGAGCAAGCTAATAAGATGATTTCTTTATGGAAGCCTAGATTTCGAGTATCTTCTAAGAATCAATGGATTCTTGCCATGATTAATTGATGCAGGCAATGTATCCATTGATGTAGGAAATGTATATTACTTATGACTAGTGATGGGGATTTCGAATGTAGGATTGAGTACTAATGCTCTGATACCAAGTTAAGAATATGTATGATTAGGGTGTATTAAGATGAGCAAGAAGAATTGAACATGCTCTCTCTTGTACTATTGATTGTCGTAAGATGATAATAATTTGCTCATACAATTACTATATATATATATGTATGTAAGCTAAAGACTAATATCTTATCTTACAATATATAACAAACTACTAAGATAAGATATTCAAAAGATAAAACTTAGATTAAATCAAAGAAATACTATATCTAAACCATAACTAAACATATCTCTTATTTTTCGGAGGTTTGAGGATTATCAGTAGTGGTAAGTTTCTTCCCGTTAACAATCACATTATTTTTTACAACATTGATCGATTTATTAGTGGAAGGATAATTGTTGTTTGTTACTACCAGGCCTTCGCTTTGACATAATGTCATAGAAGAGTGTTGTGTAGTGATTTTTTTAGTGATCCACTGAGTGGATTGGATTGATTGAGGAGAGAGAAATAAGAAGAAGATGATGATTATGGTTAATTAATGGTGTGTTTGTGATTATTATCTCTAATACCATCACGATCTATCAATTAGCGGAGTAGGGGTTTTTTTTTTGGTTGATGATGTTGGTATTTAATCAATCCTGTTACTGCTATCACAATTGCTACAATACGTACATAGCATTTGGATTGTGTCAAGTTGAATAGCAACAGCAACAAACAAACAAACAAGCAAAAAAGAAAAAAGAAGGTTGAACAGAGAACGATAGTCTTTGGAACCGAGCAAATTAAAGCAAAAGGGAAACAGGCTTTTTGGTACTGAGTGGAGAACAAAATTATGGAGTCCTAAGAAAGAAACATGAGAAAGCCGTCTTTGTGTGTGTTTTCTGATATGTCTATATTTCTATACAGAAAGAGAATGAGGAGAGAGATGCAGGTTTTTTTTTTTTTTTTTATAAGAAGTAAATCCAGTTATTTATAGAAAAGGTGTTGGTACACAAGCGTCGTCTCGAATCATCTTAAACAGATGTTGAAAGGATTGCTAGTCCCTTATCCGGCCAAAAACCCACAATTTCGTAGAGACGCAACTTCTGAGTACAAAGCTCTAAAGAACGATACAAACCGAGACACCATAACACGATGCTTTAGTTCGTTACCGTAAAAGCAAAACACCCTACGCCGCCTATGATAGAAAACACCCATACCAAGTGCCCAAACCCATTGTAGCCAATACATCCCACCCGACGAGAAACATACTCTTTTATATGTGCAGCCTCTACGAGAATTCGACACCCCATAATTTTAGATGATGATGATGGTGATAATAATAATAATAATAATACAATGAAAGAGGGATCTATATATGTGTGGTCATATGAAGTAAAGTAAAATAATAAATAATTAAATGTTAGTTATTGTTACTATAAATATGTAGTAAATAAGTAATAGTTTTGTTAATAGAATTTTGATAATTGACGCGCGTAACTAAAGGTAATTACCTGGTGTAAGGAATTTATTAATAGATGGGTGTTTGACTCATTCAATCTATATTTATTAACCAACTATCCCTTCTTCTTCTTTTTTCTTTTTCTTTTTTTCCTGGTGAATTAGCAAACTCTAGAAATTACGGATTAGTTAAAGTATCTTTCTTTAACCCTAACAACTCCCGGCTACAATAGCCGCTTAATTTTTCCATAGCCTATTATTAGTGTACGGCAATAAATAAATAAAAAAGCCAAAAAAAAACCAAAAAAACCGAAAACTCTCTATCATTCATTCAATCAAATAGACCAAAGCGTAAAAGTAACCCGTCTTTTTCTTTCTGGTTTTCACTGACTCGTGGGTCTTAGCATGAGTGGATGCATGCGTTTTCTTCTTGGCCAGATGAATATTGACTGCAGCGCACTATATGAATAATTGATTAGGTTGTGAGTAGCGTGGCGGCCATCAAATCTCCTAATGCGTACGTCCTACACGTTCTGACCCTTTTTCCGATTTGGCTAAGTTGAACTAGGCCAGTAACTGCAGTGTAAAAAACATGGTGTACTGTTGGCATCATGGTATTAATCAATCGAGTATACTACTGCTGCTAATTACTAATTCTGATCATTTGCATGCCGACGTAGAGGCTTTTCCTTCTAATTTTATGCCTCAATTTTAGCATAGAAAAATCTTTATTCGGAATTGTTTTACTTGGACTAAGGGTGGTTATTGCGCTAGCAATGTCTAGAATAGCAATAATATAATATAGATTACCGTTGGTCTAAATCAGTGCGTTGAAATATATTCCATCGTGGCTAGCTAAGTGGATAGTTCCAAGTATTTGATTGATCAACGGCGATGGTTTAATATAATTCAACTGCATCTAATTTATAGCATATTTAAAGTTACTTATTAAGAATAATTATCCATAATAATCACTTATTTTAAAATCTTTTAGTCCAGTTATCATGAATAACTATTCTTGATAAGGACCTTTAAACCTAAACTTAATTAGGATTTTAGATTCTTATATGTGGAGTCTATTTGCTTAGTTAGTAACATTACTATTTTACATTCTTGTATTTGCACAAAATAAAATTTGAAATTAACCTAATCGCTAGTGTATTACTCATGGCTGACTATTTGATTAATGTGAGCTCAAGATGATGATAACCATATACCATATAGAGATGAATGTTAAGTCTTAATTTGCATACACTTAGGATCATATAGTAATTGGTACATTTTTGTATATTTAATTTGGTATTTATTTTTTCTATAACGGAATAAGTTTGGGGTCAAGTAAGTTAATTGGTAAAACATTTATTTACTACGGGCCGTAGTGATTCACCTATTATCAACCTATTCGTAGAGTTATTTGTGTATCACGGATAATAACATACTCAATCTATAATGTAATATGAGGCCGATGAGTTAAGATAGCTGAATAGTTTGGGATCGGACTAAATTGTATATAATATATAAATTTATTTAGCTAGTATAATTATGGTATTGAAAGTTATTTGCTATTAACTTATAGAACCATTATATGGGTAGCATCTATTGATCATATAGCACTCCAGATAATTCTTATTTTATAAATTCTTATATTTTGATGACTCTAAATTTTCATTAAAATTATGAGCTTTATGAATATTAATTTGTTTATACTTGTTTTATAATTGCTCTTGCTAATTTACTTAGAACGTATTCATGGTGCTCATATAGTTTTATGTATTGTTGGTGCTCATATGTAGTTTATGGTACATATTATCTTATGATATTATTGCATGATCTTTGTTTTTTTTTTCCTAATTGGTATTGAATTACGTAAATAGTTGGAGTGTGACCCAAGTGGTATATAATTATGAAGCGATTAAATTAAAATTTATTTTGACAAAGATTTAGTTTTGGAAAATATATTTATAGAAGGCATTATTTTTCATTTAATAAGGGGTAAACAACAAAAAGTTGATAATTTGGAAAAGTATCAAACATAAAAGGTACCTAGTTTTGACAAGTTGGTTAAATAATGAAGGAAAAACAATGTGTAGTCGTGATTTTATGATTTGGTTATATTAAAATAAAATATATGAATTAGGTTTAGGGTTCTCTAAAGTTGGTCTTCTAGAGTTAAGAATCGACAATGATCTTTTCTTAGATTGTAATGACATGTTTGCTTAGCTAAGAGCCAGTTTAGGCTTCATGTCTATTCTATCAAAATTATACATATATTTTAAAGAGTGTGCGCATTTAAAAATTGAATGACTTAGGTAAAGTTAGCCCCAAATATATTAATTTTATTAAATTTACCCAAGAGGTGATCCTCCCGTGGTAGATATTGTAAGAGTATTTACCCTTCATATAATGTTTATAAAATATTAAGTAAACTTAATATATAAGCTTTATGGTTATTTCATATAATGTTTTAACATGGCATTTATTATTATTTTTTCTTTACTATATAAAATATTATCTCTTCCTTTTATACAATAAATTACTTAGTTATTCTCCTTATTAACGTGTTATATATTTTAAACAAAGATACAATGATTCATGATGTACGGAATAAATAGATAGTCCTGTATAAGTAGTATGTAATTATACTTGCAGAATGTGTGGAGAAAGTAAATGACAGCAAACCAAAGCTTTCTATCTTTATTCTTATTTTTGTAATTACTGGCATTTGCTTATTATTTCTTCTTTGGTTGATGTTGGGCATCACTATTAGTTTCAATATGGATATTATTTTAATTATTGATTTAGTATTTGTTTTAAATCAGCTTTACATGTACAAGTGAGACAATGACGTCTGCTTGCGATAGTAATACCTCAAATATTGGTTAGAGCTTTCATAATTTTCTTAAATTTTTGAATGGCTTTCTTCTGGAAATGACAGAGAATCATAAAACGACGGAAGAAAAACAAAATGAGGGCGGGGGGTCGCCAGTCGGGACCCCATAGCCCATTTTCCTGCCGCAAAGAGGCAGACTGGCATTGGCGGTGTTGCTGTTTCTTTGTTTCTTTTCAGCCTTGCCCGCGTGTTGTCGGGCCTCTTGCAGGAGTTCACCCACGTGCGCGCTTTGTGTCTACGGGGTATTCCTCCTTTACCCAGCACCACGACCTGAGGAGATAATAATAAGATTCCTTTTGTACTCCTGATTCTGAAAAAGAGAGCCGTTCAACACCATCAAGATTTATTCGTAACAAACACTACTACCTCCCCACATGGACGATTTAAATTTGGAACCCAGACCTCAAAGAGTTTGGTCATATTATCCAACGAACTAAAGCCGCCTTAGTGGGTGGTGCATATTCATGGAAAGGAACTTCCATTTTGTGATTATAAATTTATAATAACAAATAGAGACGAGATAAACTACAAATTGTGTAAGACAAGCCAATTACCCTTTAAAATTTTTTTACACTCCAATCTTTCCATCCCCCCTTCTTTTCCCAGATCGAGCTCATTGAGAATTCAGTCTCTGAACATCAACTACTTGATAAATATCGCCTCGCCTTTGCTTCTCTAGCGGGAGATTCGTCCTGTGAGATAATAAAGGTAAACAGTGCGTCGTCTTATCTAAAACACCGCAGACGCGACGAAAGCTTTTAATACAAAAAGAAAACACCCCCTTGAGCAAAGATAAATTCCTAACGTAGAAAGTCGGAAACCATGAAAAGAGGTCCTTACCTCCTCAGTTCAATCAAGGAATAATCGATCTCTGACATAACTATATCTTCCTCATGTTCCGTCGTCGCCAGTATCTCTCCGAACTGCCAAAGAAGTAAATTCTCACTCCCGGCTAATAAACATCGTACCAACTCAACATTTACCTTAAGATCTTTCACAATTACATTACCCACGAGGATATAATAACCAATGTATTTAAGTTCAAATGAAGTTCGTCAACTTACAGGTCCTACTAGTGTGGAGTGGCCCCAAGCAACATAACCAGCGCCAGCATCACGTGCAGGTGAACAAGTTGCTACATATATCTGTGACAGGGAAAGTGTAAAGAAGCCATCTTTATGAGCATTTCTTATTAGTAATATAGATGCAAGGAACTGTGAGCATTATAGTGCAAGCTAAAGGGAAAAGGATGAAAGATTCCATAGTGCTGATACCTGATTATCAACAGCCCTGCAAGAAAAATGAAGCGACAAATTTAATCAGTGACAAAGGGTAAGATCAAGAGAGGGTAGGCTTCATCTAATGGAAAGATCACTACATCGGCGCATCAACTTGTTACTCGCTGTATGAATGATATAAGAGATGACAAGATACTGGAATTGATTGTTAGCACGTGCGCCCCTTTTATCCCCCTCACAAAACACCCCCCCTCCAAAAAACACACACACACACAGAGCAGCCCTCTTTTGCTAACTGTTTAATAAACTATTTAGCGCGGTGAAATTGAAATCATCCAGCATTTTTAGAAGACCAGCGGCAAATACAACGATGATTTCAGAATTATGAAGTAAATTGCATGTGTGGGCCCAAGATTACAACAGGGTGAAGTCCAACAATTTCATTGTGAAAACACAACAAAAGAGGAAACAAACCAAGCCTCGATTAAACTAAAGGTTTTTCTCCATGAGAGCAGCACTTCCTCACATTCTCTCAAGACTAGCTACGTAAAAACACTGCCCATGTGATCAGTCCCATAGGCACACTAATCTAGGTAAAATGAGGGATAGTCACCAACACTAAGAACACGCCCAAGTGACAAGATTGCCACAGTATAACTAGAAAAACTCGACTAGGGCATGAGGGAAAAAAAAAGGAAGGGCGTTATTTATAACACAATAGAGCTATTTGGACATTGGATTAATATATGCTGATAAATATGTTAAGAATTAGATGAGGACAGAGAGCTATGGAGAACTAGATGAGGACAATATTATTGAGTTGTCAATTATTTACATTGAGCTCAACTATTAAGCAAGCCGGCTAGTAGCAGGGTTGCTAACGAACAGTTAGGCATTAACAGACCACCAAACAACCGGCATCGGTTAACACTAACTTCAGCCAGCATTATACCTAATATTATTGTAGAATTTCGTAGATCGAATGAATCCAAACCAAAATTGGAATTAACAAAATGATGAACAATTAATAATTCAAACACAAAACAACCTAGTTGAAGAAAAAAATAGAAATATTTATTCGTGCTGTTGTATAATTACGATATTATTCAAATCAATCAACCAATTACACAAATCTACAATTCTCTAATACAATTGAGTATTCTATGGAAAAGAAATTGCGTCACACGATTTGATGGATAAAGTTTTCTCATCGGTTTTATACCAGAAAAAACCTTACAGGACAAAATAACGTGTTTAGAAAAGTAAAGAAAAACATAGTCCCCAGTGTTTATTTTCTTACTCTCAACTTTTTACCCAAAACTGACATCAACATATTCTGTAAATAAACACAGCTCATGTTTATCACAAAATTCACATGTCAACCTCATACTTCTTCGACTCTTTTAGAAACCAACACAATATTATGTTGTACATCAAATACCCAATCAAATCTCACAATTTTCCACCTTAATGTAGTATTAATAATGCATGACATGTAAAGACCTCTACAAAAAATCCTTGGCCCAACAAAACACCTCATGGCCTATGAACACCAATCAAGTTCGAAGAACACTCTACCTTACCTACGTTAGCATATCGGCAGGATTATCCAAAGTATCCACTTTCTCCAACACAATTGTGCCAGCAACAATAGTACTTTGGATAAAGTGATATATGATGTCAATGCGCTTTGTTCGACGATGAATAGAATTCTAATTCTTCAATAAACAGATAGTACTCTCACTATCACCTCAAATGACTAGAGGATCATGACCAAACCTCAGCTCGCGTACTAAACTACCCAGTCACATGATTTCCTAGTAAAACTTTGTCATAGCCATATATTCTACCTCAGTAGTCGACAAGGTAGTCTCTCCTACTACCAGGAAGACCTTCAATAAATGGCTGAACCACTAAGACTAGCAAATTAGCTGATCTCCTATACTCTATACAATCTAATGCATTACCCTTCAAGTACCTCATAATCCACTTTAGTGTTTTCCAATAAGCCTTCCTAAGATTTGCCATATATCAACTTACTATACCAACAGTTTGAGCAATATTAGGTTGAGTACATACCATAGTGCACATGATACAACCAATAACATTCAAATATAGAACACTAGCCATGAACTCCTCTTCCTCTTTGGATTTGGAACAATCCAAAACTGAGTCGATGGAATGCCCACCGTATTGGCTTCTATTATATAAAACCTCTCCAACACCTAGTTCACATAAGACTCTTGTGACAAGTATAAAAGTTTAAGCTTACTGTCTTTTATGATCTCCATGTCAAGAATCCTCTTTGTAGTTCCAAGATCCTTCATCTCAAACTCAGTCTTTAGCATTGTCTTCACCTTATCGACATCAGACATATCTTTTCCTGCAACAAGCATATCATCAACATATACCAAAAGATACATAAGTGAGTCTCCCTTCATCTCCTTCGAGTACACACATCCACCATACTCACTCCTAAAAACACCATACTTAAACATAAACTAATCAAACAGTTTATACCATTGACTAGGAAATTGCTTCAAACCATACAGTGACCTCTTTGGTAGGCATACATGATCATACATCTCCTGAACAACAAACCCATCAGACTGTCACATATAAATCTCCTCCTCCAACTCACCATACAAAAATACAACTTTAACATCCAATTGCTCCAACTCTAGATCATGCATAGCCACATGCGCAAGTAAAGTACAAATAAAAGTATGTCTAACTACAGAAGAAAATATCTCATTATAGTCCACACCTAGAATCTGACTAAATCCACGTGACACTAAAAAAGCCTTGTACCTTGATCTCTCGACCTTTAGAACTCCATGTTTGACCTTTTACACCCACTTGCAATCAACTATCTTCTTCTTTCTGAGTGTCTTCACAAGTTCTCATGTCTAATTCTTCAATAAGAACTTCATCTCTTCTTCCATAGCTATATACCACTTAGCAGAATCAAAACTCTCAATAACCTTTGAGAACAATACTGGCTCGTGTACATCAACAACAGTCTCTACAGTAGTTAAAATATAACCAACCAATTTTTTAAAACCAAACTTAACCGAAAGCTTAACAATCATCTGTGCTCTACCTAGGATAACAACCCTGTGTTCTACTTACTGCTTGGATCCACCCACTTCAAAAATAGTGGGTCTATTAGAAGGTTTTCTATCATCCAACTCAGCCTCAATCTCTACCTAGCCCGCAGAATCATCCTAATCCGCCTCCTTAGATACATGACTCGGCCTTTGGAAGAACACAAACTCCTTGAAGGTAACATCCTTACTAGTCAAGAACTTGGATGTAGCTAAGTCCCATAGCCTATATCCCTTCACTCTAAATGTAAAGCTAAGAAAGGTACACTTCTTGGCTCTAGGCTGAAGTTTATCATCATTATATAAACATAAGCACGGCAACCAAAGACATGCAAATTAAAGTAATCAGCTGGTTTATCAAACCACAAATCCTTAGGTGTCTTAAAACTAATGGACCGATTTGGTGACTAATTCACCAGATATGTTGCCATATGAACCGCTTCAGCCTAAAACTCTTTGTCTAGCCCTCTTTGTGATGACAACAAGCTTTTTCCAATAGTGCCATGTTCATCTTCTTAGCAACCCCATTCTATTATGATCTCTCAACACAAGTATGGTGTCTTGATCTCCCATGGTCTTGACAGAAATCACTGAAACTCTACTCAACAAAATCAAAACCATTATCTACTTAACTTGTTTCTTAATTTACTTCTCTAGCAAGGTCTTCCAGCATTTAAAAACACAAAACACTTCATTCTTATACTTTAAGAAATACACCTATACCTTTCTAGAGAAATAATCAATAAATATGAGCAAATATTGCATGCTACATTTAAAAGACCACTCTCGTTGGACTCCATAAATATGAATGGATGTACTCATGCGATGTTCTCATGCTATATTTAGCTGTCGAAAAGCTAATCCACTTCTTCTTACCGAACACAATGCTCACAGTAATCCACAGTACATGTACTATGTCTATCCAGCAACCCTCTTTTAGAGAGCTTAGTAAGTACCCTGACACTCATATGTCCCTGTCCCCACAACAGTTAAACTCACCGACTCATAAAATATCCTGACCCATTTTCCCTTCATGCCACTAGAGCCCTTTTTATAACTCTTAGGGCACCATCTTTAATAACACACTAGCACTCATTACAATTCAAAGAACCCAAAAAAATGCAGTTCTTGGTCATTTTAAGGACATGTCTCACGTTAGACAATATCCTAACCACACCATCATGCCTACTCTCTTTCACCGTCTTAATCCCAGCAGCCTTAAAAGTAGCTTCATTGCCCATCAAGACAACTCCATCCCGAGTTTCCTCGAACGACTAAACCTATCCCTAGTTGGGATATATATGGTAAGAACACCTAGAATCCAAGATCCATTTATCACTAATCTTGGTATATCTATTAGTTACCGTGAACACATCTCCATCACTGTCACTCTGGGCTATAGCAACATCTAGGGGTATACATAATTAGGGTCAACCCAAAAACCCGGATCAGATTGAATTAAACGGGTTAAGTTCGGACCGAATTTTAAAAACTATCCGGATTCCAAGTAACAAATTACAGAAAACTGGGTCCTCCGAGCTGGTCTAAGTCAAACCAGAAATTTTAGGGTCGACCCGGAATTGCAAAACATTGCCATCCTGGAGCTACTCACTTGCTCGAAGCCGCAAACTTGAAGTCAAAGAAGCTCGTCGCCTACCTCTGCCTTTGCCCGTTCCATTCGACTGTTCCCATTGGCTATTTCCCACTTGACTTCCCCAACCAACCCCAGCCCCAATTTCCCTCTTTCAATTCAAACTTCGAAGGCTCAATCGAAGCCTTGGCCTCCCTGGCTCCTCGACGGCTCGACCTTGACATCCTCATCCTCGCCAGTCACATCCTCAATTCCTCTCCTCCCTCCCACTCATACATCTCAGTGGCTTAGTACTCAACACCCGACAAACACTCGAGTCTCGACTCTAGGCAACGGTGTCTCCTCCACTACAGTCTGCACTAGAATATTCCCCCCTGGCTAGTGGCCCAGTCTCGATTATGTTCCTTAGTACCGTCGAGTCTCGATTTTGTTCCTTAGTATTGTCGTTCGTCCCACTACCACCAGAGCAAAAACCATCTCCCCTAATTTGAGAACTCCCACCACCACCACTTTATCTGCTGGCCTATTTTGGAAACTCCCAGTTGGCTAGTCTCCCACCACCCGTTCAACTAGCGAATACCAGTGATCAGCAGCCATAGGCAGTGAGGCACCACCGCACTAGGCCTCCAGCCAGCCAGCCACAGCGATAGCTCAACCAAGACGAGGGCACCACCGCACCAGCCACCAGGAGTCTAGGTCTGTCCCTCACCAAGCATTGTTGTGTTGCTTTGTTGATCTTCATTGTTGATTTGTATCTGCTGCCTGAAATTAAATCTAACAATCTGCAAATTGACCTACAAATTGTTGTGTTGCTTTGTTGCTATAATTATATTTGTTCCAATGAATGGGCTCCCCGATCAGATTCTGCTGTGTTGCTTGCCGATTGTTAGTTGTGTTGAACTGTTGATTGTTGAATGTTATTGATTGTTGTGTAACTTGCATTATTGTTGAATGCTAATTATTGTTGTGTTGATTGTTGAAAGCTGCTAAATATTGTGAAACTTATGTTGATTGTTGAATCATGAATGTTGTCGAATGCTGATTGTTGTGTTGAATGCCTTGATGGCTAGATCTGAATATGGTATTTGCTAATTGCTACTTGCTAGACTTTTAAATCTGCTGATATTTGTTATTTGTTGATCATTTTCCATGCTTGCCGATCTTAGCTAATTGTTTATTGATCATTTGCCTACAAGTCCTAGTTCGATTCGGATCGTTAAATTTTAAGTCGAATTGGCTGATCGGGTACAAATAGGATGAAAGTTGTTCAAAATTCATATAGCTGATTGGTTGTCACAAGTTAACTTGTCGTAGCTAGCAAGTATTATTCTTTGTCCTATTTAGGCTAAATATATGTAATCATATCCCGTCACTTTTAGCAGAAATGTAATAGTGTGCACTTTTTCTTATTTTGATTGTTTTCCTTTGTTTCTTATTTTGTTCTTTATCTTAATTCTTATACTGTTATATATTTGAATTTTGATTTTTTGTGGTTGGTGGTTGGTGATTGTTGACAGCTATAAAATTATTAAGCCACCGATTCATTAACTCAACTTTCACGTAATGTAAGTTAAAAGCTTAGAACTTCCTTTTCTTTTGAAAACTAGAAACTATTTAAGTATTTACTATATGTTATCCGATATTTTTATACTAAAAATTGTTCTTTTTCTTTTCTTTTAGCTGTCGAGCTCCGATATCATATCCAAAAGGAAATGTTTAACATCTGGATCCACCGATCCTCCTAAAACAACTGATGATGCTTCCACTCAAGATATGGAGGTAGAGAAAGACCTTGATTTACTTGATGTTGAGGCAACAAATTTTGGACCTAAGAAGCTAACAAAAGGTCATTGATATGTGAAAAGAAACAATAGAAAGAAGGGTGCTTATTGGGATCACATTTGGGGGTATATGGATGAAAAACATCTACCGAGGATGGAATGTAAGTATTGTCGTGCAACTTTTTCAGCAGATGCCAACAAGAATGGCACAAAAATTTTAAAAAGATATATAAAAAGGTGTGTAAATAATCCTCAAAATAAGAACAAGGTAAAAGGTCAGCAATCTCATCTATGCTTTGACCTTGTTGGTGATGATATGCAAGAGAAGACTACTTTGCGGTATATAACTGTTGATCTAGATGAACTTAGAGAAGCTGTGGGCGAAATGATTATTGCTGATGAATTGCCTTTTAGTTTTGTGGAGAAGAGGGATTTTAGAAAAGTGATGTCTACTGCTTGTCCTCAATTTCATATGCCCTCACGCACTACTATTACACGTGATATATATAAGTTATATCTCAGTGAAAAGATGAGATTGAAAGATTTGCATAATACATCGTGTAATAGAGTTTCGGTGACTACTAATATATGGACGTCTAAAAAAAGAATTAATTACATGCATCTAACTGGTCATTTCATAGATGATCAGTGGGGGCTGCAAACAAGAATTTTGAATTTTTGTCCTATATCTAGTCATAAAGGAGAAGCAATCAATAGGGCAATTGAAGATTGTCTAACTTTTTGGAGTTTGAAGGAAAAATTATTTACTATCACTGTAGATAATGCGAGTTCTAACAATGTTGCTTGCATTTATTTGAAAAATATGGTGAAAAAAGACGGTGGCATTGGTGATGGTAAATACTTATACATGAGATGTGTTGCACACATAATCAATTTGATTGTATGGGATTGTATAAAGGAGCTCAGTCATTGCATTGATTGAATCATGAAAGTTATTAAGTATATTAAAAATTCTCTTGCTAGATTGATTGTTTTTAAACAACATGCTAAAAAATGTAAGATTGAGTACAAAGCTTCTTTGTCTCTTGATGTGCCTACTAGGTGGAATTCAACCTATCTTATGTTGACTACCGCTGTAAAATGTAGGGATGTTTTTGGTAGGATGGAGCTCCCTGTAAAGTTGATACATGATGTTGATGTTGTTGGGCCCCTCTCTAATGACGATTGGGATAAAATTGAGCACCTTGTTGTTTTCTTTAAGGAGTTTTATGACTTGACTGTTAGCGTTTCTAGTTCATGTATGTGACCAGTAATCTTATTTTCTTTGATATTGTTCGTATGTTTGAGTTGTTAAATCAATGGATCATGGATGTAAATGCTGACTTTAGAAACATGGCACTTCAAATGAAAGTTAAGTTTGACAAGTGTTGGGCTGATATAGAGAAGATGAACATGGTGATATACTAGGGTGTCATGTTAGATCCAAATCTGAGGTTTTTAGAATTGAATATTACTCTTTGTAGGATATATGTTGAAGAATTAGGGCGAGATTGGCTGGAAAAATTAAGAAATTTGCTGTTGATTTGTTTGATGATTATAGAAGGAAGTATGATTCATTTATAGTTCACGAAAGTTCTAGGCCAAGTTTTGATCCTCCTACGAGTAAGGATAATGTTGATGCTATTAAAAAAAGTGTGTTAGAGCAAGTGATGAGGATGGATGGAGTATATTCTAGTATTTCAGACCTTGAGAGTTTCTAGAAGAGAAAAAGGCACAACATAAAGAACAATGCGTCTTAATGTGGTGGAAAATACAAAGTCTTAGATATCCGATCCTTTCACGTATGGCACGTGATACTCTTGCTGTACTGGTATCTACAATTGCATTGGAATCTACGTTTAGTGCAGGTGGTCGTCCCTTGGATCAATTTAGGAGCTTTCTAACACCAAAGGTGATGCTTTCTATATATTAATACATTTATGTATTTAATCTAATAATGTGGTTGCATTTTATTTACTTGCTTATTTTATTATTATTATTTTGCTATTTTTCGTGTGAATTCAGACCGTACAAGCTCTCATATGCTCTCAAGATTGGATTCTAGCGAAAAATATAAGAGAAAAAGTTGATGTAGAGCATGCCTTGGAAAAGTTGGAGGAATAGAAAAAGGTAGTAATTAACTAAACTTTATTTTCTTTTATTTTATTTGATTAAGTTAGTTTTGTTTTATACCATTTGATCTTTTATCAAGTATACTTAATATAACGTTATTACTAACTACTAATTTATTTACATTTAAATTTGAATAGATGTGGAAAACAAAGCTAATGTGGAGGAGGTCGATGTGGTATATGTTAATTGAAATGAATGATGGTGTTGAAGTCTTGAAGAATGAAGACGTTGTATTAACTTCTATGCAAAAGATTGTTATTTCTATTTGTAAGACATTGTGGTTTTATTCTCATCCTCCATAGTTTGTATAATTACATTATATTTTCTTTGTTTTTTATCTTCTCATGTTTTCAAAACTTAGTTATTTCTATTTAGAGGACATTATTATGGACAAATAAAAGATTTGTGTGTGTGAGATGATTAAAACAGGGTCGAAGCAGGGTTAGTTTCGAACACAAATCAACAAAGGTCGAAACAAGGCTAATTTTAAAACAAGATCATTTTTAAAATAGGATCGAAACAAGGTCAATTGCTAAACCGGGTTGAAAATGGGTTGAAACAAGGTCAGCCCGGATTTGACCCAATTTTTACATTTTGGGTCCCTGTGCAGCCTGTTTTGAACCCGGTCCAGGTTCCAGGTTATAATTTATATTAAATAGGGTTTCCGGTCCGGTTCAAGTTTAGCTCGGTGCACACTCCTAGCAGCAGCATCTTTCCTACCGAATGACTCACTGGACTTATCCGCGACTTTCCTATTAAGACAAAACTTTCTAACATGCTGTTTCTTGTGACACCCATAGTATATCACATTATTTTGTCAACTCTTCGATTCAGATATGGACTTCTTACGATCACCAGATTCCCACTCCTAATTCCTCCGCCTTGCTAAAAGCCTCTCACTATGTGAATCCCCAAAAATACCGTTGTGAATCAACTTATTATCAATCAAATCTTATTATAGCAATGCAGATTTCACATCCTCAAAGACTAACTCGTCATTTCCATACAGAACAATTACACGAAAATATTTAAAACTAACCAACAAATAACACAATAGCATAATGGCCAAATCTTCATTATCTAACTTAACTTCTTTGTTATGCAAATCCATCACAATAGAGTTAAATTTATCCAAATGAACTTTCAAAGATTGACCCTCACCTATATTTAGTTCATGAAGCCAATTCTTCTACAGTGGCCAATTTACTACTAATTTTGTCATATACAATGACTCAAGCTTTAACTGCATGGTAACCACTGTTGATTCATTTGCCACTTTCTACAATACCTCGTTTAACAAGCATAATTGTATCTTAAAGAGGACCTTTAGACTACCTTTTCAAATCTCTCATACATCAATTCTGACTTGTTTCAAATGACCGAATAACGTTTTTACCAACCCTTTCTAAATCAGAATCACCCGCATCTTCAGCTTTCATAATCTAAAATTAGTGGACCAGTTGAATTTCTCAATATCGAATCTTATACCTATCCTAATTACTAGGTCTTTACAACTAAAGATCTAATACCAAATTGTTGCAAAATTATGTGGATTGAATGCATCTAAACCAAAATTGAAATTAACAAGATGATGAACAATTGATAATTCAAATACAATAGAGAACAATTGAGGGAAAAAGAAAGATGTTTAATTATGCTCCTATGTAATTACAAGATGATTAAACAAATTAATTAACCAATTACAAAAATCTAAAATTTTCTAACAATAGATAATTCTATGGAGGAGAAGAATAAGAAGTTAGCTCATACGACTTGATGGCTAGGGTTTTCTCATATCTCTTTTATATATAAAAAAAAAAATCCTACGAGACAAAACCATGTAGGACCCTATGTTTGTTTCTTTACGATTAACTTTTTACCCAAAACTCACATCAACACATTATGTGAATAAACACAAGCCCTCGTGTTTATCATAGAATTCACATGTCAACCTCAAACTTCTCCAACACCTACACGAACCAATACAATGTTATGATGTGCATTAAATGCCTAGTCAAGCTCACAAACATAATATCCAAGTAACCACACCTTGTAGAAATGTAGCCTCCTCAAAAAGAAAAAAAGGGTAATGGCTCTCCGCACTAACATCTTAATACCCCATGGTGTCCACCAAGTAGCGGAATATGTGTGATACTAACATCAGTTTTCACTGAAGAGGAGTAAGAATCATGTTCTCTACTCTGCATATATAGATGAAGTAACCCACAAGGACTATAGATCTAAAAAAGCTTGGAGACTATTATGGCATTCAACAGAAAAAGCCTAATACCTATGGCAAAACTTGTATTATGTGTCTTGTTTACTCGGTGCTTTGTTAATATTGCATACTATTGTACTTCTATTAGCATACAACCATTATGTTAAATAGACATGATCTGTACCAACATTACTCCCTCAAAACCTAAGGGTTGTTGTGGGGATCACCACTGGATGCATCTCAGTTACATCGTATTGCTTCATCCGTGTCTTTGGGCTTGGTGGTTTGAGTCATGGGCAAACTTCAACACTATTCATCAAGGCTAACTTATAATGAGACATAAAAGTTACTTATAAAATACTAAGGCTTCAATTCAGCACAGATTCTGATACGAATGTCGCCTGCTATTACAAATTTACACACACTCTAGTTGCCTACTAAGACCCAAGGCCCATATAAATACTCTTCTTAAAGATATGAGCTACAAAGGTCATGTATCAATAAACTCTAGAACCATAAACACCAATGAGAATTAGCTCCCTGCGATAATGTTTCCAAGCAGTTATTTATGCAGAATATATCAGTGATAGTAGCCCTATTCAGGTCACCCCATTTTGCATCTAGCCCTGTACATACCATTTAGGCCAAAACAAATTCAAAGGCCAGGTTCGACGTGCTAATCTGCTGTCTGTTTTCACTGCTGACCATGGTAAATATGTATGGTGCACAGGAAAAATGGTCATGCATCATTAAATATCAAGTTATGGCTTCTAATGCCCACAGGCAGGCATCAACATGAAAATATAATCCTTATAATCAAACCTCATTAAGAAAAAGAAAAGATAGAATAACCTTTCTGCACCTACACTTGCTCATTCCACAAGGCCAGAATTGCTGAGAGAGCGAAAATATAACCAAGCATATGCACGCACAAAAAGAAAAGAACAAAAATATAAATCACCTTGCTCGCTGAAGTAACTCCCAGTGCAGTGGTCCTGTGGTCATGTTAAATGCCCCAGGATAGCAAAGCAAGTGACAACCTGAGCCAAGACCAACGTATTATGCATGGATAGATATCAATTGGACATAATAAATTATGAGGGAAAGGACCAAAAATCATTACATAGAATTATTTGGGTCATAGAGAAGGAGAAAAATAGCATTGTACAGACTAGAGCTCTGATAATTAAAAGTGACAAAGATGAGAAAATAAATAGAATATCAAAGACCCCCTCCCTCCCCCCCAACCAAAACCTTCTCCCCTTCCACACACACACACATTGGAGGGGAGAAATAAATAAAAAGCAATGGGAGGAAAGGAAGGTATCACAGTACGTAATGAGTCTAATGACCATCAAATAATGCAAGGCAGTATCGAGAGACCAGTTTAGAGGTATTGCATCAGAAAATCATAAAAGAAAACAGCTGGGGGGAATAATTCCCTACATACAGACCTCTTGCAGCATACAAGGTTGCCAGTTCCTGGAATCGGATGTCATAGCAGATGCCAATACCAATTCGTCCAACCTCTGCAAGAACAAGATCAAAGTTACGGTTCAGATTGTGAAGAATATTTTTCAGGCCTAGATAATACACTCATCCATAATTCGATTCATACATGGTACAAATTATTAAAAATTGTTTTGTCCACACTGAGCATAAAAAGTCTTAAACCGCCCTATCAGAACATACATGCTATTGAAACCATGGGACAATGTTGAGTAACATCCATACAAGAAACTTTCATTATATGGTATCGACACTAAAATTAAGTGTTATTCATCCACTCATACAATGAAATATCGGTACCGCAATTGCACATTGGCCCCAATTTCGCAGTTTTTAGGTCAGCCATGACATGAAATTTTTGAAATGCAACCATTTAAAAAAAAATCGCATATTTATCACCGTGATATTGGCAAAATATCAGATATCGGCCAATGTTTTGACGATAATTACCAATACTTGCCAATATATGTCGTGGAAAAAAAAAATATCATCACGACACGTAAAATATTGTTCACGACACCCCAATACCACGGCACTGCAACCGCAATCATGACCACAATTTTATAGCTTGCATCCACTCTTAGCATAAAAGTTCTTCAAATACATTTTGGAACATAATAGCTCCAAGAACAACGAGGCAGACTAGCATCCATAAAAAGAGAAATATCACCCAAACCATATATGCAAGTTTGGAAATTCATGCATAACAATCCCTACAGTTTTTATTCATCCAAACAACACTGCTAAATTTTACCTGCTAGCTCAGTACCACTATATGACCACAATTGCAAAAATTTGGAAAAAGACATAATGCAGCATTCTTTCCTATTTCATCCTTGTTCCAACTCAACAGGAGAAGGTTGCAAAAGGTCATGGGCATTTTCGTCATTTCTCTTATTCTTCACAAAATCTATAGGATGGTGAACCCCAACAAAAAAAATGAAGGGTTCACAAAGGCCAGAAAATAATATCAAAGTCAAAATCTGGATACATATTGACGGCGAAAAGAGTATAAACTAGAACAGCAGGATAATATTTTTCAGCAAACCTGTGTCCACAACTGTGGGAGTTGCCCCAGCCGTGAGAGTGTCTGATTCTTTAAAGGTAATCTTCCCTGGAATATCAATATCAAAAAGGTGTATCTGCAATGAAACAAGTTGTGTATCAGAGAGTAGTTTACCCAAGCAGCAGAAGAAACGCAAAAAGTCCACACACCAGCTCCCAACCCCAATATGAAGGGTAACCAAACAAAAAATAAAGTAAAAAAATAAAAAAAAAATGAAATGGCAACATGGGCCAATATACAACCATCTTTAGACATTTGAAATAACCTTTCTGTGTTTAGCTTTCAGATTCCCATCAGAATCAAACACACAACAGGTATTATACAACTGGTCCCCAGAACGCTCTGGGATCGAGCCCCCAACAATTGTAATTCTTGATGCACGAGCAACTTCAGATAGCATAGCAGTTGAAGGGGATGCACTTCCACCAGCATCAATATCTTCAGCATACATTGGAAAGCTTGCATTTGAGTATGGACTGTTCCATATTTCCTAAACAGGCAGGTAAAATATCAGAATAGAATGCCCTAATGATCCTAATCCAGACTCTTGCTCGTCCAACACTACAATTGTCTAAAAGATTTTTCTTATTATAAAAATAAATAAATAAATAAAAAGGTGCATCTACAATGTAAGGACATCCATGATGTAATTGCTGCATTCTTTTTCAATCTTGTCTACCTAAAGCCACTTTGTGGTGAATTGCATCAAGATTACAACACATTTAGCAAGAACAGCTGTGAGTTTATCATTCAATTTTTGGTTGTCATCATATATTATGAAATGCTTTTACAAACAAGCTGAGCTAAAATATTTGGGCCAAGGATTCACATACATGACCACTCGTAGAGGATAAGTTAAAAAAAGTACAGTGATTCTGCCAGCTGTAATTTTTTTCAGTCTCATTTACAAACAAATTAACTCGAAGCCATGGTTACTGTGTTTTAAAGGTCCGGCTTAGAAGGGTCTGTTTGGTGTAGTGAATGAGCATATCAAGGGAAAAGAATCCTCGGAGCTTTGAAGCAGACTAAAGATTTCTAAACACAATGAGATTTTAGCCTTTTTATTTATTTATTTCATTTTGAGAGGGTTCTCCTAATCTTCCTTCCAATGCTACTACAGAGGTCACCTAAAGCACCATTTCAATAATAATAGTAACATTCTAAGGAGTAAGGATGTGACTAATGGCAACCATGTGTCGATTCTTCAAACTAATTCTATGGTGGAAGGTAACAACCCGCTCCTTTTTGTTCACTTTTATAAGGTTTATTGACACCATACTTTTCAATGTGCTCCATATAAGAGTTTTTTGATTAAAATATGAATTTAAAAGATAAGAAAGTCTGAAGAAGAATCCACTATGTTTTCTGTAGCTTACTCTATTTCAGGTCATTTTCCTTCTTACAAATTACAATAAGGGGCGATGATCTCACCAGCCAGCGTGAGAAGAGCTTCATTGGCCAACACTCGACCATGAAGCCACCAATCTAGCTAAGCTTCCACTTCATCATATCAGCACAAGGACCCAGATCCACCGACCACTGAGGTTCCCCGTACATTAACTAGTCTAGTACCCAACCTCCCCACCCACACCCCCCCCCCAAAAAAAAAAACCTTCATAATGAACTAAGATTATAAAACAAACGATGAAATACTCCATCACATCCGACTCATTAGTTCTCCAAAATCATCACTCAGCATTCTATCAAAGTTCGACATTATACTGAGTGCTTGTTTGGTATGGGGTAATTGATTTTATATATTTTATATAATTTATTTTAAATTAAATCTTTTTATTCTAATGGATTACCATTTTAGATCAAATTATGATCTAAAATGAGATCTAAAATGGGTATTTCATTAAAAATATACTTATTATTATTAAATACTTAATATAAAAGATACAAAATAGAGGGAAAAATTTTCCACCCCTATTACTATCATACCAAACAAGCCCTAAGAGATAAATTTTATCACCAAGCTCGAGGAAAAAATCATCAATTCCATCACAATAAGGTCCAATTCGCCTGATAACATACTTATCCTTGACGTGATAAATTTTGAACTCATATATACGGGCACATGATCCAGACAAAATATTTACGAATCATGTAAGCCCATCGACAGACTTACAGGCAAAACAACGAGCTTAGCACCCTTTTGGACAGCCTCCTCAATAGCTTTCTTAGCATGACCAATGTTTCTCTCTTTATCAGAAGTGACCGAAAGCTGGCACAGCCCAATATTAAACTGCCGTATAAATACAAGTCAAACGGAGTGAGGCTAAACAGTGTAGACCAAAACCCAATCATAATTCTATAAATGAACCATCTTCGGAGAATAATTCAAGCACCTTGGTGATCAGAGGCGTGGGCAACTGAATGGCAGCAGGAACCCTAGCTTCTTCAGGTCCGAAAGAGACCGCCATAGATGATGAGTATCTACGATTGAACTTAGTTGATGTGCTCTGATGTTTATTGGCAGAAGTATTGAGTTTGTTTCGAGGCAGCGTTACGATGGAAGGCTGCAGGGTAGGAGAAGCTTGGGGCCGCGAAAGGATAAAGCAAGAAGGATAGTGGCCGTTCAGTCGCCCAGAATTGAGCGAGAGAGACAGTAGTGTTTGTCCCAGCTTCATTTATTTTGACGAGGTCACGGCACCGGTGTTGCAAGTTGCGCTATGCTTGGCTTACCGATTAATTTTGGGAGGGCAAGTCAAGCTCCGTGACCCGGGACTCGGGAGGTTTCTTTAGGCTCCGTTTTGATTCAACTGAATGGAGGTAAGGGTAAACATTAAAAATTAATTTAGATTCACGAAACGGAGGTGAATCGGAGTAAATATTTTAAAATGCTATTTGGATAATATTAACTTAATTTGGGTGAATGTTTTAAAAATTCTTTTGAAATTGAGGTAAATAAAGATTAAAAAAAATAAAATAAATGATATTTATATCCTTATATTAAACAAATAAGTCCTATTGAGAGGTATTTTGGTCCTATTAGGTCAAAAATTTACTTATTCTTTCACCTTCACCTTGGTTACCCCCGAAATCGGAGGTTAATAAAAACGAGGTTAATCGAGGTGAATGGAGGTAAAACTTTAACCTCGATTCACCTAGGTAAAATTATTAACTAGATACCCAAACGGAGTGAATCAATTGATTCACCTCCATTCACCCCAATCCAAACGCTGCATTATTGTAAGTTTTAGTCAATTTTCGCTCACCAAGTCCAATACGAGGGTTTGATATGCAATGAAAATTTGAATGCGTCAATGAGAGAGTTAAATGCTATTTTAATTTCTTGATAATATAATTTTTTATCTTAATTTCTAAATTAAAAAATAACGAATCTAGTTGTGTATATTTACTTTTGTCTCAATAGATCCTTCATCTCTCTAATTAACCTTCAACCCTTTACTTCTTTCTCCTAGTTAGCATTTTCAATCCAAATAATCTATTTAGTTCTTAATCTAATTATTCAATCAAATTTTTTTTTCATATTATACTAAAATAAAGGTATAATTGGAAAGGTGAGCACTAGGTACAATGAATTCAATCAATATGGTTCACTCTTGCACAATAGAACAAGGAGAGAGAATGGTCTATATATAGAGATGAAGATGGAACAATATCTTCCAAAATATTAGACTCCACCTCCCCTTCATGGTCCTATTTTAGTTTAATTTAATACTAAAATTCAATTAGGTAATTACAATATTTTTAAGGAAGATAATTATAATAAGTAGATTATAAACTAAATTAATAGTTGGGAAATTTATTAAACAAGATGTGGGTTAACTTACAATAGAAGTTTAATTAGAGAAATGAGGGACTACTTCATATACAAATAAATTTTCAAAAACAAGATTTAACATTTGTTTCTATTTAGGAACCAAATTGGGAAAAGTTATATCATAGAATGACCAAAATAATAATTAACTTTCAACATAAGAGTTGATACTAATTTTATCCACTCGATTAAACTACGGTACCAATGGATACTTATGTCATACTTGATTTTTATGATTCCATTTAGTACAATTTACTTTTTTGCTTTAAGGTGTAACTGGTGACCTATTTTATTTACTAATTTTATATTATGTTACATTTAACTTTGGTGGAAGCAATAATTGGACATTATGACCTAATTCACTCCCTAGGCTTATCAAGGGTAGCTAGCTTAGCAATGCAAGCAAGCTATATGGACCCAATAATCTAGCCTTGTTTAGCAAGCAACCATGATGTTAATCATCCCATGATCTAACCTATCGTGCTATAAGTTTGCCCATAACTTATGAATAAAAAACCATACCATATCGAATACCGAAAGTGTAATACCTCAAAATTTTTAAAACCTAAAATTTAATAATCAATCTTTATTTGGAATAATTTAATTTTTTAATTATTAATTTGATTGATTTGTGGATTTTTGATTTATAAAAATGGATATGATGATTTAATAAATTAAAATAAATATCTTATTATTTTATCACACTCTTTTTATTTAAATAATTTTCTAAACCAATATTTTACTAAAATTATCCTCTTAAACTAACATCTCAAATTTTAAATAAATTATTTTATTAAAGTAATTTATCCATCTAAATAATTAAATATCCTAATTTTAAAAATTATTTTATTTTTATTTTCTCCTTTTTGTTTTTCCTTTTCCCTTTTTCTTTCTCCTTTGGGCCACACAACCCTCTTCTTCTCTCCTTACTCCATTGGGTTACCGCCCCCTCCTCTTCCTTCTCTCCCTTCCTTGTCACCACCCTTCTTCTTCTTTTTTCCTTTCATTTTCCCCCCAGTTAGGATATCCTAACCGCTCCCCCTTCCTTCCTCCTCCTTCTTTGCTCATGGGCCTGTCCTTCTCCCTTCTTTCTCCCCTGCTCGATGGGCCTTGAAATGTTCCAAAACCCTAGTTTTAGAAATTTTAGCCAAATAAGGATTTAATAAAAAAATTAATTAAATAAATTATTATTATTATTATTAAAATAAAAGGGAATTAATTAGGCCTAATCAAGAAGAAAATAATAAATATTTTAATTAGGAAAAAAATTAGGGTGTTTTGCTAATTAAAATAGTATTTAGGAAAAATCTTTCAAAAGTCCTAAATTAGCCTATAAAGGGAATTAAATATTATTTTATTCAAATATTATTATTTTTAAATATTTCAAAATACCAAAATATCCCAAAAACCCAAACCAACCTATTTTTCCTTTTCCTTTCCTTTTATTTCCTTTTTCTTTTCTTTTTTCTTTCTTCCTCTCCTTTCTCCTTTTCTTTTTCTCTTCTTTACCCCCGAATTGGGCATGTCTTCCCATAGGCCAAACCTCTTCCTTTTCTTTTCTCTTTTAGCATAGCCCAAGCCCTATACGTCGCATTTTGTCTTCGTTTTTTCCCCCATCGCCCGGCCTGTTTCCTTTTTTTCTTTTCTTTCTTATCTTTTTCAGAATGCCCAGTCCACGCCCCCTCCTTCTTCTTCCTTATTCCTTCCCGATCGCAGCCTGCAAATCCTCTCCTTACCTGTGCTTGGTTTTTTGCCTCCGATCACGTCGCTGACCGGCCATCTCTCCTCTCTCTTTTCCCCTGACTTGTTTTCCGTTTGACCCAACCAATTCTCCTTCCTTCTCACTCATGACTTCCCTTTTTCCTAGCCAATCACCCCTGCCACTAGTTGATCTGCGCCAACCTGCGGTCGTTGGCCGGTGAGCCCTAGTCTACCTACCCCTATTCTCCTGTCCTCCTCTGACCTTATCCCCCTCCTTTGGCTCTATAAATACCCCATAACTAGCCCTGGAGTCGAGCCTTTTCCCTCAACCTAGAAAATTCCTCTCTTGCATCACCGCCCAATCAGATGCTCTTACCGTCGCTGTCGCCCAACGCTGCCACTCAAGCCACCTACAACACCACTCCCTGCATCACCCTTTACCCAACTACACCTCCCTTCTCCCTCAATTTTCCTTGCACAAGCCACCCCGACCGTGCAAAGTCTCCTTTCAAATCAGCCACACTTCCACCTCCATCGTCCTTCGCACCACCATTAGCCACCACTCCCGCCACAACCACCACCTTCTATACCTCCCAAAATTTCCTACAGACCTTCGTCTACCTCCCCCTACCTTCCTTTTGTCCCTCCTCCCTTTCCTCCTCCTTTCTCCTCCCTCCACCACTTCCAATCACCCCACTCATCGTCGTGCGCCGCCACCTTTGGCAGCACCACCACCCTCATTGCAACCCTCTCAACTTGATCATCCTCTACCACCCTAACTTCCACCCTTATTCCCCCTCTCCTATTCCCAACACTCATCTAACCCTCTCTTTTCCCTCTTTCCCTACCGCCGCCACCACCGTGCACCGCCGCTAGTGCCGTCAGTCACCAGCAACCCTAGGTGGTACCCTAATCCTCTCAACTCTTAAACCCTAATTAATTAAGCCTTATTTATTTTAATTGTATTATATTATTGTTGTTGTTGTTGTTGTTGTTATCACTATATAGGGTCGAGACCCTATTTTGTAATTGTTTCAATAATTATTATTATTATTATTATTATTATTATTTCGGTGAAGGGTCAAAGCCCTTATTTTATATTATTTCAAACTATACCATTATCATCATCATCATCATCATTATTAGTATCATTATTATTAGGGTAAAATCTTCAAACCTTATATTATCATATTTTCCAATATTACTATTATTACTATTATCCTTAGCAATATTAGTATTTTGTTAGTGTTACTATTATTATATTATTATTTTATCTATAACCCTAATCTTATAATAAATTAGAAAATAATAGTATTTTTGGTAGGAGGGAACCTAATCATTAGTTTTTCCCTCTTATAGGTGAATCTATTCAAAACCCTAAGGAGGCTTAGGAGCGTGCTCCAAAATCAATGTCGTGTTAGGTAAAGGTGTAGCTAAGGCCTTATGTGTGTTATGTGTTGTGTATGCCTTGGATTATCATATGTTGTGTAACATGTATTATTAGTTTAACTGTTTTAATGTGTAGTACAGTTTGGAGTTGAGGTATGCTTATGTGCTCTCTTATGATATGTGTTTATATGTATATGTGGTGAAATGTGATGTAATGTGTTGTGACCCTTTTGGACATGCATGTGAGGATATTAATGTGGTATTTTGAGATGGAAAGGTGAAAAAGAAAAATGGGAGAGTAAGGTGACTAAGGGAAAATCAGTTGGCTATTGTAGGTGGGATGGACCTAAGTATTTCATGATCATGAGTGGAAGAATAATAGGGGATGTAAGTAAAATGAAGGAATGGGAGAATCTAGGGTTTTACATGGAAGAATCTAGGGTTTGCATGGGAGTTTAGGGTTTTGCATGAAAAACTTCAAGGGTTTGCATGGGAAGGTTAGAGTTTGCATGAGGGTGAACTTTACGTATGGAAAGTTAACTTAGGATGTGAGAAAGGTAATGGCAGAGTGGTTTGGGTGTTTGGAGGCTTTGGGTGAAAAATAATACATGGGATAGTATAAGGGTACATAGGAGACTGAGCTAGGGTTTGGGAGAAAACCCTAATCTAAGAAGGTGGTAAAAAAGAGAAATAAATCAGGGTGAGTGGAGTACGAGATGAGGATGGAGATTATCATGTGAGGGATGAACATGATCACCATGGAAAGGTAAGAGTGGAAAGTGAGAAAAAGAGGGGTGACATGTGGAAATGAGGATGCTAGGGTTTGGTGTGGTTACCTAGGGTTTCATGGTCACACGTGTACTGAGTGAGTAAAGTGAGATGATGAGGGTCGAATCTAAGGGTTGTGATGTGTGGAGTGTTAAAATAGTTTGGGTTTGTGAAGTGGAGAAGGATGGCCCACAAAGGCCCAAATTAGGGTTTCTAGATAAAATCCTAGAGTGAGGCAATGAGTGGACTTGGAGGTATAAGATAGTGGGCCTTGACCCAAATACTCAGGAGTTGGACTTCTAGTGTGAGTTAGGGTAAGGAGGAAAGGATGTTGGGGCAAGTTAGGAAGTGTAGGAGTCTCAAGGTATGGGACATGCCCTTTTAGAGGATAAGCACAGAGGGAGTTAGTCATGCATGTCTAGAGTGAAACTTTTGTATAAGACACGATAAAACATTAATCATATAAAGTAAAAGATTATTGAGTCGGGCCCAGACCAATCAACCCGCATATAAATAGTGGTTGGATGCGTTATGCCCTATAAGAGACCAATCCACCGGCTATAATTGTGGTTAGGTGCATTTTACCCTATAAGTGATCGCTCCACCGGCTATAATAGTGGGGGATCCTAAACTCAATAAACCAAACCCTAAAATTTCTAAGATACAAAAAAGACCTAATTACTTACAGTGGAACACCATACGTGTAACACCCCAAAATTCACTATTTTTTTAAAGCGGAAGCAATTAAAATAAAATCACTTAAAACTGGTGAATTCTGGGAATGTTAACGCCACACTTAGTACCAAACCGGTTCTCTCCGACCGTTCCAGTACCAAGTGCTAAGGCTAAAGAAAAGATTAATATTAAACTTAAACCAACAATCCATAAAAGAACTAGAATGATCATATACAAAAAATCAGAGTGTGCGTGAAGAATCACGAGTTAAATAGAAATCAGAGTGTGAAATCAAAATTCCTCGAAGGGAAAAAAATCTTACAATCGATAAAAGGTTCATTTAAAATACTCAATCGAGTAATAATAACATAATGAAATAAAATCACGTGAAGAGGAAATACGGCCACGACACTCTCGAACTTTGAGCTAAACCATGCTCAACACTCAGCCCCGAATGATGTCTCGCCCACCTACACAAATTCAGAAGGGCATACTACTCATGGGAAGGAGAAGCACCCATGAAAAGGGTGATCAGTACACTACGTACTGAGTAAGGTAACCAAACACTAAGGCCAACACATAAGCACATAATCCATGCAGAATAATAATAGGGCATAATCACCAACACAATAACATAAAGGCAATGAACGATCAGGAGAAAAACCCAAGATCCAATATAGTTTAGATTAATTGCTTTATTAATCCTTTATCGGAATATTTTCATACCATGCTCTTTATCAAGTCCATACAATTACGGGAACCCCACTATTTTAGCCGGTGGATCGGTCGCAAGGGTAACATACCCTGCCACTATTTTAGCCGGTGGATCGGTCGCGAGGGTAACATACCCTGCCACTATTATATGCCGGTGGATCGGTCTGGCCCCTTCTCGTACGGTGTTCCACTATAAGTGATTAGTGTCTTCCCATATCTTTCAACATATAACATTTTGTTTTGTTGAGCTCGGGATCCCCCACTATTATAACCAGTGGATCGGTTTACGCATAGAGCATCCTGCTCTAACCACTATTATAACCGGTGGATCGGTCATATATAGGGTAAAAACCCTAACCACTATTCCGAACCGGTGGATCGGTTGGTCCCGTCTCAACGATCTTCCACTTTAAATAATTAGTGTCTTAAGTATCTTATTCAAAAGTTTCCACCATGGGTATGCACGAATCATAAAATTCCACCATCATAATTACACTTTAATTACCACATGCACATGATAACACAAAAACCCTAATCAGTCACCACATACCTCAATTAACCACAACAACCCATAGTTAACCACTCCAAACCCTATTTAACCATAACAACCATAATTAGCCACTCCACGCCTTAGTTAATCATAACAAACCACAATTATCCACTCCAACCCTAATTAATCACAACAGCCTAGAGTTCATTACTCCAAACCCTAATTCAATCTCTTCCATACCCTCATAATGCTCCACGTACTATTTTTCATCCAAAATAGTTCAACACCCGAATAATACTTATATTACCTTCCTTACATCCCAAATTAACTTCCCACACATAAATTTCATACTCATGCAGACATAAATCTCCCCATGCAAACCTTCGCATCTTTTTCATGCAAACCCTAAAATTCCATGTGAAACCCTAATTTCAACCATGCAAACCCTAATACCGTCATCCAACCATCAATGCCAACATGTAAACCCTAATACCACCAAACAACTATAATTACCACCATACAAACCTTAGTAACATCATACAAACCCTAATACCACCATATAACCATAAATACCACCATACAAACCTTAGTAACATCATACCAACCCTAATACCACCATGCAACCATTAGTACCACCATTCAACCCACGATTCTGCCATATACAACCCTAAATTCAATCCATAGCAAAACCCAAGATTTGTCCACATAATACCATTGATTAGATTCTCTCCTTTCATAACCACAATTTAGATTCCCCCATACAAGACTATAAGTTAGATTCTCCCACATAAAATCATAATTTAGAATCTCCCAAGCAAAACCATAATTTGGATTAATTGGATTCCCCCAAACAAATCATAACTTAGATTCTCCCAATCAAATCATAAATTAGGTTCTCCCATATAATCTCATAAATTACATTCTCCCAAATAACATTATAAATTAGATTCTCCCTATTAAACCATAAATTCAATTCTCCTATATAACATCATAAATTATATTGTCTCTCACGAAACCCTACATTTCCCATATAACATCCTCACATGAATGTCTTTTAGGGTCACATGCAAACACATATTATTCCATACACATAGTACACATGCCATATAGAAACACAAAGGCATGCTTGGACTCCATGCCATACCAAATATGCAATAATTACAATAATAACATAGGATGCATAACATATAAGGAACACAATGCACATTAGCACACAAAAGGCCTTAGCACCCCTTACCTAAAATGTCACCGGTCTTGGAGCACGCTCCTACGCCTCCTTAGGGCTTTGACCAAATAATAACATACTAATAAAATAATCTTAACAAAATTCTAACTTTGCTAAAGTTATAAAAAATAATAGAGATATTATAAACCTTGATAATATAGGGTTAAAGACTTTACCCTAATAATAATAATGATACTAATATAATAATATCAAGGATAATAAAACTAATATCAATGAGAATATAAATAATAATAACAATAACAATAATAATAGTAATAATAATAATAATAATAATAATAATAATAATAATAATAATAATAATAATAATAATAATAATAATATATAAGCTTTAAAATTTAAAGTGGGGTTTCGACCCTACTTATAACTAATGACTTACCATTTATTTAATATTAATAATAAAATTAATAACATATATAATAATATTGAAATAATAAAGGTAATGATGATATTATTATTAATGGTTATAAGAACAGTAGAAATAATAATACTAAAATAAATAAGTGCGAATGTTAATACAAAATTAGGGCCTAAGATTTTCCAGAATAAATAATAAAATGTTAATAATAATTATTCTAATAATAAAATAGAATTAAAATACAATAAGGCTTCAGCCTTCAACATAAATAATAATAAAACAATAATACTACTAATAATAATCATAAAACATATTAAGAATATAAATATTAAGAATAATAATAATGGTATTTACATGTAAATAATTGAAATAAATTAAATCAAGGCTTATAATAATATGGAAAATGGTTGAGAGGGTCTAGGGTTCAACCTTAGGCTGGTGGGGATAGGCGGCAACAACGGTGGTGCACGGCGACAGACGATGGTTTAAGGCTTCGGGGTAAAAATTCTGGCGAAACGAGCAGCCAACTTTGCACGGTTATGGAGGCCTGTGCAAGAAGAATCGATGGTTGAAAATGGTTTAGTTGATTAGAGGAAGTTTCAGGGAAGAAATTGGAATGCTTCGGTGGCACTAAGGTTGACTATCGGCGGTGAAAACGGCGTCTGAAGTTGCGGTGGCGGCAGCCTACACTTAGGGTTTCAGGTAAGAAAAGAAATCCAAAACTCCTACCATTAGGCTATTTATAGATGTTGGAATGGATAATGAGGAGCTGGAGGTCGATATGGAAGTGTTAAATGCAAGAATTCGGGTGGCCGGTGGCAGTAATGGCTCGACTTCCATTTTGGGGTGGTTCGAATTTCGCACACCAGTAGAGAAAAACGGGTGAGATTTAACGTCCAATAATTATGCCAATTTATTTCTGGAGTTAAGAGGAAGACAATGAGGTAAGAAACGGCCGATATTAATCACCGTAGCCGGAGATGCCATTGATGGCGGCCAGCGTTGCAGCATCGTCGACGACGGGAAAGGAGGAAGAAGAAGACGGTTGGCCGGGCGGTTCGCAAAGGAAAAAGAAAGAAAGAAAAGGAGGAAGAACCGGGCGGTTCGGGTGCGGGCGGTAAGGTCTTAAATGAAATGCTGCGTCCCAAGGAAAAGAGAGACGGAACGCCGCGCATAGAGGGGCGAAAGAAGGGTAGGGAGATGCTTAAATGAAACAACGAGTTTTGGCCGTAACACGGACGAAACGCAACGCTTAAGCGGGCGGAAGCAGGGCGACGGGCGTGGGCTGGGCCGTGCCGAAGAAAAGGGAGAGGAAAGGAAAACTGGGCCGCGACCTGGCCCAATCAGGGAAAAAGAAGAGGAAAAAGAAAAAGAAGAAAAAGAAAGAAAAAGGAAGAAAGAAAAATAAAAAGGGAAAAAGGGAAAAAGGAAAGGAGAAAAATAATTTGATTAGGGCCAATTAAATTAATCTAAATATTTAGGATATTTAAAAATAATAATATTTAAATAAAATAATATTTAAATCCTCTTTCAGGCTAAATTAGGATTTTTAAAAGATTTTCCATAAATTCCATTTTAATTAGTAAAACACCCTAATTTTCTTCCATTAAATTATTTATAAAAAAATATATTAATTTAGAACTATTTTTTTTCTTCTTATTTTAAATAAAATAATTTATTTAATTAATTTTCAAAATAAAATCCTTAATTATTTAAAAATACCAAAATTGCACCTAATTAAAACACTTATAAATTTATTCTTGATTTTCCCTAATTAATTTCCTTTTATTTTAAATAAAATAATTTACTTAATTAACTTTTATAATCAAACCTCATTTAAATATACTATTTAAAATTAGGATTTTTTCGGGGCATTTCAATACGAGCTGGAGCTAGACCGATCCACCAGCATATAATAGTGGTTAGGTGTGTTCTACCCTATAAGTGACCGATCCATCGGCTATAATAATGGTTAGGTGCATTTTTCCCTATAAGTGACCAATCCACTGGCTATAACTGTGGGGTTCCCGTACTTGCATGGATTGATAAAAGCATGGTGTGAAATGAGTACTAATCAGAGATTAATAATTAATTCATTCGGACTATAATTTGGCCTTTTATTTATTTACTTGAATGATCGTATGCTATTATGTTATCCTTCTTGGATTATGTGCCTTTGTATGTTGGTCTTAGTGCATGGTTACCTTACTCAGTACGTAGTGTACTGACCATCCATTTCATGAGTGATGCTCATTCCTACAAGCAGAGTGCCCCTCTAACTTTGTATAGGTTTGTGATACCTATTTCAATGCCTTCGATGTTCATGAGGCATTAGGTGGGGCTGAGTTTTGAGTATGCACTTGGCATGAGGATCAAGAGTGGTGTGGCCAGATTTTCCTTTTATAACTTTCTACTTTGTTTTGAGTTTCCCAGACTTAACTTTTACCATCTATAAACTTATTTCCTCTTAAGACACTTTGACTATGTACGCTGGATTATGACTCTTTGACTTCACACTCTTAATTCTATCTTATAATTGTCTAATGCTTATTTGAAGTCTTGTGTTATATTTGATTTATGATGATTATTAAAAAAAATTAGCCTTTTGGTTAGTGAATTTTAGGGTGTTATAGGCCTGCCCTCTTTCCTTTCTTCTTCTTCTTCTTCTTCCTTCTTCTCCCTAGCGACAAGCCAAACAACATCCCCCTTGCTAGCACTCGCACGATTGCAACCTTTCCCTCTACACTTGCCATTATATTTTTCCCTCTCCCTCTCTCTCTCTCTCATCCCTTTCGTTTTCCATTTTGAGTCATAAGCATCCTAATACAACCTCCCCAACATGCCTTCCTTTCTCCCTCTTCTTATTATACTTCCTACCACCCTATATACCCAACCTCCTATAGCCTGCAGCCATCTAACTCGGCCATGCCAGCCCTCCTCTGTCTCTTCCTTTTCTTATCCTTATTTCCTTTTCCTCTGCCCTATCTTCATCCCCCTCGAGCCTCCCCTTCTTTCGCTACAGAATCCCTCTACTCACTTATTTCCTCATTCTCCTTTCCTTCCATATTTTTGCTTAACCACCCTCAACTACCACCTCTATCGCCCAACCAACCATCACACCAACTCCCTAGCCTCCCCTACTTCCTCCCTGCAACACCCAACAACCACCACTCGCCCCTTGGATCCACCTTACTTGTTCATTTTATTTTATTCCCCTTCTCAACCTCCACCTTGCACCACCACCTTGCGACGTTGTCTTATATCTTCCATCATTGCCAAAGCCTCCCCTCAACCCCCTAACGCCTCCTTTACCACACGTACCTTAGTCAATTGATATCTCCCATGCAGCCCCTCCTTTCTTCCATTCTCTTTCCTTCCTTCTCCATTTTCCTCCTTTCCTTCACACCACCTTTCTAGCTCTACTGCCTCCATCTTCGCTGCTCGGAGCCACCAATCTCCAACCCCCAACCACCACCTACACTCTGCCATCCCTCCTACACCCAACCACCACCCTCACTCCCCTTCACAACCCCTTAGCCTAAGTCTCAAATACCCTTGCCAAGACCCTTGCCTTCCCCTCATCTACCACCTTACACCCTCACTCTCTTACATTTTCCCCTATTTTTGTGCATGTAGCTTGAGACTTGTTGCATATTATGAGCAAATTTACTAATTTTTAAGGTATAAATATAGTTAGCATTTATATGTGTTTACTAAATTTTTGATAAAAAATTATTCTTTTAATTTTATACTACTAATATGCTAGCTTTGATATTATTTATAGATACACATTTTTATTTATCAAAGCTTAAACTTTTAACCAGGGTACCGATAAAGTTTAATTATTGTTGGAAATAAGGTAACCATTATACCCTCCTAAAATGTGTGGATATACATATGCTAGCACATTAGGATTTTTGAATATGTGTTGTGTGCATATTATGTGGTGTTAATTACATCATGATTTGTAGCATAAGTTGGAAGTTGGAATGAGAAGCATGCTATATTGTACCATGAGTAGAAATAATGGTTAAGGAAGGAGCCTTATTGTTAATAATAATGTTAGATGCATGTGTATGTCATGATAAGCTAGTATGGCCATTTGTAGTAGATATAATGTTAATATGAGCCCTATAGTCATTTTAATAATTTTTCTTATACAATGGGTGTGGCCTAAATAAGTATGTATGGTAGATGATAATGGGTATTAATAATAAATAATACTAGTTGGTGGTGTTAGATGATGCATATGGACCATGGGTGTTAATGTTTTATGTGGTCAGGGTATTTTAGTAAATTTGGCATAAGAAGGGAAAATTAGTAATTTACATGAATAGAAGGGGTAATATGATAATTTAATGAGTAATAAGGGCACTTTGGTAATTTTACATGGAAAAAGGGGGTAACTTGGTAATGTTATGAATAAAAAGGGTAATTTGGTAAAATTTTAAATAAGAAGGGTGTTTAGTAATTTTACATGGAAAACAGGTAACTTGGTAATTTTATGAGTAAAAAGGTAATTTAGTAATTTTGGCACGAAAAATGGTAACTTGGTAACCTTATAAATAAAAGAGGTAAAATGAAATCTATTGAGTAAGAGGGGTAACTTGGTAATTATACAAGTATAAGGGGTAATTTGATAATTTAACAAATACAAAGGGTATTTTGGTAAATATAAAAGTATAAAGGGCAATATAGTAATTTGGTAAGTAAAAAAGAATAACTTGGTAACTTTACAAACAAGATGGGTATTTTAGTAATTTTATAAGCATTAATGGATAAAGTGGTAGATTACATATAACATGTCAATAGATTTAATAAGCCTCCATAATAAAATATAAGGGATATTAAATAATAGAATAAAGGTTTATAGCCTTAATATCATTTGTTTAAGCATAACCATTTATATTATAAGGATAAGGGCATTTCAATAAATTGGTGGATATCATAAGAATATTATATGATATAGGGTTGAATGGGTAATTAAGGGTATGATAGGTTTTTTATTTCGTAATCACGTAAGAGGTGTCTTAATTATTAATCATGCATGGAAATGTGTGTTGGATATGCTAGAAGTATATGTTATGGTTTACATGTTCAATGATCCCTTGGTATGGAAATGTGTGTTGGATATGCTAGAAGTATTTGGTTCTATGACAAGTATTATAATTATAAAATGCTAACCTATTATGGCATATGGACAAATAAGAATGAAGTATATGATGGAAATGGATGATAAAAGGAAGCCTTAGCCTTAGGGGTATTTTGGTCATTTTAACCTAAGGTGCCTAAGTATAAGAATTGGAACCTAGTATGGCCTTAGTGGATTATTTAAGTTAACATGGTCAACAATACCAATAAGGATTACTTAATAACAACATAAATAAATAAACATAATTAAGTATGTGATTGATGTGATTATCGTGGTTACCTTAATTAAGACACTAATAATTAAAGTGAAAAACATTGAGATCGAAAATGGTGGCTCTTTAAAGGTCACAGCCCTAAAGATGTGGTTCAACCCATGATTATTCTAGATTTTGCTAGAGTGCCTTAGTGCCTCAACTAGACCCTATATCTTACTTTATCTAGCTCTATGGACCTATTTAGGGAGAATACATACTTATAAATTAGGTGTCTTTGTTGGTAGGGTACTGTGTATCCTCATGCACTAGTGCGACCGGGGTACCTTTGCATCCCTGGGTTGATGGTTGGAGGGTACTATGCTACTTGTATATACCAGTATGGCCGATTTACCTTTATGTCTCTAGGTTCATGATCTCCCCTTCGAGTTAAATAAATGGAATTGTCATGTTAATTAAATGAAAAAATACTAATCATGTAAAGTGAAAGATGATTGAGTCAAGTCTAGATGGATTATATTATTTATACTAGTCTACCGATTATAATAGTGGCCAGAAGCATTTCGCCCCCAAAGGTTGTATATGTATATCGGTCCGTCGATTATAATAGTGGCTAGGTGCGTGTTGCCTTAGAGTGTATTTTGGTCCATCAGCTATAATAGTGGGGGATTTCGAGCACAATGAATCAAACCTTGGATGATGATAAATCATGGAAAATATACTAATCACTTATAATGGAACACCATGTGAGTCTGTGTCAGACCGATCAACCGGTGAGAATAGTGGTCATTGGCCTTCTGTCTTGGAGACTAGTCCACTAGCAAATAATAGTGGCCAGGTGTGTTCTACCTTGGAGTATATTTTTAATCCACCGATTATAATAGTGATGTTCTCGTACTCACATGGATATAATTCGAGAGATGATATTAAATAATATTTCATTAATGGCTTAAGACTAGAAGTATTAATTTCACCTTTATGATCTATTGATATAGCGTAAGTGCCATCTTGGTGCCTATCACTCTTGATAATTGATGGAAATGTTAAGTAAATGGATAGTGTGATATGCATATCTTATTGTATGTTGTGTTGCATTATGTATTAGCTCTTATGTTTTTATGATTATCTCTATGCTTGCATATATTATTGTTTTTACATTGTTTAAATATGATATGTTACATGTGAGCCCTATCTTTTAGTTTCATATAAAGAATTACTCAATACCATAGTACTTAAGAGTTACATTTGTGGGCCCTTCATATTCAATTGACAGTGTCCCTTACAAGTTAGTCCCATGTGCTATTCAAATTGTCATCAGTTAATAGTGTAAGGAATGCCCGGGAAGCTTTATGCTTTTATCTTTTAAACTTTCATAATTATTTATGTAATTATTCTAATTTCTCATAACCACTAATAGTGGATTTTACCTTTGTAATGTGATTTAAAGTGCAATTCTGATTTAGTTATAACTTAGTTTTATGTAATGCGCTCTCATTCTTTTTAAGTTTTAACACATGGTACTAGAATAGTAGAAAGAAACAGGTCTAGTACTAAGTGTGGCAGTAACATCCCCGAAATTTATCTTTTTTTGCTTCATCCAATTTTTAATTAAAACAAATTTTTTAGTAATAAATTTTGGGGGTGTTATAGAAAGTTCTCGCTATATAAAAAATACTTGATTATAAAATATGTGTATCAACCTAAAAAATTGAAAAAATTAGTTGAATCAGGTCAACCCAACACGAATCAAAATGCAAGCAGGTATTTTTCTCCTATTGTCATTTAAGCCTCAATCATAAATTAGATAAATTGGTTAGACTAATAGTTTGAATCACTTTTAAATCCAACCACAGTCAAATCGGGTACTAACCATTATACCATGCCAATTGTTATACCAGTATTTAAAATACTACTTGAAGCAGGCACCATGGCTAGCTCAAATAGGGAGACTTCAATCTCAAGAAACTAGGGTAACGATAATCTTAATGATAGTCTAATCCCTTTATCTTCAAACCATACAAAGGTCATTACCCACTGTAAATAGATGATCACCAACATCAGTATTGATTATTAAATTAATAGATATTCAAGCTTGCATACTCTTGTTAGATATTTGTTACTCAACCACTCTAAGAACCCTACTCACGCTTTCACCAAATAACCCTCGATCCTTCCACCCTCACCAACTATACAATACATATGGTCCCAATAACTAAGTCAACCCAACTATCCTTGCTTATCTCCTTTCCATTTCCATTCACTTGAGTCTTATGTTACTAATTTGAGTGTCACACTGTCTTTAGGTTGGCAACAAACCAATGTCCTTCTGATGCTCATACTTCTCCTTTTGTATTTTTATAGGTCAGTCATCACAATCCAATCCAACCATAATCCACATAGATTGTAAATTATGATGGTCTATCACCTTTTGTAGAAAAATAAATAAAACCAATCCTATTTTTTTATCACAAATTATTATAAATTAACTTTGGAGAATTAAATTAATGCACTAACCCTATTTTCCTCAACTAGAAAAATACTTTTAAATGTACATTTGTGGAAACTAAACTAAACCGCAGAGAATGTCACCACGACTCCTAACCTCATCTTATGCTCGACATGAAGTTAAAAACATATCTAATTAGAAATTTATAACATAAATCAATACAAAAGAGATAAAAAGACAAATACAAAAGACTTTATTTTGAAGACATATATATATATATATATTAAAGGGTTGATGGTTAATTAAAAAAACATTAATTGCTATTAAAATGAAACAAGTAAGATAAATTATGTCAATTAATATTATCAAATAAATAAAAGGCATCACACATAGGGAGAAACTATTTAGAATACCTCACTCTCAAATAACACAAGATTCACCCCAAAACAAAGGCAAATAAATGGCCAAAGGTAAAGTTTTAGTCATCTGTTGTCCAATATGAAGCCAGGATCATCACAGTAGATCTGATTCAAACATAGCATCGACATGGGTCATGTTGAGTAAATCTAACTACCTAGCATATATAGAGGTTCATGATATACAACTAAAGAGCATACAACTGCATATGATTTATGTTTTAAACACACAACCCATGCTTGCATAATATCATGTTCGTATACTCACATACAATATCAAACATGATATACAATAAAGGAACACCCAACTACCACAATACACTAAGAGAACTACACGGTGTCCTAAGGCCTCTCTAATATTCAACTTTAGTTATTAACTTCCTGTAATACTTTGTTTTTCAAAACTGTAATTATAAATTTATAATCGTATAATTAATTATAATTATTATTTTAGAGGGTTTAATCTTAAAAGTGTTATTATTTTTTGTATTATTTCAACGGTTTAAGTATAAATTTAATTAGGTTAAAATTTTGATAGAGATTAGGTTATTTAAATTAATCTTAATTTTTACCCGTAAATCTTATTTTTAATTATTTTATTAATAATCTTTTAATCCGTAACTAAAAATAATTTCCTAAAAATTATTCTCGATTATTTTACTCTTTCCGACTATTTTTAAACTTACCAAAATTCTAATATTTTTTCCCGAACTATTTTTATATCTGATATTTTAATCTATCTAAATTAAATTTAAAACTAAATAAATAAAATCTACTATACCCTCTGCTTTATCCGAATATTTCTCTGGAAGATTTTCTTGTCCCGTCCGTACATTTTATACGCACATATACACTCCACCTAGCTCTCCGTTTCGTCTGTAACTTATACACACTTACAGACTCTGCACATTATTCACATATACACACGCACACGGCACAACACCTCACAACAGCACCCCTCCTCCCCTTTATTTTTGTTCGATTTCTATCACCCCAAACAACCCCTCACTGCACCTTCTCCCTTTCTTCCTTTTCTTCCTGCCTTCCCGACCGCATAACCCCCCCTTTCATTTCACAGACACCCACACACTCATACAATTCCCCGTTGCACAGCCCTCTACCCCTTCCTCTCTCTGCTCCCCTCCATTTTTGATCACCAAACAGCTCCCATCCCAGCCATCCCACCAACCAAACAAGGCCTCATCTCCCTGCCTCTCCTCCTGTGCCTTTCGAGCACCACCATCGTAGCCCCGTCACAACCCTTCGCCCGAGCAGCAACTCCCAGCCACCCTCCCTCACCGCAGCCAACCCAGCTGCCACCCTATGCATGCTGCCTTCCCGCAGCCAACCAACCCACGCCTTCCCCATCCACCAACCGTCGCCACCAACAGCACCACCAACGCCTTCCTGCTTACCCCATCGCAGCCGTCGTCCGCCCGCACAACACCCCTCTCTGCATGCCCCTCGCATGACCTTGCAGGCCTGCACCTCCCTCTTGTCCTTTGCAACTCCCCCGACCTCACCCTGTTTTTCTCTCGACCACCACCGCAACCCAGCCTGCATAGCTACCTCCACCGATCGCAGCCAACCCAGCCGCCCTTCAGCCTCCCTTGTGCACCATTCTCCTCGACCAAATGCAACAACTCTCAACCCCAACCCAACCTTCTCCCTGTCTCTCCTTCTCCCGTGCACCAGCCCGTCGCCCAACCCCCTACAACCCCTGTTTTTCTCCTACCTCACCATCACCACCGAGCCCTGCCAGCCAGCTGCCACCCTGCCTCCCTTCACCAAGCTACCACCGAACCACCGCCAGCAACCAGCCCCAAGCCTAACCCCCTTCCTTCGCCGCATGACTCACGTTGCATGTATTTTAAAAAAAAAGAAAGTATATATATAATATTGGTACCCATTTTAAGTGTAAGGATATTTTGGTAATTTTTGAAAAATAAATATTTCTATATTATACTTATTATTTTACTTGGTAAATATTAATTCAATAATTTTGGTATTATTGTTAGGTATGAAAGGTTGATTAGCGAGATCCGATAAATTTAGTAGGATACAACTATTTTTGCGTTTTTACTGGAATTCAGGTAACCGTTATACCTTACTAAAATTATAAATATTACGTGATAGCACATTAGGGTTTTTGGTTGATGAAATATGTTAAGCATGATTTATTTCGATATAATTATGTATTAATTATTATTATTATAAAAACCGATAAAACGAGCATGTTATCTAATGTAAATTATGTCGAGTATGAAAGTATGATTTAAATGATTCTATTGATGGAAAAATAATTTGTATGATAATTATGTATAAAATAATATGTTAAGCATGCTTAGAAATAATTATGGATGTGTGCCCTAGGGGCAATTTAGTCATTTTTGTGTATCATGGTATTTGTCTTGAAAATCATGTATAATATGCATTAGCTATTGTTGAGTATGTAAGTATGTATTCTGGATGGATTAAAGGTGTGGAAAAGGATTTTATATGCAAAATTATGTATGAGGGCAAAATGGTCATTTGACATATCTGATAATTTAGATTGTGTAGTGAATAATTTAATTATGGTGTTTTAGCCTTTTCATGGCAAATGAATAAATAAAATGGAATTAGTTTTTAAATAGATAATAATCTGGGAATTTTTAGTCTGAGGGGTATTTTGGTCTTTTGACCTAAAGTATCATTATGTGAATAATTGAGCCTAGGATGGCCTTATTATATTTTAAATGTTGGCTTCAAACTTGACCTTGACTATTGTTGTCTCGAATGATTGGAAATAAGTAAGAACGGTTAAGTTTGAGAATTTAATTTATTTATATTCTTTGCGATTTTGTGGTCACCTTAATAAAATACTAATATTTAAAGTGAAAGACCTCGAGATCGGGAATGATGGCTCCTAGGGTTCGCTACCCTAAGGACGTGGTTTAGCCCACGATTGATATGGATTTTTGCTGGTGTGCCTTAGTGCCCCAGTCAGGCCCTACATCTTACTCTATTTTGTTCTACGGACTAATAGGGGGTATCGATACTTATGGATTAGGTGTCCTTGTCGGTAGGGTACTGTGTTACCTTCGTGTACCAGTGCGACCAGGGTACTTTTGCATCCTTGGGTTGATAGTCGGTAGGATATTGTGTTGCCTTGTTGCGCCAGTATGACTGGAGTACCTTTGTGTCTCCAGGTTGATTGATCTCCCCTCGAGAAAATAAATAAAAATGGAATTAATGATTATTGGATTGTTTGGTAGTAGCCTTCGTGCTTACCTGAGGTTTTCTGTGGTTCGGTAGTAGCCTTTGTGCCTACCTGAGGTTTCGGTAGTAGCCTTCGTGCCTACCTGAGGTTTCGGTAGCAGCCTTTGTGCTTACCTGAGGTTTTCTGTGTTTTCGGTAGTAGCCTTCGTGCCTACCTGAGGTTTTCTATGTTTTCGGTAGTAGCTTTCATGCCTACCTGAGGTTTTCTGAGGGTTTGGTAGCGGCCTTCGTGCCTACCTGTGTTGGTTTTATGTCTGTGAGCATACCTGTGATACTATGGATCTTATTATGCTGTATCTGTAAGTTTACTTGTGACATTATGGATTTATTATGTTGTACCCGTAAGTATGCCTGTGATGATATGAATCTTAGTAAATTATACCTGTGATGTACATGACTGTTTGGGAATTTATGCTGAGACGTGAATTATGCTGAACTTGGGTTTCAATTATTACTCAGAGAGTATTTCTGGGATGTTAAATAATTAGTTTGGCTGTTTCAGATAAATGAAAATGAGTAGTACGTGACCTTGATAGAAATTGATCATCTGAGTGATTATTATATCTCAATCATCGTATTTATATGTATATATCTTATACTATGTTAAATGTATGCCTTGCATGTGTTTCATGCTGATTTATCGTATTAGTTTGGTATAAAGGGTTGCTCAGTACTGTAGTACTGAAGGGTTCATTTTCGTGGGCCCCTGCCTATTCAATGGGCAGTGGACTTTGCAGGTTAGCCTCTAAGCTCAGTCAAATACTGATAGTTCAGATTTGGGAGCGTAGGACTATCCGGTGTTTCTTTTGTTGTCTTATTCCGGTTGTATTTGGACCCTTGTGTCCTACTATAATTTCTCTCTCGAGTTTCATAAAACGCTAATGTCATTTTTAATTAGTAGTATTTATCTAACGTTCTCTCTATCCTGATTTCTGTAATCATGATATTAATTTAAGCGGATTAATGATTTTAGCCTTAGCACTTGGTACGAGAATGGTAGAGGAAACCAGACTTGTACCAAGTATGGCGGTAATACCCTTTGTTTTTATTGTTTTAGCTTCCGCACTTAACTCTGTAAATGAAAATTTTCAGTTGTAAATTTTGGGGTGTTACACTTCCATTTATTGTGATCGTATAATCCATTCATTAAGAATTTTCAACAATAACTATACTTCTTCACCATAGACATAAGCCATGGCAACAACCATCGAAGAAAAAAAATACATACAACATTTAATGCACATGGACATAAACCATAACGCACAAAAAACCCTTTGCATATATAATATATGCAACTAATGGACATAAATCCACAATACGCCACCTAGATAATTAATCCTTTATAAATAACCTCTAAAGAATTATAAATCTAGTAGAATAGAAACAATTTCAAAACTAACTTAGGTTTCTGCCTAAAGACAACTAAATAATAATAATGATAAGGGCATACAACACCCACTAATCCTCGATTATCTATTTCTTAGAGTTGGAGAAATTAGAGTTGAATGAATTCTTTTTACTTAATCAATTAATGACTTACATTTGATAACACTAAATACAACACTTAACTGCTTTCGTTCCAAAATCTTTAAAAAGATCATGTGACCTCTTAGATTTCCATTAAAGCTAAACCAAAGGCCATAACCCATATAAAACACCAAAACAAATCATTTGGAAACTTTTTCCCAAAAATACTTTTCATACAAACCATTCTCATGGAGATCATTATTCTTGTAAAAATTATTATTCACATCAAAAGACTATCCACAATAAAAGACGATTCCCATGACAAGAATATTCATTTCAAAAGAATATTTGCATTGAAAGATTATTCACGATAAAACATTATTCCAGTCAGAACACCATTCCTATTAAAAGACTATTCACATTAAAAAACTATCAATCCTTTAAAAACCTTATAAAAGTAAGATTAAACGCTATATAACATAATTTAAGCATATTAGACAATAGTTAACATGAAGACCATATCAAATAATCAAGAACATCATGAAAATGTAAAAAATGCTTAAAGCTCATAAATCTTCAACTTAAAATAGATCAAGTTAGACATGCTTAAATTGAAACATGGCTACGAGTTTTTAACTAATCATATCAATGATTAACATGGTAATGCAAAAGTTAAAAAAAAGTACCCCTATAAATCATTTGAAAACTAAGAACACACATGACATGCACAAAACTCAAAATTTTCATATAAGCTTTCATAAAACACCCTAATATGCAATTTTTGCAATTAATACACAAAAGGAAAGGTAAGAAGATTTACTGAAGTCCTTAGCTAAACTAGCATAAAAAGAATAAGCCTTGAACTTCAAGGTTTGCTTCCTAATGATTACCTTTCAAAAACATAATATATAAATTAGTAAAATTATACTTTACTTAAAACTTTAAACATAAGAACTAAAACTTTTAAAAGGGAAGAATAACCATCTCCTCCCAAAATTAGGTATTCCAATAGAATATTAGAATCAAATCTTCAACTTTTCCTAAATCTACACCTCCTTTAATTAATCAAAGTATAAAGAGAGATAGATAAACAATTAAGATCAGAAAATGGGGAAGAAGAGAAATAAGGATTGGATGTTTTGGGCTAGAAAATAAGAACAAAAGCTTGAAACCAGGAAGGAAGGAAAAGGAAGAAAAGATGAAAGATTAAAAGACCAATTATGGTTTATCATCTGACATCATGGTTGGTGAAAATCAGAGGCAAAAGCTATTAAGACCAATTAAACATTTCAAGAGTAATTATGTTACACCCAAAGTTTATGCCAAAATATTTAGTATGAAGACGATACAGAAGCATTTGTAAAAGTAAAATTAGAGGACGTTACCACCATATCAATCATGATAGATATGTGATCATTATCTAAAACAATACTTGTATAAGGAAAAATAGAACAACAAACAAAAAATGCATGCTTATCTAATAAAACAATAATAAAAATGATAATGATGATTAGAGTAATAATATAGATACAAGAAAGAGATTACAAAATATAAATACAAGAGTTAAAGCCAAGAATTTAAATAATCGAAATAATCAAAAGCATCCCAATAAAGTAGGTAATATACTTCTAACTTGTTAGCTTAACATTTAATAGATATAAATGTAACTCTCAAATACCAATCATCCTCAATGTACTCTAGCTAAGAATGGTAACTCTACAAATCTTTCTCTACTCACCGGATAAGAAGTCGGATCCTTATAATGACCACACAAATATGGTATCAATACAATGAAGTACTAGTAAAAAAACTATTTAAAACATAGTAAGGGCTCATGCTACACATTGAGGTTGCATAGTAGTTGTAACATCGTCAAATTTACTACTAAAAAATTTTATTCTACGGACACATTAGTTACAAAAATAGTGCGGTGTTATCACTACACCTAGCTTAAGTTAGGCATCATCTGCCATTCTATACTAAGTGCTAAGGCTAAAACTTTTTCTACTTAAATTATTAATACAATTATAAAGATCAGAGTGGAAAAGGAGTCAAATAACTTAATAGTCATTCCAAATAAACTAACTATCAGTGGTTACAACATCAAGTGAAAAGAAAATACATAAGATAATAACATTTAGAAACATTTGGATCAAAAGATGTCAGGCAAACCTCGGATAGTCCTAACTCTCAACCCATACAAGAAGCCATCATACTTTGCCATTAAAGAATATCCACTGAATAGGCAGGGGACCATAAAATAGAACCCATCAGTACTACAATACTGAGTAACCCATTATACAAAACTAATATGAAAAGCCCGCATGGAATGCATGAAATCATAAAAATAATATGTGATACAAAACATTTAATTATACATACTTTAATTGAAATATGATAATCATTTATGTAATGCATACCACCAATGCCATATAATACTTATGCTCATTCATCTGGAATTAACTGAATATTACCAATGGAACATCTAAGAGATGCTCTTTGCAATATAATTAGAAACAACATTATCATCAAATCATGACCAAGGTCACAAATCTCATTACACAGGTAATCTCATCGACATAGACCAAAAATAACTCATAGCACCACATATAGACACAAAGGCTTCTATGGAAACACATATAGGCATAAAGGCTACTACTGATGAATCTAATAATTACTTTGATTCAATAATAATCATTTTTTTTGTCATTTACTCGAGAGGATGTAATAATAAGCTAAAGATATAAAAGTATACCAACCATACTGATGTATAAGGTATCACAATATCCTTCCAACTATCTAACATAGGGGCATAAAAAATCACTAGTCATACTTGCGAATAAGGCGACACAATAGCCTCTTAAATTAAAACACCTAATTCTTAAGTATCGATTGCCCTTCTAGGAGCCATAAGTCACCTATAGAGTAGAATAGGACTTATTAGAGCACAACAACACTGTAATACCCTAAAATCCTAATTTAGAAGTTAAAAATAAAATAAGGATTAATAGGTAAGATTTAATTAAATATACCATTTTTAATAAAATAATGATATTATAATATAAATAATTAAAGCCAAAAAGGATACAAATAATGTAGGGATCAAATTAGTGGAGTTACTAAACTAAAATAAATTTTATGTAAATTATAATAATAATTTCTAAATTAATAAAAAATTATTTATTTATAATTATTAATTTTATTATTCCTAAAATTTAAAAAAAATCCCAAAACACTCAAACTGCCTCACTTTTCTTTCCTTTTGTTTTCTTTTCCCTTTTTCTTCTCCTTTTCTTTCTTTCTTTTTCCTTTCTTCCTTTTTCTTCTTTTTTTTTCTTTTTCTTCCCCCTCACCGGGCTGGACCACACCCAATGTGGCCCAACCCTCTCCTCTCCCCTTCTTTCCTTTCCTTCCTTAAGTGGTCCACTCCCCCCTTTTCTTTTTTTTCTTCCCTTCTTTAGGCCTTGCCCTGACCAATGGTCTACCCTCCTTCTTTCCCTTTTTTCTCCCTTTCCTTTTTCCTTTATTCTCCTTTTACCCCTGTCTTCAACCTTTCTCCACCCCAATCAACAAACACATATGGCTGCTTTATAGCCATAGCTCTCCCTCTCCTCTCACTTTTCCCTCGTCCTGACCTACAGGGTATGCAATTGGCACTCCCCTACACTAGTCCCTGCCCCTCTATATCCCCAACATCCCCACCTAATTGTCATATGACCCTGTCCCTTACCATGCATATTGTGTTGGTTTGCACGTTGGCTAACAGCCAACCACTCCCTCCCCTTTGTCTTCTACCTTTATTTGTCCACTTCCCCAACCTTATCTCTATATATATATATAACCCTTATGCCTCCAATTTCCTCTTCTTTTTTTTTTCTACCATTCTATAACTCCCTATCTCCATCTCACCCTTTGTTTAGATGTTGCCGATGTTGCCATCTCTGTCACATCGCGCCACCGTCACCACACCCAACCTACCTCTTCCCAACACCACCCTCCTTCGAACAAGACCTCCCTCTACCCCTTACTCTCTCTCCTCTTATCTCCCTAAATGTGCAAAGTGGGAAGCTCTTTTTACCCCTCGTCGCCCTTGTGTCGCCCTACACTCCCACCACAATAGCAACCATCACTTCCACTACCTCTCTTCCTACCTAGAAAACCTCCCTTCTACACCAGTAATTCACCTTTTCTCTCCTTCCTTCCTTATTTTTTCTTCTCCTTCACTCTCGGCCACTGTCACCGCTTGTACTACTGCCATGAGAACCCACCACCACCACAACCCCCTCTAACCTAGAAACCCTACCACCTAAGAAAACCTAACTTTCCTCCCCTTTTTTAACCCTCAAATTCCTTTTTCTATCACCACCACCTCCACCACCCTTGCATTGCCACTGTCGGGTGTCGTTGCCGCTACCCTAACCTGCTACTCCCTCCCTGATTGTGCCCTTAGCCCTTGTATTTATTTAGTATAATTTGTTTTAAATATTTTCCTATTATTACTTATTATTATTATTATTATTATTATTATTATTAATCTCCTTACTAATATTTAGTTAGTAAAAATAAAAGAAAAAGGAAAAAGAAGTGGAAAGAAGGTTTAATATTTAGTGTTTCATTTTTATAGATTGTGAACCAAACCCTTAGGATTCGTTCTCCAAGTCTAGTGTTCTATTAGATAATGATAGAGTTAAGGCATGGTTTTGCTATGGTAAGTGTGCTCATGGGTGTAATGATATCTTATGTGTATATATGTGAATGTGGACTAAAAATGTGTGTAGTGTGGCTTGCTTTGCATGGAGCTAAGGTAAGTTACATATGATTTATGATATGTGTGATTTGGGTGTTATGACTTGGTATTTATAACATGCTTCTATGTATAGTTGTTATGGTATGAAATGCATGCTAGAAGGCCTTAGGTGGTATTGTTATAAAGAGAGTGGAATGAGTAAGAAGAAGTAGAAAAAAGCCTAAGTACCTTACAACCTATGTGTGATAAAATAAAGGAAGAATAATAATAAAATGAAGAGTTGGAGTAAATCTTGCATAGGAAGCGTAAGGCTTACATAGGGTGGTTAGCCTCTGCATGGGGGAAAGTTTACTTGGGAAAAGTTGGTTTAAGGTTGAAACATGGTGAAGGAAGAGTATTTCAGGTGATTGGAGTCTTTGGAAAAAAGATAGTACATGGGTTGGTAGAAGTATGCATGAGAGCTTAACTAGGGTTTTTAGAGAAAAAACCCTAAGTATAAAGTGATATGAGAGAGTTGTAGAGATTGGTTGGGATTAGGGTTGAGATTAGAAGGGTGTTTATGAAGGGTATGAGTCAAGTGTAAAGGAGGGTGGAGTGTGTATGTGATGGGTTGGTGTAAAAGAAAAGAGGAGTATTAGGTTTTGGGGTGGCTAACTAAGGTTTCTTAGATCCATGTGGAAATTGGAGAGTAGGGTTGTGATGCTTGAAGTAGGTTGAGTGGAGTAATAGTGTTAGAGTCAAAGGGGAGTATGGGCTATGTATAGAAAAGAGAGGTTAGGGCCATATAGGCTAGTTTAGGATTTTCAAGGGAAAATCCTAATAAGTGATGGTGAATCTAGGTGGAGAAATAGGAAAGTGGGCATTGACCCACACATGCATAGGGGCTTTGGATTCATGGTGATTAAGGTGGAAGGAGAGAAAGAGGTCTTGGAGTCTTGGGAAGTATAGAAGTCCTAAGCTATGGGACCAGGTCATTTAGGAAGTCTAGAGTGGAAGTACGGTAATGAGACAGGAGTCCATTGGGGGCATGCACGTTTAATTGAGGTTACTTACGGAATAAGACATGAATAAAACACTAATTACTTAAAGTGAAAGATTATTGAGCTAGGCTTAGGTTAGAATGTTTTCCAATCCATCGGCTATAATAGTAGCCATACACGTTCTATCCCAAAGTAGTATTATCGGTCCACCGGCTATAATAGTAGGGGTTCCGAGATCAATAAACCAAACATTATATGGTAATATATCACGAAAAAGACATTAATTACTTACAGTAGAGCACTATGGGTTGGGGCCATGTTAGGATGATTTCTGGTCCACCAGCTATAATAGTAGCTAGGTGCGTACTGTCCTAGATTAGTGTTTTTGGTCCACTGGCTATAATAGTGGCTAGGTGTGTTCTATCCCGGAGTATTATTTTCAATCCACCGACTATAATAGTAGGGCTCCCGAACTCATGTGGATATAATTTGAGAGATGTGTAAAGACGAAATTATTGGCCTAACTTTTAATAATGGTGATTAATATGAATGGCATACTACATGCATTATCTGTCTTTTATATTATGCTTTGTCTTAGCCATATGGTTACCATACTCAGTACGTAACGTAGATCACCGCTTTTATGGATGATGCTCATTTCCATGGGCAGTAATCCCTCTTGAGTCTGTATAGGTAGGAGATGACGCTTATGATGACCTCGATGCTTATGATGCCTTGGACTGGAACTGAGTAATGACTTGTTTTATTTGTTGTGGGGTCCAAGAGGATGCTCTCTGGACTTATCTATTTTACTATCATTTTTATTTCTTCTATAGTGGGTGTATTTGTATTTAATTTCCATTCAGCATTAACTTTGACATTTGTATACTCTAGTTTTATTTATGAAATTTGAACTTTTATTATTTTATTTGATTATTGACGTTACTACTTTTAGTCCCTTGCATTGTGGTTAGTATGAAATTGGCCAGGTGTCAATATTGTAATGATCACGACAGTAACGCCTTTTAATGTATGATTTTCTATAACAAATAAAAAATTTCAACTATAAATTATGGGGGTGTTACAAGCACACTAGTGAACTAAACAAATTGATGGATCCTACTTCATCTCTAGGGTAGCTATCCCTAGAGAGGAACCATTCCCAACTCAAGGTCTTTTACTTTTAGTATTAATATCTTAAAAGGGTGATCACAAAATATCACATATTGCATGAAAGATTTCCCAATCCATACTTTATTTCCAATTATTCAAGTCAAATATATGGTTAATAGTTTAATTCTAATTCATAATCAACACTAAGTTCAATATATCAATACACTAGGCCTATCTGATTATTCATATTAGGCATATAAGGTCAAAAGTAACCAAAATAGCCTTGAGCTTGTTACTACCACAATATCATTTATTTTAAATACTAAATTCATTTTATTTATTATTTTTTCATGATAAAGCTAAAACATACTAATTAGATTACATAATAGACAAATTAATTATCAAACATGCCAAAAGACCATTTTTCTCTTATACACAATTTTACACGTAAAACCCTAACATGTGTTTTGAAATATCAAACTTGTATTCTCATATTTAATAATAAGTCATATATCAAGTATGTTTATTATAATAATCATCATGGTACACTTAAACTTTCTAAAATACTCCTAGCCATATAATAATAATAATAATAATAATAATAATAATAAATAATAATAATAATAATAATCATCATCATCATCATCATGCTAAAATATATGTTTCTAGAGCATCATATCATGCACCGCCATACTTAACAATAATTAAAACATATTAGGCGGTATATGTAACACCCTTAAAAATCATATTTGAAATTTTTTATTTAATTAAAACAAATACAAGCACGGGGGTGCTACCATAGTGATTAGTACAAAATTGGCCCACGGCCAGTCTCGAACCAACTACAAGGCTGAGGAGAATTTCACAAATCATTAAACACACTTAAGGTAAAGAAACGTAGAAAAATGATAGATTCATAATTAGAGAAGAGTGCGTGATCAAAAGTCATTACAACCGAAAAAGGGTTATATAGTCAAAGTCCCCAAGGGGATATAAGATAGAATACAATAAAATGAAAATAGAAATAAGAAGAGTTTGGTTTAAATCGATCTTGGGCCCCCATCCCAAGTCTTATAAGATAAACTGTCAATCCCACCCGATGACTCATAAGTGTCATAGATATTGAAAACGATGTCTCCTACATGCACAAACTCAGCAGGGCCCTTTGCTCGTCGGAATGAGTAGTATCCATGAAATAGGTGGTCAGTACGCTACGCATTGAGTAAGGTAACCATGAAGCTAAGGCCATACACGGAATACAGATAACACAAGCGGATAACCAGACACGAAATATAGATAATATAGGCTGTGTTGTAGTCTAGTTAAATTTAATCATTAGATCTTTGGTCAATGTACCCATTTCATATCATATTCTTTATAATTCAATACGAGTATGAGAACCCCACTATTATAGCAGGTGGATAAAAAACATATAGGATAGAACACTCTTGACCACTATTATTTACCGGCGGATAGGTTTAGAGGGAAAAGTGCTCCTAGCCTCTATTATGCTAGTGGATTGGTCTAGCCCGGACTCTTATGGTATTCCACTATAAGTAATTAGTATATTTTCCATGTCTTATCATAACTTAAGGTTTGGTTTATTGAGCTCAGGATCCCTTACTATTATAGCTGGTGGATCGATCTCTAAGGTATCTTGCACTTGGCCATTATTATACCAGTGGATCAGCCTGGGCCCGACTCAATAATCTTTCACTTTAAATCATTAATTTCTTATTCGTGTCTTATTCAATATATGTTTTTGCCATAGATATGCATGTCCTTTAGATTATATACTCACACAACTTGCCTACTCTTATTATCCTAAAATAACCTATCCCATATCTTGGGACTTCTACGCCTCCTACTAAAATCAGGCATCCTTTCCTCCTTCTTCTCACTTACCATGAATACTCAACTCCCAAGTGTGTGGGTCGAGGCCCACTTTCCCATGCCTCTAATTCAACTCACTATCGCCCTCTAAGGTTTTTCCAAGAAAACCCTAATTTTGCCTATATGACCCAACCTTCATCTTTCCCACACAACTCATGTTCTTTTACCCCCAACTCATCACCTCACTTGATTCATCCCAAGCATCCCACTTTACTTCCCATTCTGCACATGTGACCCTGAAACCCTATTTGGTCACCCTAAACCCTAACATCTCTCTTTCCTCATATGTTATCTCTCTATTACTCTCACTTACCATCCCCTCTTCCATATGACATACATTCACCCTTTATGTGACATCCTTCCACTCTTAGCCTATATTTCAATCCTCTCCATTATTTCTCCCTTCCACAATTTCCTCCCAAACCCTAGCCAAGTTTCCCATGCACTCTTATACCAACCTATGTACTATATTTCACTAGTGGACCACAATCATCCCAACAACTCTTCCCTTACCTTATTTAAACCTCAAGTCAACTTTTCCCACATAAGGATCATCCCCACACAAATACCATACAAACCATAGAATCCTTATGCAAGATTCACTTCACTATCTTATTTTATCCTTATTATCCTTTTATTTGTCCACCCATAAGTCATGAGGTAATTAGGTCATTCTTACTTCTCTCTAGTTAACTCACTTCCTTTACCCTTTTCATATTTCCATCACTACACCATATCTTTAAAGCATCCTAGCATGTATGTCCTAAAGGGCTACATCACATAAGCACCACAAAGCACACCATACATATCATTTTGAACATGCCATAAGAGAACACATATACTTACCATAGCTCTATGATGCGCTACAAGTAAGTAGTCATAATCACATAAGGTATACAAACATATCATCATATATAACATACAAAGCACATAATACATATATTAAGCCTTAACCATATCCTTTCCTAAAACGACATTGAACTTGGAGCACACTCCTATGCCTCCTTAGGGTTTGGTCTTGGTTCACCTATAAAAGGAAAAAATACTAGAGTTAATTTCCCTCTTATTAACATTTTTATTAATTTTCTACTTACCTTTATTATAACCTAGTATTAGGGATATTAATAATAATAGTAGCTCTATCAGTAAAAATAAGGATATTACACTTAAAATGGTTAATCATGCTATTATTAGTTAAAATAGGTTTAGGTAGTTATATTGGTTAATGATAAGATATTATTAATAATATTAGTCACAAGAGAGATAATAACTTTAATAGTAATAGTAATAGTAGTAGTAATAATAATAATAATAATAATAATAGCAATTATAATACGAATACTAATAATAAAAATACTATTAATAATAATAGTAGTAATGATAATGATGATGATGATGATGATGATGATGATGATGATGATGATGATGATGATGATGATGATGATGATGATGATGATGATGATAATAATAATAATAATAATAATAATAATAATAACGATGATAATGATGATGATAATAATAATAATGATAATGGTAATTATATTATTAATATGAGTAATAGTGATAATAATAATACTAGTACTAATAAAATAGTAACAACAACAACAACAACAACAAAAATAATAATGATAAGGTTAGGATAATAATTACACTAATTATATTGAAGGGTTAGGATGTTTAGGGCACAACCTAGTGGAGGTGGCAGTGGCACACAAAGATGGCGGTGTTAATGGAAGTGGGGGTTGGAGAAGGTGGTCTTTTAGGGCTAGAAGAGAGAGAGTGAGATGGTGGTTGTGGTGGTGGTAGATTCTTTGGGTTGAGAGGGTTGGAGTGGTGGTGGTGGCGGCGTAGCAAGGGTGGTGATGTAGGTGGTAGTGGTTGTGGTGGCCGAGGGTGGTGGAGAAGGAGGGAGGATGAAGGAGAGGGAGAAAGGGAGAAAGGAAGGTAGGGGGAGGCTCTACTGAGTGGATTGGGTGGTAGGAGGGGTGGTGGCTGCAGCGAAGGAGACGACACACAGTAACAAGAGGGGTAATGATGGGTATAAATTGGCTGGTTGAGCAGCCAACTTTATACAGTTGGTGTGGCTCGTGTAGGGGGAACCAAGGGTGGTGAGGGGTTTGGTTTGGTGGAGGGTAATCAGGGAATGGTTTGGGTGGTGTTTCAGGTAGTAGTGTTGTGCGACAGTAGCCGGGGCAGCATTTGAACTGACGATGGTGCAAATATGCTAGATTTTTCATGCGATAAATTTTATCTCAAAACCCTAAGTGCGGTGGATAAGGACATTTTGGTTAATATAGGTTAAATATGGAATTTTTATGATTATAAAATGGGAATGAAATTTAAATATTATAATTATGATATGCGAAATACTTAGAATAGTTATGAATGACATAAGTATAATAAAATGAAAAAAATAACTTAAAGTATGAATATTAACCTTAGAGGTAGGCTCATTTTCGCATGTATAAGATGTTGGAAGTCAAACCCTAATTTTTAGATATGTTTTTAAGAATATTATTTTTAGATGGTATACTAAATTTGGTGAAGATATGCATCTCACAGGAGGAGTTATTCTCAACTTGTAAAATTAGGGTTTCGAAGGGGATCATATGGTTTATTTCCTTAGGGAATGTTCGGTTCGTCATATGGTTGTGTGTACTGTGTCTTTTATAATTATGTAAAGTTTGGATTATTTTCCTTGCATATTTATATTCATTTCTACATTTTTACATTGAGATAAACAACCATCTAATAAGGCATTGACTACTTAAAGTGTTAGATCATGTGAGTTAAGATTAATGTGTCAAATCTATTCTATCATATGCTAATAGTGGTCAGGAGCATTTTTTTCGTATAAGGGCATCAAAATTTTCCATCGGTTTAAGAATATTAGTCAAAGGCGTGTTACCTTAAGAGGTGTTCGGTTTGTTATATCGAATAATAATAGTGGCCACGTGCATTTTTCTATGGGAGGTGTTATAATCTATTTCACTAGATTAATAATAGTAGGGTCCTGAACTCAATGTAAATAAGTAAATGGATTATGGTTATACCTAATAATGGAATTATGATTCATTTATCCTATTTTATTATGTCACTTTTAATTAATATGCATGCCTATTCATCCATGTGATGCTATGTAATTGTATGTCCTTGCTATAACTCTATTGTTCATTTATTCAGTATGTAGCGAATTAATCATCCTTATCATGGTGGTGCCCATTCCTATGAGCATATGACCTAAATGATTTTGTGCAAGTTTTTAAGGATCACTTAGATGACTTTGCTTCTTATAATGCTTTGCTTGATGAGGAATGATCATATTATATTTGTGGTTGGACATAGAGTCATGTTATCCAATTACTAGTTTTTTTTTTCGGATACCTTTTTGGACTCTTAGATCAAATGGACCCCTTTTGATTTTATTTCATTATTTTGCACTTAAAATTAATCTTTAAACTCTTATCTAAGTTTATAAAATTTTATTTCTTTCTCTATCTATCATGTTTTAATCCTTAACTATTTTACCTTGCATTATGTGAGGATGGTATGGTAAGCTAGACTTATATCATGTATGACTATAACACCTAATTATATTATTATTACTCTTTTACTAAAATAAAAATTTTAGTTGTAAATTTTGGGATGTTACACACTGCCTTAGATGGAGCCATGGCTAGAGGCTATAGCTAGTTGTTTGTAGTGGTTTATACACTATACTTAAAATACCCCAAAGATTCTAATTTAGGAATTATGGTAAAATAATAATTTATTAGAAAAATTAAGAAAATAAATTATTTTACTAAATAAAGAGGAAATTAATTGAGGAAAATGAAGAGAAAATAATAAATAAATTATTTAGAAAATTTTGGACATTTTACTAATTAAAATGGAAGTTAAGGAAAATTTATCCAAAATAGCCCAATTAATTTAAAAATAAATTTAATTATTATACTTAAAATAATTATTATTAAAATTAAATATCTAACTTAAATATATAAATAATAAAAACCAAATACCCCAACCCAACCATTTTATCCTTTTTCCTTTTCCTTTTCCTTTTCCTTTTTCTCCTTTCTTTTTCTTTTTCTTTCTTCCTCCTTTACTTATCTTTCCTTCTCCCCCCGGTTTGGGCTAGCTCGCGGCCCAAACTCTCCTCTCTGGCCCACTTCGCACAGCCCAAGCCACAAGCCCTAACCTTGCGCCCAACCGCCTGCCAGTTCTTTTTTTTTTCTCCTTCCCTTGGACCGTCGGTCCACCCTTCCTCTTCTTCTTCCCCCAGCCCCGACCTGCAACGTGACCTGCAACCCTGATTTTTGCTAGTAGCCACCTGCTCCATCAGGTTGTCCTCCCCTACCACCCCCGTTGTTTTCCTTTCCATTTTCGACCCAGCCTATTCGTCCTCCCTCCTCACGTGTGCTGCCATCCTTTCCTTTTCCCCACCTCAAGCTAAATGTACCCTACAGTTTGTAGAGCATGTGCCACCTGTCACTATCGTTCGGTGACCTGCCTCACCTACCCCCAATTGCATTCTTCTCCCTTTGTTGTTTTCCCCCTCAATTAGCCTTTAAATACCCTCATAGCAGCCATAATCAAGCTCCCTTTTTTACAAGCCTAGAAACTCAGCTTTTCACCGCCGCCCAAATAGATCCTTACCCCGCCGCTGTCGACGATTGCTGCCGTATACTCTACCCACTAAAACCTTCCCCACATCTCCCTCTACAAAACCGAGCCACTATAATCTCCTATCTTGCCCTACACGTGCCGCCCCGGCTGTACAAAGTCACCAACTAGAGCAGCCCACTCCAGCCCCTCACAACCCCTTGCGCCGCCACTTCCGTCACTACTAGCACCTCCTCCACCCTCCAAAACACCCAGGGAACTTTCCCCTACCTTCCCATACCTTCATCTCCCCCTGCCTCCCTCTCCTTCTACTTCCTCCATCTTCCACCACCTTCGGTCGCTGCGAAAACCGTTGTGCACCACCACTCCCAACTGCACCACCACCTTCATTCCACCCCTCTCCACCTACTGCACCTTCCTCCACCTCAAACACCCCTCCACTTCCTCTCCTTTAGCCTACATAACCATCTTCCACCTCTCTTCCTTCTCCACCGCCACCACCGTCGCCGCCACGTGCCGCCGTCGGATTTTGCCACCGACCTTAGGTGGTTCTCCAACTTCCCCAGCCCCTGAATTATTTTCTATAAGTGTTAATAATTTTATTTAATATTAATAGTATTATCCTTAATATTACTATTATTATTATTAGTGTTGTATTATCATTATTATTATTATTATTATTATTATTATTATTATTATTATTATTATTATTATCATTATCATTATTATGTATCACTCTTATTACCTAACCTAATTTCAAAAATACTTATAACTAGGGTATATTATTTAAAAGGCTACAACTTTAGCATTAAAATGGTTATCCTTATTATTATTATTATTATTGTTATTATTATTATTATTATTATTATTATTACTACTACTAATAATAATACTATTATCATTATTATTATTATTAACAACTTTAGTATTAATATAGTTATCTCTATTATTATTGTTGTTGTTGTTGTTGTTGTTGTTATTATTATTATTACTACTACTACTACTACTACTTAACCTAACTTTATGATTTTCCTAACCAATAATAATATTATCATTAATAATGACCTACAACTTTAGTGTTAGTATGATTGTGACTTTTCCTTGTTTACTATTATTATTATTACTAACCTCACTATTATTCCTACTATTATTACTAATGCTAGCTATGGCTTATCATCATTATCTTTACTATTATGGTAGACATTTAAACCCTTATATTACTATTACCATTTTTACTATCATTGCTATTAGTATTATTCTTAATTATTATTGTTACTATTATTATTATTATTATTATTATTATTATTATTAATGCCATTACTATTATTATTATTACTAATTAACCCAACTTTATTTCTATTATTATTGTTATTATTACTATTATTATTACCATTATCATTATCATTATTTCCTTGCTAATATTTTTAATGCTAACTTTGTCCATTATTACTTTTATTTATTAATATCAATATTTGGACCCTTATATTATTATTATTATTATTACTACTACTAATAATAATACTATTATCATTATTATTATTATTAACAACTTTAGTATTAATATAGTTATCTCTATTATTGTTGTTGTTGTTGTTGTTGTTGTTGTTATTATTATTATTACTACTACTACTACTACTACTTAACCTAACTTTATGATTTTCCTAACCAATAATAATATTATCATTAATAATGACCTACAACTTTAGTGTTAGTATGATTGTGACTTTTCCTTGTTTACTATTATTATTATTACTAACCTCACTATTATTCCTACTATTATTACTAATGCTAGCTATGGCTTATCATCATTATCTTTACTATTATGGTAGACATTTAAACCCTTATATTACTATTACCATTTTTACTATCATTGCTATTAGTATTATTCTTAATTATTATTGTTACTATTATTATTATTATTATTATTATTATTATTATTAATGCCATTACTATTATTATTATTACTAATTAACCCAACTTTATTTCTATTATTATTGTTATTATTACTATTATTATTACCATTATCATTATCATTATTTCCTTGCTAATATTTTTAATGCTAACTTTGTCCATTATTACTTTTATTTATTAATATCAATATTTGGAACCTTATATTATTATTATTATTATTATTATTATTATTATCATTTTGGTTACTATTATCATTGTTATTGTTATTATTATTATACTTAACATTTTTATCATCATCATCATCATCATTATTATTACTACTACTACTTTTATTATTATTAATATTATTTAAACCGAAGTTGGCGTATTATCATTTTGTCGTTAAAGGAGAAGAATACTTAAGCCTTAGTATTTTACTATTTAATATTAGAATATCGTTAATATTATTCTTAATGCTTTTATCACTAACATTATTACTATGGTATCATTATTAGTTATTACTATTATTATTGTTATTATTTTATTACTATTATTGTGACGAAAACATTTGAACCCTTATATTATTATTTTTCAAAATATAACTTTTATCATTATTATCTTTAGGAATATTTGTACTTTGTTGGTATTGCAATTATTATATTATTATTTTAATCCTAACACTATTATTAGACTTAGCCTTAAAAATGCTAGGGTTTCTATCGCTATAAGCATTAGCATTACTATTATTATAATAATAATAATAATAATAATAATAATAATAATAATTATTATTATTATTATTATTATTATTATTATTATTATCACTATTTTACTATAATTAGTATTAGTACTATTATTAGAAGAATAAAGCTATTAGGTTTAATAATGTAAGTATAGTAATAAATATTAACATAAACATATTTGGACTAGTAATATCTAGTAGGCTAACTTGAAGATAAAAACTCTAGTTTTCACGTATAATACTCCCTTTAATAATAATAATGATAATAATCCTAATCTTAGACTAAAATAAGGAGTAGTGGTACTTTTGGTAGGAGGAAAACTAATCCTTAGTATTTTCCCTCTTATAGGTGAATCGAGCCAAAAGCTTAAGGAGTCGTAGGAGCGTGCCCCAAGCCTGGTGTCACTTTAGGTAAGGATTTAGCCGAGGCCCATGTGTGTTATGTGACTTGTATGCCTTGGATGCTATATATATCACGTTATATTGTGTACCGTATGATTGTCCTTAACTTGTCTTATGTGTAGCGCAGCTTGGAGTTGAGGTATGTTTGTATGTGTTTCTTATGACATGAGTTGATATGTATATATGGTGTTTATGGTGTGATATGATATGGCCCTCTAGGACATGTATGCTAGGAGAATTGATAATATGATATGGGAATGAAATGATAAAAAGAAAGAAATGGAAGGTGAGTTCATTAAGGGGGATATGAGGTTGACCAAAATACCTCATGATCCATGAGAGGAAATTAAAGAGGAAGGAATGACCAAAATGAATGAGAGATGGGAACCATGCATGAGAATCTTAAAATTTGCATGGGGACTTTGGGTGTTTGCATGTGATGGATAAAACTTGCATGGGGGTGATCCTTACGTGAGAAAAGTTGATTTAGGGTGTAAATAAGCTAAGGGGAGAGTTGTGGAGTGATTGGAGACTTGGGATAAAAAAAATAATACGTAGGTTAAAGTAAGGGTGTATAAGGGACCCGATTAGGGTTTTGGGAGGAAGCAGTAATCTGGAAAATGTGGGAGTAAAAATGATTAAGGGAGAGTGAAGGACATGTTAAGAGTGGGAATTTATTATGTAGGGGGTGAGTATGGGTACCATGGGAGAGAAGAAATATTGAGTGAGAAATAAAGAGGTTACTTGTGGGAGAAGAAAGGTACTAGGGTTTGTAGTGGCCAATTAGGGTTTTTCAATCACATGTGGAATCAAGTGGTAAAGCGATATGATTTGGGATTGAATCTAAATGAGACAAGGTGTGGGGCGAGGAATGAAGTAATGATAGTGTAAGTGGGAGAAAGTTGGGCCACATAGGTCTAAGTAGGGCTTTCAAGGGAAAACCCTAGAGGGTGATAGTAGATGGAGTTTGATTTCATGAGGTGTTGGGCCTTAACCCACACCCTTAAGAGTTGGGGTTTTACATTTTGGTGTAGGTTTAAGATGGAATGGATGTCGGGGCATGATAAGGGGCGCATGAGTCTCAAGATATGGGACAGGCCCCCTTGAGAGGATAGAAGTAGAATGTTGGTGACATGTATGTCAAGGGCGAATTGCTTATTTAATAAGACACGAATAAGATACTATCCATTTAAAGAGAAAGATTATTGAGCCGAGCCCAGACCGGTCTACCGACGAATAATAGTGGCTAAGAGCCGGGGTGCCCTGCATGACCGGTCCACCGGCGAATAATAGTGGCCAGGCACATTTTGTCCTACATGATTGTTCCACCGGCTATAATAGTGGGGGTTTTCGTGCTCAACAAACCAAACATAATTGTGATAAGACATGGGAAAGATACGAAGTAATTATAGTGAAACACCATGTGAGTCGGGGCCAGACCGGTCCATCGACGAATAATAGTGGCCAGGAGCATTTTTTCCTGCATGACTGATCCACCGGCTATAATAGTGGGGTTCCCACACTCACCTAGATTGATAAAGACTATGGTGTGAATCGACTCTACATTTACCAGAGATCTAAAGAATAAGTCTATCTGGATCGTAGCTGGCCTTTATCATTTGTTTTACTACATGTTGCTCATGTGATTTTGCCATGTATACCGTTTTGTGTGTTTTGTATGCTATCCTTAGTGCATCTGTTACCTTATTCAATACATAGCGTACTGATCACCAGTTTCATGGGTGCTGCTCATTCCCACGAGAAGAAGATCCATCTGAGCTTGTGCAGGTAGGGGATGACATCTTCGATGCTTATGACACTTATGAGGCATCGGGTGGGGCTGAGCGTTGAGCCTAGACCTGAATTGGGGATCGAGAGCAACTCGGTCGGACTCTGTTTCTTTATTGGACCATGTATTATTTTATTTTAGTTAAGTGGTGTCAAACAATCCTTTATGTTTTGAAAAACTCTAGTTATGTACTCTTTGGATTGTAATCCTAAATCGTACTCTGATTTCTTTTTGACTTGTGCTTTACTAATGACTTGTGTGTTATTATTGACTTGTATTTGATGTTAACCTTGTTTAGCCTTATCACTTAGTACTGGAATGGTAGGAGTGAACCGATCTGGTACTAAGTATGGCGGTAATGCCCCCGAATTTACGGTTTTATCTTTTCGCTTCCGTTAAACCCTTTTAATTAAACGAAATTTTTCAGTAGTAAATTTGGGGGTGTTACAATACTAATGGACTACAACAAATATTTATTGAAGGTGAGGTGTTTGACAAGGGTTATGATCTGCTAGCTAGAGAGATGATGGTGATAAACGATGAGGGGAGATTTCATCATAGATTGCTGTTGAGTATTCCTCTTGGTTATCTTAGAGCATCTATCAAGAGAATCCATTGATGATATGAGAGAGCAAATGCCATATCAAGATTAGTGGACTTTGAGAGTGATAGTTACTAGTCAGGATTGGGAAGGATACTAGTGAATTTTATAAGATGGTTAGGGGTAGTTCTTAGTTAGGTATTTGAGTTGTAGAAACCTTTTGATGTATATAGTCTTGCTAGTGCCTTAGTGTTCTTCTTAGTGTTTGGGTCTTGTTTTAACCCCAGAAGTATATTTTTGTAATTTCAACCCTTGCATAGAGTTTTGATATATATATATATTCTTTCTAATCAAGAACAATTTATGAATTGAATTAATTTTCAATAATTACTTTTCATTGGATATATATAGATTAGAAAACTATGGATGTCTACAAATCATTTGTATAGAGAATATGACAAAGGGGTATAATTTTTCATCAAGTTTGAAATAGAACATACTCCAGACTTTAGTAGAATACTCTATCCTTGTTTGAAAAATTCTTATATTCTATGTGTCAATGATGATGATTTAAGAGATCATTTGTTTTTATACATAATTGATACAAGTTACACTCATTGGATATAGCATGGTGAGGCAAATTCTGAATATGATAATGAGGAAGGTAGGATGGAAAGTAGTGGACCATTTGAAAATTTTTAGAGAGATTTGTTCAAGGAAATGGCCTAAAAGGTTGAGGAAAAGTGTTTGGGATTGTCCAAAATTGCTTGAGAATTTATTGAGTGATCTAGAGAAACCTTTATATGGCTATTATAAGATGTCTACTAGATTCTTTGTTACTGTAGGGTTTTATAACTTAAAAACATATAACAAATATAATGATAAGAGATTCAAGGAAATATTAACATTTGTGAAAGATATGATTCTTGATAATAATGCTCTACTAAATCCTACCTATGAAGCAAATAAGATCATTTCATCTATGAACATGAGTTATGAGAAGATATAAGTATGATATAATGATTGTATATAATTTAACAATGAGTATGGGTCTTTAGATAGTTGTCCTAATCTTGAATGTAAAGCACAAAAATATAAGAATAATAAGGTTCCAACTAATATGCTATAGTATTTTCATATAATACTAATATTTAGGTGGAAGTTTTATGATGTCCAAGATGCCAAGAAATTAAAATGGCATGTTAATGAGAAGATATATGATGGGATTCTGAGACATCCATCTGACTTTCCATAATGGATTATGACTGATGGCTTATTCATTGAATTTGGTGAAGAGGTAATAAACTTGCATCTTACACTTTCTATGAATAGAATTAATCCACACAATCAAGACATCTACAATATATAGTTGGTAATTTTTCTTATATACAATCTACCACTATGGATATTAATGAAACACAAATATATGATTTTATCATTACTCAATTATATGCCAAAACAAAAGAAGAATTATTTGACATTATGGTAACTTTTCATTTAATTTATGAGGTAAAAAATGTTAGTACCTATTCACGAGCAATAGATATACCTTTTTGAGTAGTTTATGAAGTTGATAATAGGTTACATGATGAATCAATATAGACCAAAAGGATGAATTGCTTAGAGTTACTTAGTAGAAGAGGTAAATTAATTGTGTATAAATGACTTGTAAAATGGTAAAACTTTTGGTATTCTGAAGTCTCGATAAGCAGGGAAAATTGAAGGATAAGATATTAAAGGAAAATAGTTTGCAAATTTAGATCTTAATATGTTTTTTAAAACACATCTCTATGTATTACATAATAGTGATGATGTTTAACCATATATTGAAAAATGTTGATAGGGATACCGTTCATAAAGAAGGGAAGATAGGACCAGTTGTTTTGAAAAACACTACTGATATGATTAATAGAGGAGAAAAAGTGGAGTTGAGATAGAATACCTATAATCATTGTATAGTTAATTATGGAAATATGTTTCTCACATACATTCACTAGTCATTCTTAATCGTGTCCCTATCTTATACAATAATTAAAAACTGGTTTCAAAAGGTCACAAGGAATATATTTTATGAGAAGTCAAGGTAAACAGACATTGTTTTGTTTATTCATTTTTGTATGTCAAATATTATTAATTTCAATAGATTAGCATCGGTATATATATCTTTTTTTAGAGAGTGTTTATCATCTCTGAGATGAGGAATAAATGACTTCTTAAACATTACGGTGAGTGTTTAAAAATTTTTAGGGAATAATTAGAAAACAAACATCTCTGAGATGAGGAATAAATGACTTCTTAAACATTATGGTTTTATTGATCAAGATATTTGAGACCAGTTTATTACATATCATTTTTAGAAGGAATTTAAATTATTTGTTACACAATTAAGCTTTTAGATTAATAATATTTTATTGATATTTAAATAACTGTGAGTAAATATTTTGGCTTAATATCGGAGAAAAATGAAAAAAAGAAAAGAAATTGCCAAGTAGAATAAGAACTAGAATAATATGGCTTGTAAAGGCTATTCATGCTTTGAAGAAGAGTTGGCATGATTTTTTTATTTATGTGTTTTGATGGTTAAGTCTAATGTTATAACTATATTCATATTATAATATTTATTTTGGATTTATAGCTTATAGTGTAGAACTTGGATTCTTGTATCTCATCCATTAATATTGATATATTATAGAAGAAGGGTAAAATAATAAAAGATGGATATCTTAATAAAAACATAGAATATGCTGCAAAAAAATGTAAATTTGAAGATATCTATAACTCTAGTTAGTTTTCTTGGAGCAAAATATTATATTATGTTTATTCCAGTATTCTAAATTCAAATATATTACATACATTACAATATGAACTTAGAACATCACATTTAGTGCTAGGTGTGGATCAATATCTTATGTCATAAGAAATAGAAATTGAAGAACACCCCATAAGACACAAAGGTGTGTGGTCAATATCATGGGTCTCGTAACACTAATGGATAAGTGGGTCTCTTGAACTAGAAATTAAGCATGAAATTTGAATAGATGGATATAATGGAGAAAGAGTTCTTGTAACAGCCCCATTTTTTACTACTAAAATTTTTTATTAAAATAATTACGAAAGTAGAAAATATCTAGACAAAATAGGGTGTTACTACCATACCTAATAGGATAAACTTCTATTACCTACCCCATATTAGATACAAGGCTAAAACTAACCAAGATATTTAAAATAATAGAGCGTGTGAATAAAATATTATATAAATGAATTGAAAGATTGTTTAAATTGAAGGACATTAATGGTCCCTGACTAAATTGTTACAAAATGTATGTAGATTACAATATAGGGTTGCATTGAAATGAGTTAAGGTATGACACCAAAATTAAAACTACGATCCCTTACAGGCTCCACAAGATCTTCGGATGTCCTTACTCTCAAGCCTTGACCCAAATGAGGTAGGCCCTTTACTGGCCATTCCCAAAGATCTACATATGGTTATCTACTTGTGGGAATGAGTAGGTGACCAAAAAAATAGGCACATTAGTATGCTACATAATGAGTAAGCCAAGTTGTTCCCTCATTGTACACAAGTATGCCAACTTACCATCCATGAATATAAATTAAAGTATGCATCATGATAAGGCTATATATAACGGAAAAAGTGCATGCAAACATGCTATCATATAAAATTCTAGCACAACACAATACATCATGCTTAGATTCACAACATTTTCACATCAACACTTAAGTAGTAACAAGAGAAATCCAAGAAACCTCTAGGGTTATTTCTAATTACTCAATCCTTTAAGATATGCCATTTACTTATCTATGTATAGGGTAGGTCAATCACTCAATTAATATTCCATTCCATAACTAATTAGTCATCTTGATCACTAGCTATGTGTATAAACTAACTTTATTTATTTTAGTCAACCATATAATTACTCCCATTTCTTAACCAATCATTAACCTCTCGCTTGGTCATTGCTCATAAGTTTCACCCAATATTTACCATCCATATTTTATTATCATTGAACGATGGACTATGAATCACCCTATGGTCTCACATACCATGGAAGCTCATCTAAATAAGGGACATAAGGTCTAGGCTGAAGCCAATCATCAAGTGGACATAAGACCAAGTCAAAGCCAATCACCATAATAGATATAAGTCTAGGCCAAAGCTAACCAATACACACATAAGTCCAGGCTAAATCCAATCACCTAGGTAATATAATCCTTTAGTATCGATACCCATTAGTACATTATTAGTGTCTAGAGTAGGTAAGGCACTGGGACTTCTCAGGATCCCGCTCAAAGGCACTAAAAATGCCCAAATGCAGACTAACCTTCGATAGATAATTGAGAATTGAGTAACCTAAACCCATACCCAACTCAACTTTCTTTCTCTTTATGTGATTAGTATTTTATTTATAAGAGTAGGTGATCATACAAGGCCCATCTAAAGTAAGAAAGTCAACTTTTTATGTTAATCCATATTACTCTTTTTCTTTTATTGTCCCAACCATGTAGGTTTTTCATTTGTCCTTGGCCAATGCTATTCATAACCACCATATCATTTAATTCAAGCCCATATCGATTTCATTAATCTTTTCTCAATATTATCACTTATCATAAGTGAAATACTCAAATAGCCTTTACATTTCTCATAATGTATACCATAAGTTATGATCCATTTTAATCTTTTTATTATGCCAATAATCCATGATAAAATATATATTTTAACTTATTAATAATCATGGTATAGTCCCAACTGTAGCCTCAAAGTATAACTGAACCAAAAGGAAGCAAATCAAGCAAACAAGTTAAACCAGTCGATCAGTTTGACCCAACCACTCAATAAGTTGCACCAACCATTCGACTGGTTTGACTAAACTAGAATATGCTTTCCTAAACTGGTCAATCGGTTTGGGAAAACTAATCGACTGTTCATATACTAGTCTATCAATTTTTGCTATATCAATCAATGGGTTTAATCAGTGAGCAAGGCCAAAGTCTCTATAAGCTTACTAATCGATGGGTTGGGTCAACCACTTGATTGTTTTAGGTACCAGTAGATTAGTTTCACCTAACTAGTTGATCAGTTTACCTAACACAAGACTAATTCACATATTTCATGCAGATTCTTACATATAAAATGTTCTTAATCATATTAAAACATGTATCAACATGATCCTACTTATTTACAACCAAATTAGCATGTATTTCTCAACATGGAATCATCATAGCCTATTTTTATCCATTTTCATGATTTTTACTCAAATCATGTCTTCAAATCATCCAAATCATATATATAAGTACATTCTCTCATGCTAACATGTAGAAATAAACTAAAGGTAACATCTCACATACAACATTACTTACTAATCATTTTAAAAGTAAGAATCACTTGGTAAAATCCCTTTAAAAATAGAAATTCCAGCTATAGGAAATCTCAACTTTGAAAACCTTCAACCAAAATTTTAAACTTAGACACTACACCAAAATCTTATCAAATTTACAAAATAAATAAATAAATAAATAGAAGATTATAAGGACATACCAACTTGAGCCCAAAAATAGGGAAAGAGCTAAACTAAACTACTCAACCTTTTCCTAGAATCTAACTCTACCTTGCTTAAAAAAAAAGAGAGGGATAGAGATAGGATTAGAAGAGTGTAAAAGGATTGGTTAGTAATGTTCGATGTGTAGGAACACAAGACTTAAAAAATTTTGGTGGCTAAAAGAAAGGCGTATAGTAGGAATTATTGGGGCTATTTATAGCCAAACAATCAAAGGGAAATACTAAGGGTTTAGGCATCAACTCAAAACCCTACCATTGACCATTTGAGTTCAATTAGAATAGACATATTTTGTCTAAGATTTTTCGACCTCTTCTCTATAGCTCAAATGGTGTCTCTAGAGAATTTAGATCAATTAGATTAGAATTAGCATTCATGAATTGAGTAATAGAAAGTCAATGTGGAAGGAATCTTCTAGTTACTCAGAAGCATGTCTGAGATCTAAGCATTCGATCTTAGAATCATGTATATGAGAGAGGAGGAAGAAGATAATGTTGAGGTCATCTCTCCTCCATAATTCTCCCAATCGACCTTATATCAAAAAGAGGCAATATTTTGGGTTAAATGTATCATGAAAATAGTTAGGAATCTCTTAGGGACAATCTCACATGAGTTAGTAAGGTTCCATTTTAGTATAAGGGATTTTTTAGAAAAATCAAGCTAAAAATATGACCATATTGACAAATCAATCAATAGGTTTGTGGTCTACAAGTTAACTATTATACCAGCAATCGATCGGTTTTCCACAACCAGTGGATCAGTTTAGTCAAGAAATTCAAATTTCTTGAATTGACAAACCAATTGATCGGTTTGTCTACAAAACTTAATAAACTTCATTTTTTAACATGATTTCAAATCAAATTTATCCAAAACTAAATTATAACATTAAATCAAAATCAAAGGCTCAAAATTGGCATAATTCTCATTCAAATATTTTACAAAAATGTGGGGTATTACAACATTTTCCCTTAACGAGGCTACGCCCTTGAATCCTATAGCAATGAGATTACACCAATACACATATGGTCACACATATTATATCCACAATCAAGGAAAAATAGTAATATCCTCTTAAAGAAAAAGGTTTACACTTAAGATAATAACTATGAAAATAAATCTGGGTACTTGGCTCTAATTTCTTTCCCGATCTCCCAAATAGCCTCTTCTATACGATGCTGTGATCAAAGTGCTTTCACTAAAGGAACAATTTTTATATGTGTCTCTCTCTTCTTGGTGTCCTAAATACTCACCAGTTGCTCCTCATAAGTTAAAGATTCATCGAGCTCTAGTGACTTTAGACAAATAACACGTGAAAGGTCTGCTATATACTTCTGTAGCTATGATATGTAAAAGACGTTATGCATACATAACAGCTCCATTGGTAGAGCTAAGTGATAAACAACATCATCGACATAGTTTTGACTATCGGATAGTCCAATGTACCTCAGACTAAGCTTATCCTTCCTATCAAGCCTTATGACTTCTTTGGTGGGAGAGACCCTCAAAAGGCCTTTGCCATCCACCTCATAACCATTAGTCAGTCTCTTCAGATATGCGTAGCTCTTCTATCAGTTCTTGGATACTCTCATCCGATCCTGAATCAAATGGATGTTCCTATTTGTCTCCTCACTCATATAGAGTCCTAGAAAGAGTGTCTAGCTGATGTCATCCCAATATGAGGGACTACGCAACTTCTTTCATATAAGGATTTAAAAGGCTCCATCTTGATACTTGTATGATAACTTTTGTTGTAGGAGAACTCAATGGAGTCCAAATGATCTTCCCAACTTCCCCCTAAAATCAAACACACACTCTCAAAGCATGTCTTCTAGAGTCTAAATGGTGTTCTCTATCTAACCATATGTAGCTGGGTGAAAAGTTGTACTCATCTTCAGTTGAGAACCAAAAACACCTTACAATTTCTACTGGAAATATGACAATAATCTAGAGTAGATGCTCCATGGTCCAATGAAAACCTTCATTGGTAGGAAATTTTCAATTATGAATTGCTATTATATATATATATATATAAAGTGTCATAAAAAATTAACTCTATGTAATATTTTATTCTAGGATTTGCATAAATATGACTTTTTAGTGAATGACATCTCAACTATCTTGGCTAAATCATGGGTACGCATCAATTATGGTATTGAAACGCAAATAATTGATGGATCTAACTTAGCCCTAAATACAAGGCTCATAAGTGTTGATATTCCAATGATTAGAGATGCACCTTTGCCTCGTTATAAAGAAGGTGATAAGGTAGCCACAGTGATAGAAGCTCATTGATGCTTCATGTAACACCCCTAGTTTCTTGCTACCAAAAAATTCTATTAAAAACAATCCAAAAGCTAAAAATACACCTAGGAAAAATAGGGTGCATGATATAGGTTAGACATCTACCACCTACCCCATATTAGATACAAGGCCAAACCCAACTAAGACATTTAAAACAACATAATGTGTGAATAAAATATTATATAAACCAATTGAATGATTGTTTACATTGAAGGACCTTAACAGTCTCCAATTAAATCGTTACAAAATACATGTAGATGATAGTATCGGGCTACATTGAAATGAGTTAAGGTATGAAACCCAAATTAAAACTATGATCCCTTACAAACCCCACAAGATCTCCAAATGTTCACGGTCTCAAGTCATGACCCAACTAAGGTAAACCCTCTACTGACCATCCCCAAAGACCTGTACATGACCCTTTATTCATGGGAATAAGTAGGTGGCTAGGCAAATGAACACATCAGTATGCTACGTACTAAGTAAGCTAATTTGTCCCCTTAATGTATATACAATTATACAAATTCTACTGTATGTGGATATAAATACAACATCCGTCCAGATAAAGCCATATATAAAGGTAAGAGTAAGTTAGGATATGCTGTCATGCATAACTCACATATGTAATAGCAGATAGAATCCAAGCAATCTCTAGAGTTTATTTTCAATTACTCAATCCTTTTGATTATACCATTTCTTTAGCCATATATGAGATAGGTCAATCATCAAGTCAATATTTCATTTGATAATCAACATGTTATTTAATTCATTTCCCAAGTGTATAACCAACTTTATCCTTTTTGGTCTCTCATATCATTAGTTTCATCCTTATCCAATTATAACCATTCAATTAGTTATCATTCATATTTTATCAACCAATTATTTATCATCCATATTTTTTTTATCATTAATTAATGGGCTGTGCATAATTCCATAGTCTCACATACCATGGATGCTTATCTAATAAGGGATATAAAGTTCAGGCTAAAGCCAATCACCAAATGGACATAAGTCTAAGTTGAAGCCAATCTCTAGAAAGAACATATGTCCAAGCCGAAGCCAATTAATATAACATAAGTCTAGACCGAAGCCAATCACCACGGTAATCGAACCCTTTAGTATTTATACACCCTAGTACATCATCAGTTTCTAGAGTATATAAGACATTAGGACCTCTCAAGATCCCTTCTGAAGGCACTAAAAGCGCCTAAGGATAGACTAACCTCTAGTAGCTAATCGAGGATCAGGTAACCTAAAACCATACTTAACTTGATTGTCTTTTGCTTTATGTGATTAGTATATTATTCATAAGGATAAGTGGTCATACAAGGCCCGTACAAAACCAGCAAGGCAATTTCCATGTTCATTCCTTATTAATCCTTTTCTTTCCATTTTCCTAACTATGTAGGTTTCCATTTATCCATATACCACATTACTCATATCCATATTATCATTTTTCTCAAGCCTATGATAATTTTCAGTACTCTTTTCTCATTATTATCACTTATGGTAACTAGAATATCGATTTAGCCTTTATATTACTCATAGAGTATGTCATATATTATTATCTATTTAATCCTTTTATTAGGCCATTAATCCATGATAAAATCTATATTTTATCCTATTAAAAACCATAATATAGTTCCAAACATAGCCTCAAAGTATAACTAAACCGAAAGGAAACAAACCATGCAACCCAGTTGAACCAATCAATTAGTTTGGCCTAATTAGTCGATCGATTTGACTCAACCAGACCATGATTTTTCTCAAATCGGTTGATAGGTTTAGGCAAATCAGTTGACTATTCATAGACCATTCGATTTATTTTTCCCAACTAGTTGATGGGTTTAAGCAAAGAGTAAAACCAATGTCTCTTTAGGCTAACCAGTCGATGGGTTAGTTCAACCAATCAATTGATCTAGGAACCAGTCGATCAATTTGACCTAACCTATTAATCCATTTTCCCTATCTTAGCAAAAATCCATAAATTTCATGCAAATTCTTACACACAGATCATCCATAACAACATTAAAACATGTATCAACATAGTCTTGCACATTTCCAACCAAATAAAATTGCATTTCACAATATGGAATCATCATGTTCTATTTTTAGCAAATTTCGTGCTTTTTACTCAAAGTATACCATCTATCAATCCAAATCATTTATGCAGGCTATACTCATTCATGCCAACATGTAGAATCAACTTAAAGAACTCATAACATGTAGGGATACTCATTAATCATTTTAGAAGTAAGAATCACTTACTTGATGTAAGCTATATCCCTTTTTTTACCATAATTTCTAGCCGTGAAATTTTCGGATTTTAAAACCTTAAAAACCACAATCTTAAAATTGAAAATTTTCACCAAACCTTATTAAATTTTCAAAATTAAAGTAGAAGGAAAGAAGAGCATACCAACTTAAAGAAAAATAGGGTAATGCTCAGCTGAACCACTTAGCCTTTTTTTTCTTTCCAAAATCTAACTCTTCCTTGCTTAATAATTGAAACAAGAGAGAGCTAGAGATAGACGACTACCAAAATATAACTCCTCCTTGCTTAACTCTTCCTTTTTTTTCTCCCAAAATTGATTGTAAGGCTCGATGTGTAGAAAGAGAGAAGGTGACTACCAAACTTAGAGATTTTAGTGGCTGAAAGAAAAGGTGCATAAAAGGGGTGATTAAGGCTATTTATAGCTAATCAATCAAATGGAACCATAGAGGGTTTAGGAAAAATAAAAAATCCTATAATATATTGTTTGAATTTGAGCTAAACAGATAGATTTCTTCTAAGATATGCTGACCTATTATCCAGAGTTCAATTGGTGCTTTTAGAGAATGTAGGTCAATTAGGCAAAATTATCATACACAAGAGGAGAAATGGAAGGTCAGTGTAGAGGGAATCTTTCATCTGCTCAGAGCCATGTCTTAGATCAAAGCATTGATCTCAAAAATGTGCAAACAAGAGGTGTGGAAGAAGATAAGGCTGAGGTCATCTCTCCCCCTCAATTGTTCTAATCTACCTCTAAATTGATCTGCGGTAATATTTTGGCTTAAATGTATCATGAAAATGGTTAGAAATATCTTAGGGACAATTTGGCATGGGTTGGTATGGTGGTTCCATTTTAGTATAAGAGATATTTTTGAAAATCAAGTTCAAAAATATGCCCAAGTTTACAAACCAGTTGATGGGTTTAGACCTATAAGTTAACTATTCTACAAACCAGTCAATCATTTGCCCCAAATAGTTGAACAGTTTAGTCGAGAAAACTCATTTTACTAAAACAACAAACCAATTGATTGGTTTGTATGAAAAACTCAATAAAAGCTATTTTTCAACATGATATCAAATTAACTTTGCCTCAAACCAAGTTATAGCATTAAATCAAGATCAAAGGTCTAAAAATTAGCAACAATATCATTCAACCATTTACAAAAATATGGGGTATTACACTTCGTGCCTTGGACAAGATATTAGGTAAGTCTCACTACTAAAAAGGTAATGACATTCTCCATCAATTTTATACCTTGTTATATACATTGCTTATACCTTATATATATAATATTTCATTTATTACTATGAATTAAGGAATCAAAACAAGAAGAATGGTCCTAAGGAAAAAGGAAAGATAGGTACTAGAAAAAGGAGCAAAAGAAAAGAGGGTGTTGAAAAAGGAAAAAGATTTGGATTAGAAAAATATGTTACCCCATAAATGATCCCATTTTTAGAGGAAAATCTCTAACACCCTCAAATTTTGAATTAATTTAAAAAAAAAACAATGTAGAAGCATTATAAAAGAAAAATCAAGGAAAGTTTCTACCACATCACTATGAGAGAGGTGTGATTATCACCTAACCTATGCCTAATGTAGAAAAACTAGAATAATAAATGAAAGAATGCGTGATCTACTAATAATATAACAATACTAAAGAGAGTAATGATGAGCATAATAATATACATTGAAGAGAATGATTAAAAAAATCTAATTATAATTTTTAATGCCAGGAGTTTAAATAACCAAAAAAGTCCTAATGTAGTAGGCAAACCACGTCTAAGATGGTTAGCCTAACTCTTAACTAAATGGTAATGTAACTCTTGGTCCTCAAGCAATGGCTAAGTATTATCCCACAATATCATCATCAATATACGCTTGTTGAGAATTATAACCTCCCAAATTGTTCTTTACTCATGGGACTAGAAGCTAGATTATCACAATAACTTCACAAATATAGTATCAGTAAGGTAAAGTACTAATAAAGTAAACTAACTAAAACATGATAAGGGCTCATACTGCACATTGAAGTCATATAGTAGCATGGTGATAAGCATACTAACGTAGTATAACACTCAGACTTATATAGAAATATAATAAGGCATACTTACATGGTATTCATGGAAGAATAATAATATAGATCATACATTATAAATCTTCCTTTTGTGACCACATACCTTCCATTTATTAAGAAAATCTATTTGACCAAACCCAACTCTCTACCACGAACAAAATTTATGGTATCGTACACATACAATATGATACCAAACTCACCATAAATGGTTGGGATACATCTTAGGGGCTTTTCTTTGGGAATACCACATCCACCATATATCAAGTGCACTTGCTGCGATGGCTAAAACAAATTGGAATACCCTACCCCCTACAAATGGTCATAATACATTTAGAGGCTTGTACTAGGATAACTCGCCTACTATATCTTCATTGCATCTACCACAAGGGCTACACAAGTTGGTATACCAATCCCACCTTACAAATGGATAATATAAAGTGCCAAGGGGCTTGTACTTGGATACCTCACTAACATAAGCTAGAAACCGATGCTATATCAGCCTTCTGTAATATAATTTATGCCTAAAAAATATGCACATAGCTCCCTAATAATCCCAAATTGGTAGATAAGGAAATAATTAATAAGCAAAAAGGATAAAAGCACAGAGGAATTTACCCACTAACTCCCTACTAGCTAGCTCAAGAGTTGAAGAAAATGCTCGAATGAAATCTTAATCCATTATTATTAATTACCAAGTGATATAAAAAATCACAATTTAATTCCATTAATAACCAAGTAGGTGTTTCCATGTGATAATAAAAAATGCAAAATCAAGGCATATAAGCTACCAATTGGGTATTTAGAGCTGACACCAAACTTAACCACTTATGGAACCATAATATTATCATTTTGATCCATGTTAACTTTAGGTTAAGGATGATTAAAATCATAGCTAAAATTTTTAATTACATGGATATAATAATATAGAAGGCATAAAAAAGAACATTAAGTAACGAGAAAGCATGAAAAATTCAACCGAACTAGTCGATTAGTTGTTGGACCATCTTAAGGTGCCTGGAAACACTCAAAATTTCTATAACCATGTTTTTAATAGTTGTAGCACTGGACTAAATAACCCTCATAAGTTATTCTAGGGTGATCTCATCTACATCATTTCTAGTGGTAGTGCCTCATATGACCTTGGCTTCCTCCACTACGGATATTACTTTGACTACCCTAGTGCTAACTAGTCTGATCTCTTATCTAAGGTTGAATCTTACGGTTATTGTCTAGAACCTCCAGCATCATTGTATTTCCCAAGGACTCACTAACCATGATCTATATAGCCTTCAAAAATTTATTCTCCTTCTTAAACATGTCGAAGAGGGTGGGGAAGGAAGATCTCTAGAGCAACTCTTAGATGTGAGTGTTCAAGCCCATCTCAAATTGGTGCATCATCATCTCCTCATCTACACCTACATTGGGTATAAAATGAATCAAATAAGTGAGTTCTTAGTAGTGCTGCTCAACTATGAATGAAACTTGGTGAAGTGTGAAGAATCTATCATATAGTCCCATCCTGTCACTAGTTAAATAAAAATGAGCTCTCATCTTTTATAGCATGTGCTCTCAACTGTCAATGGGTAAACTTAGCACTTGATGACTGTGCCACCACTCATCAACATGACCCTTCAAGAATTATGCAACTACCTTCACCCTATTCTCAAGCAAGCACTTTGAATCTTTAAATATCTTCTCCAATTCTTATCTCCACTGCTCCAAAGACAAAGGGTCCTTGGTACTTATGAACATTGGCGGTGAATGTGACCATGTCCTTTGTAACCAATCCTCCTATGGAGCCAGTGTGAGAATGTTGAGAGGTATTTGAAATGGTAGTGGAGGTGGTGCTAGATGTAAATCCCTCTTAGCCATGTCAATAAGAAGCTCCTCCATATGAGCATGTCTTGCATTCGGAGTAATGATGCTCTAAAATGGGGCAAGGACAGGTTCAACACACACTTTAAGACAACCACATAGTAAATACAATATAAGAAGTCCACCTAGAGAAGTACTAAATAACTACTCACGTAAAGGTTGATAAGTAACCACAACTAGTTCTAAGGCTAAACTCAAACCCATACCACACTTCCTCACAAGGCTAATCCCATTTTCAAAAGTTCTACAGATGAAAGTTTTCAAAAACAAAAGAGAGGATTTTAAAACCAAAATCTCTTATACCAACTTATAATACCCCCAAATTTACTACTTAAAAACTTTATTTTGTGTAATTGTTAATTAAAAAAATAATGGTTGTTATTGTCACACTTAGCATAAGTCTGGCATCCTCTACCATTCATATACTAAATGCTAAGGTTAAAACATTACTTTACTTAAATTAAAGTTTACAATGTATGAATAAAATAGTAATTTCATTAAAAATTAACATTTTCCTAATAAATACAAAAGGATCATGTAATTTAGTAACAATGTAATAAAAGGGAAAAAAGAAAAATGTATAAGACTCCAAGGAATGTCCTAATCAAAATATTATAGGATGAACACATGATATTCCTAACTCTCAACCCTTAATGGCAGCCATCAACCCAAACCCTCAAAGTACTCCTACAAGGTAGACCAAGAATAGAACCCATTAGTACTACTATACTGAGTGAACCATTACAGAATACTAACATGAAAGTCACATGCAACACATAGGTAATAATATGGTAGGATACATTATGGAACCATGCGATATTGAAATGAAATACACTTACATAATTCAATCAATTCTAAACACCAGGGGTAGGGTACTGAAGTAACTACTTAATCAGTAATTCTAAAACAATTCTAAATAATAAGGGCAGGGCTCTAAGGTAACTACTATACCAAATACCAAAACTAGGTAGTGCACAAAGGTAGCTATAAAAAAATAGAGCAAATCCATTATATTTTTACATAATAATTACTTTTATTTTTTATTACTCAAGGGGGATATAATCATAACCTAGAAATATATAAGTACACCGGTCATACTGGTGCATAAGGCATCATGATGCCCTCCCAACCATTCAACCTGGAGATATAAGAACACTTTGGTCATACAAGTACACAAGGTAATACAATATCCTCTACACCTAGAACACCTAACCTTAAGTGTTAATAACCCTTATAAAGCCTTTAGATCACCAATAAATTTGGGGCTCCTACCTCCACTTTAGGATAACTAACCCTAGAGAGAAACCATTCCAAAACTTAAGCAACTATTCCAAAACATAAGGTCTTCCTCCTCAAATATTAGTATATTATTATATGATCACAAATATCGCACATAACATAACAATAAACATTCCATACTTAACCATTTTCCTTTATTTTTAGTTACTAAGGTAAACCTTAAGGTCATCAGTCTATGTCAAAATCAATGCTAACACTAAGGTTGATCTATCAAATTCTAAGGCCATTATATGTCTAATTATTCACATTAAGTGAATTTCATCAGAAATGACCAAAATATCCTTAAAACCCTAATTTCATCATTATTATCCAAATGTCATACTAGAAATTTTTATTATGAATAATTTGTCATAAAAAGCTTAAAAGATAATAATGTACAATATGTTAGCTAAGTAATCTTTATGATTTAGTGATTAACTATATTTTTTTTACTTTTTATTCATTTAGCAATTTACGTTTATAGACCATAACCATGTGTTTCTATTGTGTCATATGTTACATGTATACATATTTATAGCATGATACATAATTTAATAGGGAAATTATATTATGGTGCATATAAGGAAACATTTATAACCCTAGGTCATGCAAATAGGAGTTATTGTATTCTAACCCTAATTATGCGTGCATGGTTTTATGTTATTCATCTCAACCTTAGCTATCATAAAGTGATAATCATGGTACATTTATCATTGCCTTTACATCATAGTCTTGAAAAGATCAAATCCTAACAAAAACTAGACATGTATGCGTTAATTATTCAACAAAATACATATGCATATATTTTCTATTAAATAATACATTAAATACATGCTAATTATTCCATATTATACTTTCATGTTTACACCTATTCATACCACTTGCATACCTATTTAAAAATTTTTAGCATAGCACACATACATATATCATTTTAAAACTCATGCATAAATCATACCCTAATGACATAATGAATTTTATATGTTACTATATGATCTCATATCTTAGAAGAAGGGCGTGGTTACCTCTTATCCAAGAAAAATAAGTAAAGCAAGATTCACCCAACTAGTCTTCACTCAACATCTTTGAACTCTGTACATCAACATAACCATTAATAATGTAACATAACAATAACTAAAATTGATTAAAACTATCTTGGGAAATAGATTAGAAAATAAATAGGATAAAGGAATCTAGGAACAATAGAGTTAAGTCACACAAGGTAGGAGGATAGCAATGATACTTGTTTTCGTTGCCAAAGAGGGGAGCTTTGCTAGTTTTGGGTACAACAAGAGGGTATTGTGGAGGGTGTGGGTGTAGATAAGGGGAGGTTGTGGGTGTAGATAAGGGGAGGTTGTGGTGATTTTGGGTATAGTTAAGGGGGGAGCTATGGTAGTTTTGGGTGTAGCTGATGGGGTGGGGATTGGTAGCCTTGGCCAAAGGAGAAGGTGATAGCTTCGATGGGAGTGTTCGTAGCTAGGGGAAGGTGTAGCAGAGGAAGATTTTGGTGAGTACGACTGAATAAAGGGTGGTGGTTGTGGGGGGTTTTTACTAAAGGGTAAAGGAAAGTTGCAATTATTTCAGTTGGTGATGTTAAGTCATTTTGGACAAAGCTAAAGGGCTAGAACGAAGGAGAGGGTTGCATCTAAGAGGAGGGTTTTGGCAGAGGTGGATGTTCCTAGATTGTGTGTGGTTTTGGGGTGTGTTTGGTGATGAAAAGAAGGAGGGAGAGGGAGATGAAGGGAATAATGGTTGTGCTTGGTGGTGCTAAATTTTGAGAGAAAATGGAGAGAGGAATGTATTTAGTTGAGGCATTTAATGTGCTATATATATATATACTCTTGCATGTAGAGGGGGAGATGAAAGTGAGGCATGATTAAGAAATCCAGCCTATACACTTATAAGGTATGAGTTGATGGGGGTAGGGTGTAAGTGATACCATATGGCAAAGACATGGAGAAAAGCATGTGCAGAAGAGATGCCATGGAGAAAATATGCCAAGCACTACCACGGAAAGGGGTTTTAATAACGGTTATTTTATAGTTTTAATAACGGTTCATAACCGTTATTGAATCGCCCGTTATTAAATCTTTAATAACGGTTCATAACCGTTATGAAAAATACACAAAAACCCGCGAATATGTGCGTAAACTTCATATTTAATAACGGTTTTTACTTAAAAACCGTTATTAAAACTCTAGTTTTAATAACGGATCTGATGAAAACCGTTATTAAAACATAGGTTTTAATAACGGTTCTTATGAAAACCGTTATTAAAAACTGGAGTTTTAATAACGGTTTTCATCAGAACCGTTATTAAAACAAGGTTTTAATAACGGTTTTTATAAGAACCGTTATTAAAACTCCAGTTTTTTTTTTTTTTTAGTTTTGTTCCTGCCCACATACACAGTTATATGTTAAAACAATTACCAAATCTACAATGTAAAAACAACATCAATTTATACCATCTGCAATGTAAAACAACATCAATTCATACCAAATCTGCAATGACACCATAATTTCAATCAATCTATAATTGGTATGCATGTCTCAATACTTAGCAATAAAATTAGTGGGCATACCACAACTTGGTAGCTCTACACCCCAAAGTAAAGAGTTCACGGATCTAGGCTGGTAAACGAAATACAAACCTAAAAATGCCTGTAGAATATATAGATCGCTACCTAATACCGAATGAATGAGTGAGTGTACGTGCTTGGCCCATTGATCTGTAACTTCATCAATTTCATCAACATTATATTGCTGGCCTCGTGCATAGTCATCGGTGAAAAACTACAACACCCATGTTTCAATAACGGTAATCCATTAGGTATGCCATGATTCATTAATAGAAAAATATGGAAAAGCAAACATACATGGCAATCTATTCTAGACTATAAGATCCTTTGTCTAAGTTCCTTTGTCTCGAAGATCTTCAATTCAATTTTGGAGGTACCTAAAGCTCTTACAATAGAGGATAAAGAGATAAACAATAGAGGAAAAACAATTTTGATAAAAGTGAAAACTAAAATAAATGAAAACATGTATTACCCTACATACAAAATAATACAAAGGTAGGCAACATATGTTACCACTTTAATCAAGAGGTTACATAACACCATCATACCCTAGAATATGAAAAACGTATTCAGGATAGTCTAAATTAAAGGTTCAATTTGTAAAAAAGGCCCTAAAAATATACCCTCACCCTCACTTGCATGTAACAAAAAAACCTCAATTTAGAGGTCAAAATGGCCTCTTTTGGGGTCCGATATTGGCCAAACCGGCTCCGCCGATTTGCCACGTTGTAGATCTCGAAAAAATACCCAAAATAGCCTCCTAGATCACCTAAATCCGAGGTCCGACGAAAAAGTTATGACCCTCCAAAGTTTACAGTTCAATCTAGCTCTAAATAACCTCAATAATGTCTTCTCTTTTGTTTATTTTGGTTGTAGCCCTAAATAATGTTGAATCTATATTCTCCATACAAACAAATACAATAAGAATATGTAAAGGTCTCGGCGAACACATGAATTTGTTAATATATAACAATAACGCAACAAATTCAACAACAAACAGCAAAATTTTCAGCGAACACATTCAACAACATATTTTCGAACGAAACCCTGGCGACATGCATTTATATAAGTAGAGTTGAGAGAGGAAGAACAAACACATACATAAAGTGAGCTAGCTACAAACACGACAGAAGATGAAGGTGCTAGCTAGCTTCGGAACAATGGCAGAGGCGTGATGGAGAGTTGGCGGTGCACGGTGTGGTGCGAGGGTTTGCAAGGAGAAGGAGAGCAAGAGAAAGAAAGTGCAGGATAGTCTGAAAACTTTGGCACGAAATAGAACCGAGCGAAAACTTTGGGGTTTTTAATAATTAAAAAGAGGATTTAATAACGGTTCCTGAGAAAACCGTTATTAAAACATCTTTTAATAACGGTTCTTACAGGAACCGTCATTAAAAGCTTATGACTTTTAACAACGGTTCTAACATGAACCGTTATTAAAACCTCTTTTAATAACGGTTTACATAAAACCGTTATTAAAACATCCGTCCAAATTTTAACTTTGCCCTTTTAATAACGGTTTTTAACTAGAACCGTTATCAAAACTTCCCGCCGATTAATTTTCACGCGTTTGACAACGGTTTTCGAACTACCGTTATTAATGTGCCGTTATTATTTCCCGTTTTCGTAGTAGTGAAGGGAGGAGGATGGGGGGATAAGACCAAACTATAATATAGGGTACTGTTGTTACTTAGGCAAATTTGAATCGAAATAAAAATATTCAGTTATCAAAATTAGGGTCACTCAGTGACACATATACAAATTAGTGTTTTGACTAGACCTAAAATTAATAATCTCAATTCTATAAAATTTATCCTAACAAAAATTGTACCTAATATGTTATAATGATACACATAATAGTAATACATTCAATACAAACATTCTAAAATAACTATTATAACTAATTATACATAATTATCAGTTTATAATTAAGGTTTCTAAAAATATAGTATTATTGATTGGTGCGCTTGAAAATTACATTTTTAATCAAATTTCAAGCCTTTTTCCAAAAAATAAAACTTATTTATCTAGTATCAACATAATTTTAAACACATTTTTGAAAGGTTTTAGAATGAGGTATTACAAAACCGACTACCACCAGCTTTGGTGTTGTTGTATTTTTATGCTTCAAAGTACCTTAATAGAATTCATATTCAAATTGACTGCCCTTCCAAGTACGTTGGGAGGGATGACTCTACTTACATGGTATTAGCAGAGGTTATGAGTGACATTTATAATTAGGAATCATGAGCATTTCCATATATGTTAAGTAATTATTATTTCATATGATATATTTTAACACTTTTTTTATTATTTTAGAACTTTTATGACCTCTTATATGAGCTATCAATTATTAATAAGTATGCATAATTATTGTCATCTATATGTTGGTAGCTAGTCATGTTGTGGTAGAGAGAATGTTGACATCTATTATGGTTGTGTGTCTATAATAAATATTTGATGATACTATAATAAATGAGGATAAGCACATAAACTATCTAGTGGATCACATATTAAGCGAGGGTGCAACAACAAGCTTTAACTTATATCTTACCTCACAAATGAATATTAGGTATTCTATGCCATCTGTCTCGATCAAAACAAATTCTTTGTGTTTGATTCCCTTTGAACATATTCCATTCCTTTTGTAACCACTATATCCAAGGGAAATATCCAATTGACATGTGACTATATTTTTTACTTCTTACTTTATTATCTTATTTCTTTATAGATTCTACTTTAATTTTTCTAGATATATAGTTATAGTATATTGCATCAACTTTATTTATTCGAGAACTATGTACAACACATATGAAGAGAGGTGGAAATGGTATCCCTGACTCAAGGAGTTTTGAATAAAGACAAGTAAATTGTATTTTGTTTCACTTTTAATCAGTATCTAATAATTAGAGAGCTAACTGGAATCATTTAATAGTACAAAAAAATTGAATGATAATGATTGTAGATCTTATGTTTGTAGAGCAATGGATATGACACTCTAAAAATGATATATGAACATAGATCCCAATCATATACATTTCTTTTTTCCATAGGTTTTCATTGATGAATCATGCCATATATATTTGATACTTTATTTAATTACTAAATGATTGATTGAATCATGTCAATTTGTAATTTTTTAGCGATTGATGTACACAAGGCTATAAATATACACAAATGATGAAATTGATAAAGTTAGAGAACAATTGCCAAGTTTGTGCACTTACATGATTAGTGTTAGGGATTTGCATGCATGTTCAGGTTTATATTTTATGTATATCTTTTGGTCATCTATAAAATTGGAGATGCACAAGCATAAAAGTGTTTATAAGTTTAGTAGTTAGGCTTTATGATCTATGAACTTTGAATTTGGAGTAAAGAGCTACCAACTTATGGCATGCCTATTAATTTTAATTCCTGAGTATGTCTAGTATACTGAGATGTACTAATTACAAAGTTACCATGTATATTTTTATCATTTGAGAGAAATACATACATAAATTGGTCTTATTTTACACATTATATATTTGATAAATATTCAAACATATAACTGTACATGTGGACATAAACAAAACTGTAAAAACTTATATATATATATAAAAGGAGGTTTTAATAATGGTTATAGCCTATAAGTGTTATTAAAACCTATATTTAATAAGGATTTTAAGTAAGAACTATTATTAAAACCCTAATGGATTAATTTATTTTTGGTGTTTTCAATAATCCTTTTAATTAAAACCGTTATTAAAACTAGATTTTAACAATGAATATTAGCTAAATCTATTATTAAAAGGTGCATTTGATGCTTGTTAATTAGGGTTTTACTTAACACATAATTGCATATTCATTTTAAACCAATTAGGGTTTTGTTAGGTTTTAATAGAGGTTTTAGGTGAAAGCTATTATTAATTATTAAATCATTCATTAAATGCTAATTAATACATAGTTAGGGTTTAATTAACACATTATTATCATTTAATTAGGGATTTTGATGATGATTCCTATTAGGAACCATGATTAAATAGTTAGTTTTAATAATGGTTCTTAATAGGAATTATTATTAAAACCTCTATTTTAATAACAACTTTTAGTTAAAACCGTTGTTAGAACTCTAAAATTTACCCAAATTTCAAGAATTTTTTCTATTTTTTATGGAACCTTCATTGAAGCTTTAATAATGGGTAATTTAATAATGGTTCAAAACCATTATTAAAAACCTAAAAAACTATTATTCAAACCTCTTTCTAGTGTGGTGTCAAACCAACCCAAGCTACTACCAAACCCTATAACCACCTAAAATTGATAGCATAAATATGATTTCCTTGTACCAAGTAAATCACAACACCTCCTTGGTGTAAACAATAAACACTCATTTGAATTGAAGAATTATCATGGATGGAGGATTTTTACTTTGTGGTTGACTTTCATTATATATTGAGTGTACGATCCTAATTATCTATAGTCATTGAATATTGCATGTAATTATATGCTTTGGGTATGATTCACATTATTGTATGGTTATGTGTAACTTAATGATTATACCTCAAAGTTTTGAGTCCGAGGCATGTGATTTATTTCCAAACTCAAGTTTTCTTCTTCTTTAAGTAATTAGTATTTTAATTAAAGTTAACTTATTATTAATAAGGGGCACAAGGTCCACCCAATAATTAAACTACTAAATTATTCAATCAAGCCAAAAGGACCACAAGGGTCACAATATTCATCTAACATAAAATCAGTATAAGGGACACCAAGGGTCACATCAACATGAAACCATCCCATCCTAGGTTTAGGCATCACACCATAACTCAACAAAAAAAAATCCATTTCAAATCACTTCAATCTTGTTTCAACCAATTATTCCAATATATTTGAAGGTCAAATAGAAGTTTAATTATCAAAGTGCAAGTCTACGCCAACTTCTAAATCAAACTAAAAGTAACTAAGGCCAACCTAAACTAATTATTCACACTTAGGCACATTTATCCACAATGACAAAAATACTCTTAAAACCTATTACTACAATTTCATCCATTTTATTACTTGAATTTATTACATTTAGTAGTTATCATGAAAAGGGTAAGAGTTAATAAAATATAATAGTTTAACAAGAGTAATAAATTGAGGATATGGCAAAAGGCTATATTGTCCCTACTCATGAATTAAGCATATAAAGTTATAAGCATATGTATCTAACATATCATAAATTTAATACTGACCATACAAAATAATTTAAAATACATTATATGTAATATCCTAAATTTTCTCTAACCCTAACTCTGAGTAATTAATATTTTAGCCTAATCCTAATCTTAGGTAATTGATATTTTTTTTATCTTACCCTAATTCATTAATCCTAAATAAAATATTAATTCTAATACTAGGTCATTAATATTTTAACCTAACCCTAACATCAAGGAATTTGATAAATTAATTTTATATTAATTCCCCAATCTTGAACTTAAACCTAATTATAATTCTAATCCTAACCCTAATTTTTTTCCCTTTTCTTTCACCTTTTTTCTTTTTTCCTTTCACTTTCCTCCCTTTATCCTTCTCTAAATCCCAATATCCTTTTCTCCTTCTTCCTTTTCTAGCCATGCAAATCCCCTAGCATGGTTCCTCTCTCTTTCACTTCTTATACCTACTCCCTACACCTACCCTCTGCCCTATTGCACAACTTGCACCACCAACCATGCTTCGTCCTTTCTTATATAGGACCAAATGGCCAAGACATAGCACTTAGTATTATGAAAAATATTATCCTCTATTTATAGAGGATACCCTATAAATTTGAAGGTAAACAGATAACTATATTGTTAGTTATGGACGAAACTTGCAAAATAAGTAACTAGTGATAGAGGTGTGTACATAGCATGCATGGAGGGAAAAAATGTGTTTCATGGAAGGGATGCACATGGTATTTTCATGACGAAACTTTAATCAATAATTTGGACATGCAATATGGAGTGTTATCACTTTGATAATTTTTAAAAAGATAAGAAAGTTGAATTAGTTAAAAAAAAGTCGCTTAATTCTATCTTTTAGGGTTATCTTATTCTATCTTTTGAGTGTGTTTAGAGTAGGAAGAAAGCTAATAATTTTTGTATAAATTATTATCAGATTTTTAGGAGGATTATTTTGTAATATTAAGGAGATAAAATGGTTATAAAAACCACAAGAATTACACAACACAAAGGAGACAAAAAATTAATGAAATTGCAAGCTATGATTAATTAAATTCTATGTGAGTTCTTCTCAATATTAATCAATTATTTGTGAGTGATTATTGTTGAAATACAGAATCCCTTTATTTGTGTAAATTATATATTAATATATTTCCTTTAATCTGTCCACAAACCCACACCATTCTAAACCCTAAACGCAATATACAATCCCTATCATCATCAACTTCAACATTTATCTTAAACCTATTTTTCTTACTTAATTTGATCTATTTCCAAAATTAAGATAATAATATTATTATTATCAAACGATCATACTCAACAACTTAAATTCATAATATAATCATAAAATAATCATATTCCCAATCTTTCATCACCACAATATTCATATCAATACTAAACCATAATCGTTAACCCAAACCCTAATAGTTAACCCTAACCCACAAACCAAACCATTCGAAACCCTTCATCATTTAACTATTATCACCATTACCTCTTAGTTTTTGAATAATCATCATCATATTTTCATCACTTTTGAATCACCATATTCCTTTTACAACCCTAATCGACCATAATAGCACCTAAACCATGAATACATATTCTTACACACATCAATTTTGGTATCATAGCTTAGGTTATGGTGTAGTATGACATACACTATTAATATCCAATATTTCCTCCAATTTTACTTCAAAACCAAGTTTTTAATATGAGATTATTTTAATAATTCATCAAGGAGGTGCCAAGATTTGAATTTTAGTTGACTTGAGAGAGCATATTTGGAAGCACACCATTCGTGGGTGTAAAGAAGGCATGGTAAGCCAAGGAGAAGATTTGAGTCAAGGCATTGATGGAGGAGATCAAGGAATTTAACTTTCATATAGGTAGGACGTAGGACTCACAAGCTTAAGGATCACATGTCCAACATCAAATCCAAAGATATCAAGTAGGAGAAAATTGTAGAAGGGAAGCACATGACTGAATGGAGGTAGGAGGAGAAGAAATTGTAGGGAAATATGTACAAGCTCATGACACTTTAAGGAAATTATATGATGATGTGGAGAAGAGGATTTGATTTGACCTACCTGATATTAAAGGTAATCTTGATCCGGAATCTTTCCTTGAATGGTTGTAAATTGTCGCATCTATTTTTGAATATAAAGAGCTTGATAATGAGAAAAGATGTCGAATTTCCATATTTAAATTTAAGAATTTTTTTAGAGTATGGTACGACAATTTGAAGAGGAGAAGAGAAAGATATGGAAAAAAAAATAAGATCATTAGAGAAATTAAAAAAGTATGTAAAAAGAAAATTCATGCCTAGAGTGTATGAGCAGGAGAATTTTATTAAAATGACTACTTTGAGGTAAGGGTTTCTTAGAGTGGGGGAGTACATTAGAGAGTTTGAAAGATTAGATCTTATTTGTGATGTTTAAGAAAGAGAAGAGAAATATTTGTTAGATTTATTGGAGGTATAAATATGAATATTAGAGAGAAGGTAGAGGTATGTCCTTATGAGTTATTCGAAGACTTGGCCAAATTAGAAATGAACTTTGAGAAGTAATTGAAGAGAACTAAACAACCAAAAAAATTAGCCAATGCACCATATGGTTTGAACTTCAAGGGGGGTTGAAACCATCATCCTCTCAAGATATAATTCAAGACAACACTAGAAGGTTCAATCATGAAGAAAAGGGTAAGGATAAGATATTTGATAAGGTGAAAAAGAAATGTTTCAAGTGTAGAGGCTATGGTCATTTTTCTCAGGATTTTTTATATCAAAGGGAAATGAATTTGAAGGAGATAGCGAGTATGGAAGATTGTGATGAGGAAGATGAAGAACATAATAAATACCTTGAGTAAGGTAGTGAAGATCCAAAAGATGCTTCAGAGGATGGCCAAGTAGATTTCTATGTGTTGCAACAAGTGCTTTAAGTGCAAAAACAACCTCAACCTACTCAAAGGGAGAAGATCTTTAAAGCCAAACTTATAGTTGAAGATAATGTGTACAAAGTCATTATCGATAGTGTATCTTGTACCAATGTTGCTAATGAAACAATGGTGAAAAAACTTGGATTGAAGACCGTGGATCATCTAAGGACGTATTCACTTCAATAGCTCAATAAGGACACAGGTTTAAGGGTAACCAAACAAACTCTTTTCTCTTTAAAAATTAGAAATTATTTTGATGATTTGTTATATGATATTCTACCTATAGATTCTTATCATATTTTGTTGGGGAGGCCTTGGCAATTTGATAAGTAGGTTACACATGATGGGGTCCTTAATGAATACGTGGTAAGCAAAGGCAAAAAGAATTTTTAGACTCAAAACTAACATAGATTGGGAGAGTTTAGTTCTAAATAGTGAAAGGCGAGAAGAGACCAAAGGTAAGATGCAAAAAAAAAAGAGGAGAAAAAAGGAAAGTTGAAGATGAATGGGAGGAGGAAAAAAAGAAGGAAGATCTTGAAGGTAAGGGAGGAAGAAAGAATAGTACCATGAAGTTGTTAATCCTTAAAGAGTTAGAGATGATTGAAGCTATCAAGAATGAGAAAGTATGTTATGCCTTGGTAGTGAAAGAAGTTCAACAAGGGGGGTGTGCTAACATGGATCCAAAATTACAACAAGTGTTGAGAGAGTATGTAGATATTTTCCCAAATGAGTTGGCAACTAGATTACCTCCTTTAAGAGGTATCGAGCATGCTATTGATTATATGCTAGAAGTTCTATTACCAAACAAGTCAACTTATAGATACAATCTAGAATATTCTAAGGAGCTACAAACACAAGTGCAAGAATTTTTGGATCGAGGATATATTCAAGAGATCATAATTCCATGTAGTGTACTAGATTTATTAGTACCTAAGAAGGATGGTATGTGGAGGATGTGCACTGATTTTAAAGTAGTCAACAATATCACAATCAAATATAGATTTTCGATGCCAAGATTGGATAATATGTTAGATGAGCTGCATGGAGTAAAGGTTTTTTCAAAGCTTGACCTTAGAAGTGGATGCCATAAAATGAGGATAAGGGAAGGGGACGAATGGAAGATGGCTGTTAAGACTAAGTATGGGTTATATGAGTGGTCAATGATGCCATTTGGGCTATGTAATGCACCAAGTTCATTCATAAGGTTGATGACTAAAGTACTTAGACCTTTCCTTGGAGTCTTTATTGTTACCTACCTTGATGAAATTTTGATATATAGCAAGAGTGAGTTTAAACACATATAACATTTGAAGAGATTATTTGATAAAATTAGGAAAGTGAAGCTCTATGGTAAAATGGATAAGTGTGATTTTATGATGAAGAGTGCATTTTTTCTTAGCTAAATTGTGAGTGGAGACGTTATTAGATTTGATCCTTCAAAGGTGGAAGCTATTTAAACATAGCATATTCCTACCAATTTTTATGAGGTTTGGGGTTTCCATGGATTGGCTTCATTTTATAAGGGGTTTATCAAATGTTTCTTCACAATTGCAACACCTATTACACAACTAATGGAGAAGAGAGAGTTCCAGTGGAAAGAATATGCAACAAAAGCTTTTGAGGACTTGAAGATAAATCTTTCAAATGTACTAGTATTATCTTTCCCTTTCTTTGATAAATTATTTGAAGTAATGTGTAACACTAGTGGTGTAGGTATTGGAGGGGTACTTTCATAAGAGAATAGAGCAATTACATTTTTCAGTGAAAAATTGAATGGTGTAAGACTCAATTATTCAACTTATAGTAAGGAGTTCTATACTGTTATTCATTGTTTGGAAATATGGAGTCATTATTTGAGACCCAAGCCTTTTGTACTTAACTCGAATTATGAGAGTTTGAAGTATTTGTAACACTCAAATTTTACTATTGAAAATTTTCATTTTGTAAGGAAAGCAATTAAGTAAAATAGTCAGTGTTACCGTTGTAATCAACATAATTCTAGCTTATACAACCATTCTTACATCAATCTCAAGCTAAAAAAATTTAAAGTAACACAAGGAAATTAGAAACGAAATAACATTTATAGTACAATACTGAGTTTAGAGCCTAACTCTGAGTTTAACAATACGAAATACAAAAGGAGGATACCAGGGATCAAGAGTCCAAAAGAGTATCCAGCTATATACATAAACCGGATAATAATTTCTCTTCTCCCAACCCTAGTATAGATAAAGTCACTCATCCCCACATAAGGCATCATAAGGAGCATAATTATCTAACCGATCTTCTAAGATCTGCACATAAGATTTAAAGCCTTCTGCTCATGGAAATGAGCAGCACCCATAAAACATGTGGTCAGTATGTTACGTACTGAGTAATGGGACAATACTATTGAAATAAGGATACAAATAGTACATGCTTTCACATTAGAAAATAAGGGAATAACAACATAAAAGAAGCATCTCATAAGATATATTATGATCTAGATTCATTTATTAAATATAATCCATTTTTATTCCTTTATATACATTGAATGTAAGAATCCCACTATTCTTAAACTAGTGGAACATTCTGAAACTCTTCTCAAGGACAATATACCCGAGCCACTATTCTTTCTGGTGGAACGGAGATTAAAAACATCCTCTTAGGTCAAAATGCTCCTGAGCCACTATTCTCCCCTATGGAATGGGATACGTATAAATATATATATATAGAAAATAGATTACCTTGGTCCTGACTCATATATTCTTCAACTTTAAATCATTATTATCTTTTCTATAAGTTATAATGATACATTTTCATTTTAAGATAAGTAGGGACGCTACTATTCTTAATCCGGTGGAACGGACTGAATCACCTTCTCAAGGCAAAACACTCCCTAGCCACTATTCTTTCCAGTGGAATAGAGATTAAAAATATCATCTTGAGGTAAGACGCTCCTGAGCCACTATTCTTCCTGGTGGAATGGGATACATACACACACACACACACACACACACACGCACAGATTGATTCTCAAGCATCAGACAAATTTCAAATAAATATACACATAGCATAGGTCCAAGTCCTTAAGTCCTTTCAAACCCTAAATACACTCCCTTTAGTATTCATTCTCCCATGTTGATTAATCCATACAACTTATATTATATCATCTCCAAATCCCCTCATTTTTTATCATATCCAATATTCACAACCTAATTCCCACAAGTATGTTTTAATCATCTCATCGCGCTATGTCAATCACAGAAATACCAATACCCAAATTCCATAAAATTGTCATAACACCTCTCATGAAATTTTCATGATTACCAATTCCGATAGATAACCTCTAAATCTTAAACATAGAATAATAGTATTATTATTACAACATAGTTTGCCCCCAATTAGCCATTAAATCATTTAAGAATCCCAAATAACAATAATACTTCCATGAATCCCCCATGCTATTGCTATCATATTTTAAACCTCCTAACACATAAAATAACAAAATTTCTTTATTATCTCATAATAACCAAGTTACCTTTAAGCACAAATAAAACCTTTATTTTTCCACATATGTTATTTTTCAAGTCCACAATTAATTATCATACCTCATGAGGATTTCTTAAGTCCATTTATCAAGAACTCATATAGCTCATATTTTATACCAATGTATATACTTCCACAAATATTACATTATCACAATAAAATAATAATGGTACCTTTTACCCATTCTTACTTTCTTTTAATAATATGATATCCTTAAGCCCATATTTCATGCCACAAGATATATTTCCAAAAATATGATATTATCACAACAAATTATTAATGTTACTTCTTACCCATTCCTATTTTCTTCTAATAACATAATATCCTTAAAACTGTATTTCATACCATAAAATATAATTCCCTAATAAGACATTATCACAACAAATCATAACATAATGGTACTTCTCACCAATTTTTTCTTTCTTTCAACATAACATGTATATAATCACAAAATATCAAGATCAACACATGTTACATCATGTATAAACAATATCATGAAAAATACATATAACCATACAAGCAAATAATATCAAAAACCCTAAGCATTGAATAGTATCCTTACTAACTAAGACACTGGGCTCTAAGAATGCAAATCCTAAACTTTCTCCTCTGAAGCTACTAGAATACCACCTACAAAAAATAATAAAATTTACAGTTAGGCTTGAAGAGTTAAATCAAAGGAGAAATCATGGTAAAGAGGGTAAAAATAGATATAACCATAGTCAAATGGGAGCTTGAGATGTGTGGATGTGTAGAGGAATATGTAGTGGAGCTATGGTTAAATTTTGGTGATGTTTGGACAAGGTTTGGTGGTGAAAGTAGGGGTGCATGACTAATAAGATGAAGTTGCACAGCTATGCAGCAGGCGGTGTAGTTCTTGGTCGAGAGAAAATATGTTGCACAGCCAGGCAGTGTGAAATTTGCATGGCTGTGCGGTAATAGGCCGAGAGGAAAAATCATGCATGGTTAGGGGGTGCAAGGGTTGTACAACTATGTAGAAGGAGATTTTAAGTGTTACACAACCGTACAACAGGCGGTGCACAGACTATGCACTCTAAAATTTTGCGATGCACAAGAGGAAGAAGAAGGTAAAAGAGGTGGTGGTTGGTGGTGATGGACGGTGACGACGAGGGAGAAGATTGGGGTGACCTTAGTGGTTGAGAGCAACAAGTGGTGGCCTAGGTGGTGCAAAATAATGGAAATGGTGGTGCACAAGACAAAAATAGGGAAAGAAAGAAGAAGAAGGAGGAGGAAAGGAGAAGCAAGAGAGATCTTGGGCAATGGTTCTTTGACACAAAGATGGGCAGAATAAGGCAAAACCAAAGAGAAAAAATAAGAGTGTAAATATACATACATACATACATGTGTGCTTGAGTGGTGTGAGTCAGGAAGGAAGGTGAGAACAGGGGGCTAGTAAGCATTAGTAATGATGGTGATGGTGCAGCTGCAAAGTGATAATGATGGTAATGGTTGTAGAGGATGGTTTGGGCTAGGGTAGTAGCTGTAGGTTGAGGGTGGTGATAGTTGATGGAGGTGTTGCATGAGAAGTAAAATGGTAGGGGGAGTAGAGTGTGCAAGGTGTGTGGTCAGTTGTGCAGTTGGGCATTGATAAGGGAGAAAAAGGAGAAGAAGAAAAAGAAGAAAGGAAGTAAGGTGATGGATGATAGATGCAGAAAGGTGATGGTATAAGTGGATGGTGCAAGTTGCAACAAATTCAAATGTTATAGCTCAAGGTTGATGGAAGGGGGAGATGAATGAAGAAAAGAAAAAGAGAAACGTTGGGGGATTAGTTTAGGGTTATATTAGATTAGCTAGAATAATTAGGTTTAGTGGAAATTTTAGTGGGTTTTGATTTTGGTTTGCGAATTACGGTTTATCAAATTTAAGCTTTTAGAATCAGTTAAATTTTAGGATTAAGGAGTTAGGTTTAGGCTAACATAGGATTTATTGAGATTATAATCAAATTAGGGAACTAATGATACAGGATTAGGCTAAGCAAATTTTTAGGGTATTAAAATATCTACATGGTTAAAGGAAAGTGAGTCCAAGACATGACAATTGGATAAGGTTTTTGCAAACATTCATGTTCTCTACAAGATAATTGGATGACAAAATGTGGTTGTATATGCATTGTGTAGAAGGGCTATGCTGCTTATAATGATGGATGCAAAGTTTTTTGGCTTCAAGATGTTGAAAAGTCAATATCCCATTGATGGTGATTTTTATTTGATTTTCGAAGAGTGCAAGAAATAAGGAAGTCAGAGAGCTTATGTTCTTCAAGATGGATTCTTATTCAAGAAAAATAAATTTTGTGTACCTAATATCTCAATTCGAGATTTACTAATTAAAGAAGTGTACGAAGGAGGTATTGTAGGACACTTTTGAGTTCATAAGACTTTGGAGATATTGCAAGAACATTTTTATTGGTGAATAATGCAAATAGGAGTGCAAGCTATGGTTGTTAGGTGTGTAACATATCAAATAAGTAAGAGTTATTTTCACAAAGGGTTATACATGCCTTTACCTGTGCCTACTCAACCATGGGAAGGAGTTATCTCAGGATTTCCAAGAACATGAAGAGGTAAAGATTCTATCATGGTGGTGGTGGATCAATTTTCCAAGATGACTTATTTTATTCCATGTAACAAGACTAATGATGCTATTCATATTGTGGATTTGTATTTCAAGAAGATCATGAGATTGCATGGAATTCTAATGAGTATATTTTTAGATAGAGATGTGAAGTTCCTAATTTATTTCTAGAAGAAATTATGGCATATGCTAATAATGAAGCTTCTATTTAGTACATCACATCATTCTCAAATGGATGGTAAAACCGAGATTACTAATAGAACTTTGGTTAATTTGTTAAAGGGATTAGTGATTAAGATTTCTAAGGATTAGGATGTTAAGTTAGCACATGTGGAGTTTTCTTACAATTAGAGGCCTTCAACTACAACAAGTTCTAGTCTATTCGAGATAGTATATGGTATTAATCCATATATGCCAATTGATATGGTACCATTTAAGAAGGGGGAAGTGAAGAATTATGATGCACAAGAGAGAATGGATTTCTTTCAAAAACTTCATCAACAAATCAAGCACAACATTGAAAAGGTAAATGAAGTATACAAGACAAGAACAAACAAGCATAGGGATTTGGTATAGTTACACTTGAGAAAGGAGAGATTTCCTAATCTAAGGAAAAATAAGCTTATGTCAAGAGCATATGGTCCTTTAAAACTACTTAGAAAATTTGGAGAGAGTGCTTAAGAGCTATATTTACCCAATTTATATGATGGAAAATCTAGAACATTGAATATTGGAGATATCAGTCATTACTATGGAGAAGCAAATTTGAGGGCAAATTCAAGTGAATAATAGGAGAATGATGCAAGAGAAAATGGTCAATACTTAAGCATTAATTATTATGGAACCTATTATACTCTATTTATATAGGATCCTCTATAAATTTGAAGGCAAACGGATGACTACATTGTTTTTTATAGATAAAACTTGTAAAATAAATTACTAGTGATAGAGGCTTGTGCATGGCATGCATGGAGGGCAAAAATGTGTTTCATGGAATGGCTGCATGTGGTATTTGAATGAGTAGAATTTAATCAACACTTTAGACATGAAATATTTAGTTTCATCACATTGATAATTGTTAAAAAGATAAGAAAGTTGAATTAGTAAAAAAAAAGTAGCTTAATTCTATCTTTTAGGGTTATCTTATTCTATCTTTTAAGTGTGTTTAGAGTAGGGAGAAAGAAAATGCTTTTTTTATTTATTCTTATTATATTTTTAGGAGGATTATTTTGTAATATTAAGTAGTTCCAATGGTTATAAAAACCATAGTAATTACATGACACAAAGGAGATGAAAAATTGATGAAATTGCAAGCTTTGCTTAATTGAATTCTTTGTGAGTTCTTCCCAATATTAATCAATTCTGGATGTGTGACTATTATCAAAATCCTTATTCTCTTTTTCTATGTGAATTAGATATTATGATATATCCTTCAAACCCTCCACAAACCCATTCCATTCAAAACCCTAAGCACCATATACAATCATCATCAACGTTATCTTCAACATTCATCTTAAACCTATTTTTCTTACTTGATTTTATCTATTTCCAAACTTAAGATAATATTATTATTATTATCAAAAGATCATCCTCAACAACTTCAATTCATAATATAATCATCAAATCATAATATCCCCAACCATTCATCATCATAATATTCATATTAATACTAAACCCTAATCGTAAACCCTGACCCTAACACACAAACCAAACCATTCTAAACCCTTCATCATTCAAACATTATCACCATTATCTCTTCTTTGTTGAATAATAATCATCCTATTTTCATCACTTTTGAATCACCATATTCCTTTTACAACCCTAACCAACCCATAATACAACCCAAACCTTAAGTACATATTCCTACACACATCACTTTCCCCTTAGTCTGTGTTGCATGGAGGAACCAAACTCATACCAAAAACCTTCCCCAACCTTGCACCCTTAGGTATGTACCTCACCCTATTACTCTCGTAAATATCCCTCCCCTCCCTTCTTAATTCATTTTTTCAACCCACATAACTCCCTCCAAACTCCTTTTTCTCCTCATTAACTTTCTTGTTCATTGTTTGTTGAATATACACTATTTTTACCTAAAAAAACTATTCATAACTTACCTCACCTCACACTCCAACACCCTACCTACATGAGAATCTCACGTTTCTCAACCTTACTTGTGTGAGAATCTCATGTAATTCACTCCCGTTTAGCATCTAAACCTCACATTCCACCATCCACCAAATTACCTTAATCTCATACTGCACAACCCTAACCAAAGTGAGGAGCTAATTCTACTCCACCCCCTCAACTTCAGAATCTCACACCACTCCACTCCCTCAGTGTGAGGAACTCATGCATCCCCCATCTATGTGAGTCTCTCATGATTCACCCCTATTACTGTACCAAATTCTACTATAGATTGTTCGAGCTTTGTGCTACTTGATTTACTTCAGTTTTTATTCATTTTGCACCATCATTTTCCTTATCTCTTCCTTATTTAATTACCCGATTTCCAGCTGTATGCTATTATTGATTATTGAGTAATTTTTTTTTGGTCTTAGAGAAGTATTCTTTGGTTATATATGCTTAGAGATCAGAGGCATTTTTAGCAAGGATAGACGTTGTAACTAAATTTTTTTGTGCAATGTCTACTTGTATAAAATGTCATGTTTGGAATTGTTATATGTATAATTTCATTATGATAATATGGTCGTGTGACATGTTTTGTTTTATAATGGAAAATTGATAAATATGTGAAAGCATGCGAGTGTATATATTGTTGGTTAAGTTTGGTTGATGATTTGATGAAGAAGAGATAATGGTGATAATTATACTTTAGTTTATACAAATATTGTATATTTATACTTTAGGTTAAGAAATTACCATCAATAATTGTTAAAATCTATATTTAGTGTGTCGAATAAATTACTATAAGTAGTTTAGAAATCTATAGTAATTCTCACTTTTTACCATAAGGGATGATTATTACAATATTACGATATATATGTCCCACACATGCATGGATGGATGAGACGTCTATTTACTTTAAAAACAAACTCCTCTAGTCCATCCAAATGAATTTTCAACAAAATTAAATTTTCTTGAGTATAGGGCCAAAATATGATACTCCCTGGAATATATATATAATAAAAAAATATAATAGTCATAAAATTGTAGTATATAAATCCTAAAAAGGGTAATACTTATGTAAATATTAGATATTTATTGTAACACCCCGATTGTTACTATTGAAAATTTTTGTTTTACAATAGAAGTATATAAAATATTGGTGGTTACCGCCATAATTGATATAAATTAGGTTTATTCAACCTTTCTTACATCAATCACAAGGCTAAAACATTTATAGTAACACAATGATATTAGAAATAAAATAAAAATTTATAATACAATAATGAGTTTGGATATTAATTCCGAATTATGATAAATAAAATATAAAATAAGGGATACCATGGATCAAGAGTATATAAAGGTATCCAGGTAAATATAAATGCAGGATAACATTACTCTTCATCCAAACACCCATTACAACTAAGGTCACACATCCCCACATAGTGCATCATAAGTAACATAGTTATCTAGGAAATCTTGAGACCGGCACATAAGAATCAAGGTCTTCTACTTGTGGAAATGAGCAATACCCATAAAATGAGTGGTAAATACACTACGTACTGAGCATGTGAATAATACTATCAAATAAGGGATACAAAAATCACATGCATTCACAAATGGTGATAACATATAGTCAAATAAAGGAAATATCTTGTAAGACAAATAATGGTTTAGATCTCTTTATTAGATATAATCCATTCTTTTATATATAAGTTGAGTGCAGGAACCTCATTATTCTTAAATCGGTAGAATAATTTGAAACACCTTTTTAGGGACAAAACACTTGAGCCACTATTATCATCTAGTGGAATAAATCTGAAAACATCACCTTCTTGGGGTAGAACACTCCCAAGCCGCTATTCTCTTCAGTAGAACGGAATATATATAAAAACAACACTTTGTTCCTAACTCATATATTCTTCAACTTTAAATCATTAATGTCTTTTCCATAGGTTGTACTGTTATATTTTCATTTCACAATAAGTAAGGCCCCACTATTCTTAATCTTGTGGAATGGATTGAAACACCTTCTTAGCATAAAAAGCTCCTAATCTACTATTCTTTCCGGTGGAATGGATATTATGTACATCACCTTCTTGGGACATAATGCTTTCAAGTTACTATTATATTTGGTAGAACAGAAGATAAAAACATCACCTTATCCCTACTCACATGCTCTTTTACTTTAAGTGATTATTATCTTATTCAAGATTAATTCTTAGGCATTGAACACATTAAAGTAGATAGACACATAAAATAGGTCAAAGTCCTTAAATCTCTTTAAACCTTAATTACACACCTCTATTATTCATTCTCCCATATTGATTATTCCACCACAAATTATATTATCTCACCATCAAATCTCATCATTTTTTATCATACCCATAATGCATAGTCTAACACCAACATCATACACATATGTTTGTAATTTTATCTACGATACTATTCACAGTATTACTAACATCCCTAATTTCATAAGTAATCATAATTCCTTCCATAAGGCTCACATGATTACCAAGTCTAATAAACAACCTCATAAGGCCAATCATTAGCAACATATACAGAATCTAAATAACCTCTAGATTTTACACATGGAATGATAACATTATTGTTTTAAGTTATTATACCCTAATTATATAATTATTTTATTTTAAAGGACCCAAAAACAAACAATAATACTTCCAAATATTTCTTAGGATATCATTGTTATATTTTAATCCACCTAACACATAAAATATCATAATTTTCTTATTATCCCATAATGACCAAAATACCCTTAAGGATAAACAATAATCTTTGTTTCATAAAATCTTGTACCTCCCATACACATTATTTTCCAAATCCACCAATCATCATCATACCTCATAAATATGCTTATGTCCATTTATCATAGCTTATTTAGCTCATTTTTCATGCCATCAAATATATTCCCACAATTATGTCATTATCACAACAAAATCATAACTATTCCTCTCACCCATTCTTACTTTCATTCAAACATAATATCCATATAATCAACATATATTTACTAGAAAATGGGTTCCAAGTCAAAAAGATGCTCATAGGCTTATGTATGGGTCATGCATAGGCATGCAAGGGTCTATGGGCAATCTGTGCTAAGTTGCACGTGTATGCAATAGGAAATTTTAGTGCTGCACACCTGTGCTTGAGGCCGTGTATAGGTCGTTCATTTCTCAAAAACATGACAAGCAAGATGAAGAAGAAGGAAAAAGAAGCAATGTTTGGTGGTGATGGTCGACAATAGTGTTGGGGAAGGTTGGGGCTAACCTAGATGGTCGGCCCATAGGCTTTGGGTGGCATGTGTGTAATACCCCAAAACCTTAATTTAGAAATTAATAATAAAATAGGAATGAATAGGTGAGATTAATTAAATATACCATTTTTAATTAAATAATTTTATTATAATAACAATAATCAAATCTAAAAAGGAGGAAAATAATATAGGAATTAAATTAGTGGAGGTTAGAATAATATACTAAACTAAAATAGATTTTAAGAAAATTATAACCATAATTTATAAACTAATAAAAATTAAATAATTATTTTTATTAATTTTATTACTCCCCAAAAATTCAAAAACAAAATCCAAACACCCTAACCACCTCGTTTTTCTTTTTTTTCCTTTTCTATTTTTCTCTCTTTTTCTTTCTTTTCTTTTTCTATCTTCCTTTTTTCTTCTTTTCTTTCTTTTTTCTTCCTTCTCGTTGGTTAGAGCCACACCAACGCGACCCACTTCTTCTCCCCCTCTCCTTCCTTCCAGTGCAACCCAACCCCATTTTCTTTTTCCCCCCTCCCACAACCCAAGTTTCCCCTACCCCATATGTCCTTTTTTCTTCTTTCCATTTTCCCTTTCTTCCTCTTTTTCCCTCATCTTCTACCTTCTTCCTCAAAATCGGCTGATGTGCACGGTTGCTTTGTAGCCTTGGCTCTCCATCTCCCCCACCTTCCCCTTATCCTAACCTATAGAGCGTGCAGCTGACACTGCCCTACACCAGTCGCCATCACTCTATAGCCCCAATATCGCTACATAACCCCCTATAACCTTGCCAAAGTCCCAACCCTGCCCCCTACAAACCTGCACCATTGTAGGCCTGCACCGGCCAGACACCACCGGCTGGTAGCCACCTGCCCCTCCCACTCCCTTGTCCTCATTTCCCCTTGTATTATTCTCCTTCCCACCGCCTATAAAATCTCTCCCACACCCCTCTTCTTCTCTATTTATTTTTTTCCCAAAAATTCCTAGCCTTCTTCTCCTATCGCCCCTGAGACATTATCATCGTTATCATTGCGATGTCGTCCAAACTACCACCCACTCTCTTCCTTATACCACCCTCTACCAAATATGACTCTCCCCCACCTCTAAATCTCCCTCCTCTACTCTACCCACTTATGCAAAGTGGGCATCTTGAGCTACCTTTTTGCACCCTTCGCCGCCCCTTGTGTAGCCCTGCGTCGCCTCCACAGCCACAACCACTGCCTCAACTACCTCCCACTCTACCTAAAAATCCTCCCTCTACCTTCCCATACCCTTCCTTTCTTTTTATCCACCTCCTTCCTCTACTTTTAACCACCACAACCACTACCACTTGTGCCACAACCACCACCTACACTACCTCCCTCTCTATTCAGAGAAACTCCCTCTACCTTTTCACACCCTCAATTTCCTTTTTCTCTCCCTCCTTTCTTCTCCTTTCCTCTTCTCCACTTTTAGCTGCCACCGCTGCTGCCACCACCATAGCATGCTACCACCACCTCCACAACCCTCTTTGACCTAGGAACCCTACCACTCAACCAAACACCATTTCCCTCCCCTTTTCCAACCCCAAAATCCTATTTTTTCTATCATCACCACCTCTACCACCATTGTGCCGCCGCTGCCATGAGTCACCGCTACCGCCACCCTAGCTGTAACATCCTCTCTAGTTGTGTCCTAACCCTTATTTTTATTTAATATACTTTATTTTAAATATTTTTCTATTATTAACCTTATTATTATTAATCTCTTGGCTAATGTTAGTTAGAAAAAAATAAAAGAAAAAGGAAAAGGAATAAGAAGAAAGTTAATATTAAGGTTTCCTCTTTTTCATAGGTGAACCAAATCCTTCCCATAAAGAAGCTTAAGATTCGTGCTCTAAGCTCGGTGTCCTATTAGGTAAGGATATTGTTAAGGCTTAGTTGTACGTTTTATGCGTTTATGGGTGCTTTGATATGTGTTATGGATTATATGTGAGTATGAATATAATGTGTGTAGTGTAGCTTGCTTTGCATGGAGCTAATGTGAGTTGTGTATGAGTTATAATATGTATGATATGACATGTTGTAACACCCCCAAAATTCACTACTGAAAAATTTCGTTTTATTAAAAGATAATTGCGGAAGTAGATAAATAAAACGTGAACTTTGAGAGTATTACCGCCATACTTCGTACTAGACCGGTTCACTCATACCGTTCCAGTACCAAGTGCTAAGGCTAAGAAAATGAAATACAGCTTGAAATAAATTCAACACACACAAATCAGAGTAGCGCATCAAGTCGTTTATAGGAATAAAATCCACCGATGGTGGTTACATTAACAATGTTAACATTAAAACCAGGAGTTAAAAAAGAGAAGAGGAAACCCTAATGGTACCGGATAACTCCTTACTCTCTTTCCCGTAGCCCACTTGAGTAGCACCTGAAAATACCTGCAAGGGCACTGCCCATTGAATAGGCAGGGGCCCCATAAAGGGAATCCCTTCAGTACTACGGTACAGAGTAACCCTTTAATACCACACTTAGAGACAGACTCGCATACGGCACATAATACAAGCTACACACATAAATAATGAGAGGTGCACACATAACAATAACATGCATAATAATTCATAAGTCACAATCGATACTTTGGGCCTTAAGCCATGTCATAGTGTAAGGTCAATATATTTGGGCCTTAAGCCATTATTCTGTCATCATTCAATCAGGATCATGTTTTATATCCATGTGAGTGCGAGAACCCCACTATTATAGCCGGTGGACCGGAAAGTATACACTCAGGGCAGAAATCCTCTGACCACTATTATTGCCGGTGGACCGGAAGATAAACACACAGGGCAGAACGCACCTGACCGCTATTATTTGCCGGTGGACCGGTCTGGCCCCGACTCACATGGTGTTCCACTATAAGTGATTAGTATTTTTCCATAATCTTATTCACATACATAATTGATTTTATTGAGCTCGGGACCCCCACTATTATTGCTAGTGGACCGGAATACATATAACTCATCATCCAGGGCACAACGCTCCTGGCCACTATTATAACCGATGGACCGGGATATATAAGAATCATCATCCACGGCACAACGCTCCTGGCCACTATTATAACCGGTGGACCAGTACTCAATATCATAATCATCTAGGCCCGGCTCATTAATATTCCACTTTCAATAATAGTATCTTTCCTTTATTTAATCAACACATCAATCATATTTATTTGCCTCGAACGGGAGATCAATAACCTGGGACACAAAGGTACACCGGTCGTACCGGTGCATATCAGCTACTCAGTACCCTTCAACCACGAACCCAAGGACGCAAAGGTACCCTGGTCGTACTGGTGCATAAAGCTAACTCAGTACCCTACCGACAAGGACACCTAATCCATAAGTATGCATACCCCCTAACTAGGTCCGTAGAGCTAGAAAGAGTAAGATATAGGGCCTGGCTGGGGCACAAAGGCACACCAGCAAATACCAGAATAATCGTGGACTCAACCACGTCCTTAGGGTAGCGACCCCTAAGGAGTCACCATTCCCGATCTCGAGGTCTTTCACTTTAAGTAATAGTGTCTTAATTAAGGTCATCACGAAAAGCACGATAATTCGATACTTATTCACTTTCAATCGTTCTGATATCATTAATCGTTTCTTATTCAGGATATCACAGAGAAATCATTAAGGCCATACTAATTATCAAACACTCTTACTTGGCTAATCAGCATTACTTAATCATATTAATGTTCCACAATCTCAAAGACTTGTTAGGTACAAATTACTCATTTGCCCTTTACTTATATAATTGTTAAGTATCCATTCCTTACTCGCCAAATCACCATATTACCCTTTAGGTTACATAATTACCAAATTACCCCTTGTCCAATTTAGATTACCAAATTATTCCCTACACTTTTTAAATCACCATTCACCCCTCATAATTACTACACTTATCATATTTCCCATTTGGTGGGTTATATTACCAAGTCGCCCTTCTCCTTTGTTAAAATTACAAAATTGAACTTGAGTTGGATAAATTACTAAATTACCCTCCTTCATTATCATGATTACTATTTTGCCCCTTTAGTTGGTTAAGTAATTATCACTTTACCCTTTAATTGGCTAAATTACCAAATTACCCTTCTCCTTTATCAAAATTACCATTTTACCCCTCTCAATTATTTTTATTGCCATTTACCCTTGTTAATTATCATAAATCCCAAATTACTCTTCTTCATAATTACCAATATTAATTTACCCTTCTCTATATTCATAATTACTATATTACCCTTCTCCATTATTAAAATTACCATAATGCCCTTTAATTAGTTAATTTACCAAATTACCCTTCTATAGTATCATACTTATCCAATTGCCCTTCTACAATCATAATTTAATTACTAAATCATCTTTTGTCATTATCATAATTACCAAGTTACCCCTTACTCCCAAGTTTACCATAATATCCTTTTGTTTACAAAATTACCATTTTACCCCTTACATCTAATTTTACCATATTGCCCTTTTGCTTGTAAATTACCATAATACTCCTTTTACTTTAAAAATTATTATTTCACCCTTTTACATCCAAAAATTACCATTGTTATCTTTCCTTACAAAATTACCATTTTGCCCTTCTTTTCCAAAATTACCATATTACTCCTTACTTATAAATTACCTTTTTGCCATTCACTTATATAATTACCATATTACCATTTATTTATGAAATGACTATTTTTGCCCCTCTATCTCCAAAATTACCATATTAACCCTTTTACTTACAAAATTACCATAATGCCCTCCTTCATCCAAAATTACTATTATACCCCTACTTCCAAAATTACCATTCTTACGACTTACTTATAAAATTACCATATTGCCCTTTGACTCCAAAATTACCGCTTTACCCTTTTCTCCAAAAATTACCATAATACCCCTTTACCTATAAAATTATCATTTGGCCATTTAATCATAAAATTACCATATTATTCTTTTATCTCGAAAATTACCATCATACCCTTCTTTCTCACAACTTACAATTTTATCCTTTTCACTTAAAAATTATCATCTCACCCCTTCCCTTTGAAATTACCAAAATACCCTTTTTTTTACAAAATTACCAAAATGCCCTTTTTCACTTATGAAATTTCCACTCAACCCCTTTATTTACCATCTTTATGAATTTACTAACACTACATAAAATAATGATATTGATACTTCATTTTTATCATCTAAGTCCAACAACATATCATTATTCAACATAATATTATTCATTAGCAACTACCTACATTAGGTCACATACTTCATAAGCAAAAATTACTAAAATACCCTTAGACAATAATATTACTCATGCATTAGCAACATAATACATCATAAACAAGCATTTAACATTTCCATCAATAATCAAACTCCTTCCTTAATTAACATACCTACATATGGCACAAAAGTTATCATGCTTTTCCTTTTTATCAAACAACATAAGAAACCATATACATATCATGCTAAGCACACCAAACATGCATAAAATCATACTAAACCCCTAATGTGCTAGCATGCATTTTTCCATATATTTAAGGGAGGATTAACGGTTATCTTAATCCCGAAAAATATCAAATCTTACCAAGCATAATTAGAAACTCAACACCTAAAAATAATATCCATCATATTTTTGTTAGAAACAAGAAATAAAAAAAAAGGATAAGACTTTATAAAAATTTATTTAATAATAAAACACTTAACATAAAATACTATTATACCTTAAAAATTAGCCAAATAATTTTTAAAATGAAGGGGAGCTCACGCTGCATGAGCAGCGTGAGTTTCATGTAGAAAAGAGAAGGGAAAAGGCTCGAAGAGGGGTGAAGGAAGCAAGATTTATCATTTTCGGGTTAGGGTCTTTAGGCTAGAAAAGAAGGTGTTTAGGGGAGGTTCTAAGGCAAGGGAATGGTGCAGAAGTGAAGAGGGGGTGTAGGTGGAGGCTAAGGGTGGTTTCACGGCGGCATAGGGCGGCGGAGACGGCGGCGGCAAGGCAGCGAAGTTAGCTGCCGAGAAAGGTCGAGGTGGAGGGGTTGAGAAGGAAGGAAAAGGAGAGGGAAAAATGGAGGGGTTCAAGGGCTATTTTCGGCCAAATAATGCATGGAGGTTGTAGAGGGGGTTGCAGGTTGTCAAACAACGGGTTAGTTGGCGGCAGAGGTGGCCGGACGGCGGCGGAAATGGTGGTTGCAGGTAGCTCGGTGGTAAGGGGGAAAAGCTGGGAAGAAAAAGGAAGAGGAGGAGAAGGGAGGAAGTGTAGGGCTTGAGGGGCGGCGTGGTGGTGCAGGGTGGTAGTAGACGGTGGCAGAAGGTGGCGCAGGGGTTGGGCTTGGTGGTTCAAGCGGCGGCGGGCGGCGGTGAGAAGAAAAACAGGGAAAAAATGGAGGGAGAAGGAAGGAGATAAGAGGGAGCTCGGGGAGGGAGATTAGGCTCGAAAAATGTGGGAATGAAGGGCTGGTGAGGGTAAGAAAAATAAGAGGGTGAGGCAGGGGGAGCAGGCGGCCGATCGGTGCTGCGATGTGGTGGCAGGGCCGTCGGTTGGCAGGGGAAGACAGGGAAGAAGAAGGAAAGAATTCAGGCGGGAAATGGAGGGTGCAGGGGGTTAGTTTGGCTCAAAATAGGAAAGAAAAGGACGGGGTAGAGAGAGGGAGTAGTAGGGGGCAGGTGTGGTGGCAGGAGGCGGCAGTGGTCGGCGTGCATGGAGGACAGGAGCAGGTCGGCGTGGGAGAAGAAGAAGGGAAGAAGGAGACTGGGGGCAGTCGGACCGGTGTAGGAAAGAAAATAAGGCAGCCGGCCGGTCCAGGGGCAAAAGAAAGGAGGGTGGGCTAACGTGCTGGGCGGCGCGCGAGGGAGAGAAGGGGGGAGGCGGGCCGAAGGCCCAATGCGCGGGAAGAGGGCTGGCTTGGCGAGGCAGCCCGAGGGAGGAAGGAAAAAAAGAAAAAAACAAAAGAAGAAAGAGGAAAAAAGGAAAAAGGGAAAAAAGGGGAATGGAAAAATAATTTAATTTAATTTATAAAATCATAAAATATAATATTCTTGGTAAATTATTTAATTTAATAATTTAATTTATTATAATCTAATATTTTAGTTTAAAAAGGATAAAGTTGGTAAAATATTAGTTTGGAAATTTATTTAAATAAAATAATATGATAAATAGCAAAATATTTATTTTTAATTTATTAAATACTCTTATCCAAATTTACATACTCTAAAATCCATAAAATACTTAAAATAAAAAATTTTACAAGCTAATTTTATTTCAAATAAAGTTATTTATTAAAATATAGGTTTTTGAAAATTTTGGGGTATTACACATGTATTTTATGACATACTCTTATGTATAGTTGTTACATTATGACATTCATGCTAGGAGGGCTTAGGTGGTATGATGAGGTTGTGGGGATCTAAAATAATAAAAAGGGAGGAGTGATTAGGAATAAGTGAGAAAAATCCTAAGTACCTTATGATTGATATGTGACAAAATAAAGGGATAATAATAATAAAATGAAGGATTGGAGTGAATCTTGCATGGGAAGTGTTAGGCTTACATGGGGTGGTTAACTTTTGCATGGAAGTAATGTTCATGTGGGAAAAGGTAGTTTAAGATTTAAGCATGGTGTGGAAAGAGTACTTTGAGTGATTGGAGTCCTTGGGTGAACGATAGTACGTGGGTCGGTAGAAGTGTGCATGGGGCCTAACTAGGGTTTTTGGGGAAAACCCCTAAGTATGGGAGTGTACAAAAGGGTTGATGGTGATTAGTTGGAGTTAGCGGTAAGTTTAGGAGGGTGTCTTATAAAGGGGGATGAGTCAATTGGTAACAGAGGGTGGAGTGTATATGAGAAGGGATGGGGTAAAAGAAAGGAGGAGTATTAGGGTTTTGGGGTGGCCAACTACAGTTTCTTAGACCCATGTAGAAATTAGAGATTAGGGTTGTGATGCTTGGAGTGGGTTGAGTGAAGTGATAGTGTTGAAGTAAAAGGGGAGTATAGGCTATATACGGAAAAGAGAGGTTAGGGCCACATAGTCCAATTTAGGGTTTTCAAGGGGAAAACCATGTAAGTAATGGTGAGTCTAGGTGGAGAAATAGAAAAGTGGGTTTTAACCCACATTCATGGGGGCTTTTGGATTCATATAAGTAGGGTGGAATGTAATAAAGAGGTATTGGAGTCTTGGGGAGTGTCGAGATCCCAAACTATAGGATCGAGTCATTCAGGAAGTCTGAGGTATAAGTCGAGAGTCTATTGAGGGCATACATGTCTAGTTGGGGTTAAATGTGGAACAAGAAACTAGTAAAACACTAATTACTTAAATTAAAAGATTATCAAGCCGGGCTCAGGTTAGAGTGTTTTTCTATCCACCGGCTATAATAGTGGCCAGAAGCCTTCTTACCTTAGAGTGTATTCCGGTCCACCGGCTATAATAGTAGTTAGGATCTTTCTTACCTTGGAGTGTATTCCAGTCCAACAGCTATAATAGTGGCCAGGTGCATTTTACCCTAGAGTATCATTTTTGGTCCATCGACTATAATAGTAGAGTTATGAGCTCGATAAACTGTATGGTAATAAATCATGGAAAACACACTAAGTACTTACAATGGAATACCACATGAATTGGGATGATTTTCGATCTATCGGCTATAATAGTGGCTAGGTGTATTCTACCTTGGAGCAGCATTTCCAATCCACCAACTATAATAGTTGGGTTCCTATACTCACGTGAATATAATTTGAGAGATGTGTAAAGATAAAGCTAATGGCCTATATCTTAATAATGATGATTAATCTAAATGGAATGCTATATGTAATATCTGCCTTTTTATGTTATGCATAGTCTTAGCCATATGGTTACCTTACTCAGTATGTAGCGTATTGATCACCCCTTTTGGGTTCTACTCACAAGCAATGGCCCCTCTTAAGTTTGTGCAAGTAGATGACAATGCCTTTGATAACTTTGATGCCTATGATGCCTTGGGTGGGACCGAGTGATTTCTTGTTGCATTTGTTGTGGGGTCCAAAAGGGTGTTCTTTGGACTTATCTTTATCATATTTCCTTATCATTTTATTTATCATTTTAGGTGTTGATGAATTTGATTCCCATTCTTGTATTAACTTTGAAAATTGTGCACTCTGTTTTACTTATGAAATGTTGAAACTATTGTGGTTTTTATTGATTACTTGTATTAATATTTTTAGTTTCTCAAGCCTTATGGCTAGTATGAGATTGGCTGAGGGTCAATCTTGTGCTGATCATGGCAGTAGCACCCCTCATCTTTATTATATGGATTTTTGTACAAACGAAAATTTTCAACTTTAAATTTTGGGTCTATTATAATGTGGTAGCACACGGTGGTGTTGGTGGTGATGGAGGTGTCTTGGTCGTACAAAACAGGGCACAACCGCCCTGGGAAGAAGAAAAGGAGAAAGGAAGAATGAGTAGAATGGAAGGAAAGCTTGTGAGGTAGCTTTTGGACACAAAATGGCAGATTAGAGACAAAACAAAGAGGAAGGAATAGGAGTGTGTTATATATATCTATACACACACACATACACACACGTGTGTGTGTGTGTGGCACAAATGGTAAAAGGAAAACAAAGGAGGAGGCATGTGAATGGACGGTGTGGGTCGGGGCGGTGCAGGTCACAAAGGGTGGCAGTGGAGATGATGGTGATGGTGAGTGTGTATCTTGTAGAAGGATAAGAAAGAAAAGAAGAAGGCAAGGGGTGTGCGTGTGTGTGCAAGTCGGGTAGTAGGGATAAGAGAAGAAGAAGAAGAAGAAGAAGAAGAAGAAGAAGAAGAAGAAGAAGAAGAAGAAGAAGAAGAGGATTGGTGATGGATGATGGATGGTTGTAGAGGAGATGATGAGAGATGGTGCAAGTGGAGGGGAAATGTAAGTTGCAACAAAATTCAACTATTGTGGGTAAGTAGATGGGGGAGGAGAAGAAAGAAAAGAAAAGGAGAGAGAAAAAGGTTGGGGATTAGTTTAGGTAATTTTAGATTAGCCAAAATAGTTATGATTTGGTTATTAGAGGCTTTGATATTTGGTTACAAAATACAACTTATTCGGGTAAAAGATTTGTATTCAGTTACGCTTTTAAGATTAAGAAACTATGTTAAGGCTAAAATGAGATTTTCTTAGGATTAAAATTAAAGTAGGGTGTTAATGATATGGGATTAGACTAAGCAAAATTTTAAGGTATTGCATTTATGTTTTAGGATAAAAAATTTATCGATAATATAAAGTAGAAACTATTCTTAATAGATAAATAAAACTACTATACATAACATAGAAAATTAGAAAGATTCTTATTGGATATGTCTTTTTGTATGCGTGTGTGCGTGCTAGCTAATTTTGCACCCATGCGATGCACAAGTTGTTAAGCAAATGCATTTACCTATATTATTGGGAATAAAAAAAAAGAGAAAATAGATTTAAGGCTAAATGTGAAGGCCATTAAACTCTAAAGTGACTATTATCAATAAGAAGCTAAGAGAATAAAAATTAGGAGCATCATTAGTAGGATCGAGCTATCAACCAATCAACGTATAAAAGCTAATATTCAATATTAAAAAGAATAATTGCAAATAATAACATATAGAAGTATGAAAGAAGAAGAAAGGATGCTAAATATTTTGGAAAACTTCTTTGAAAATAACATTTGTGGTAGAAGTACTTTGGCGTCCATTAGCGTCGCAGATTAATATCTTAAGTCTTCTATGATTAGTAACTCTTAACACTACGCCGTATAGTTAGTTACGACTGAACACCAGCTTTTTCAATATGAGGCCAACGTTAGAAAGTGATTATCTTGACTTTGATTGATAATCATTGCATAGGATATGATAAGAGGAAATTGTATGTGATTAAATTTGAAAGACATCCTAGAGTCTGATGGCGTAATAAATAACCTCGGTATTAGAATGTTTTGACCAGAGTTATTTCTATCCAAGATCTTTGCTTCTATTATATGATTTGCCAACCTAGTCACGACCAACCTTATACCATTGCATAACCCAACCTTATGATTAATATTTATTAACAACATAATAGTTATGCCAACCTTAAACCACAATGCATGATTTGGCACATCAGAGCAATGAAGACTATTTAAGAATTCAAGTATTTGTAAATAATGTAGCCAATTGATGTTTGAGTCTAATTTACATGCACAATCGGAACTCAAATATGTCTTTTCTTCAATATCATTCATAGATAGCATGCGATCATTAACCAAATGAACTACACGAAGAGTTGGAGCCAATATGCATCTGCCTTTTAAATAGTCCGAATTTATATGTGAAGCTTGAAATTCTGGATATGTACTATCAACCACACCTTGTATAAGATCACTCGAAAATGTAATAAGTTAATCATTTGAAATTTCAATTGTATATGAAACTATAGTATATAAATATTTAAAAAATAGTAATATTGATATAAATATTAGATATTTATATTTTAGGATAAAAAAATTATCTATAATAGTAAGTAGAAACTATACTTAATATATAAAAGAAATACTATAAATAACTTAAAAAATTAAAAATATTCTTATTAGATATGTCTTTTATATACATATACGGATGTGATTTTTATTTACCTTGAAAACCATCTCCTCCGGACTATCCAATTCCGAATATGACTTTTCAATGCAATAGGGCAAAATATGATTTGACATATATCCAATTCAAAATATGACTTTTCAGCGCAATCAAATATTCACCGAGCACTAGGCTAAAATGTGATACCCCTCGGAGTATATATATTATTTGAGTACTTAAAAAATAATAATACTTTTATAAATATTAAATATTTATATTTAAAATTAAAAAACTATTTATAATGGACGATAAACTAGACAAACAAAACTACTGTAAAACTTTCAAAAAAAATTATAATATATGAATGTCAGCAAAATAGGAAAAAAATAATTTTTTTTATAAATATTATATGTCTATATTTCATATTAGAACAATTAATCAAGAAATTATTCTTAATAAATAATAAATTATTATATATAGTTGAGAAAACTAGAATATTCTTGTTAAATACGGCCCTCTATACAAGTATTGATGGGCCGTTTATTTGCATTAAAAACTAACTTATTATCCAAGTTCATCCGATTCTAAACTTGTCTTTTCAACGCAATCAATGCTTGAGGCCAAAATATGACAGTGGATATCATATTTTGAAATATATCCGATTAAAAATATGACTTTTCAATGCAATCAAATTTTCTCCGAACACGATCAAATTATGATACTACCAATAATAATAATTTATAACATATTTTGAAATATATCCAATTAAAAATATGACTTTTCAATGCAATCAAATTTTCTCCGAACACAAGACCAAATTATGATACTACCAATAATAATTTTTATAAATATATATTGTTTAAGTATTAGAAAAAAATTATATTTTTATAAATATTAAATAATTTCTTAAAAGTTAGAAAATTATCTAAAGTAAGTGGTAAAAATAAAATTTAGTAGAGGAAAAAAAATTAATGTAAATCATTCAGAATCCTATAGTATATAAGTGTCACAAAAATAAAGTTGGTGAAATTTTTATAAATATAATATATTCATTTTTTAAATTAAAAAATGAATAGAAACTAGTTTCAATATATATACACACACACGCACACAAATGAGACGTTTATTTACGTTAATAACTAACTCCTATGATCCATCCAATTCCAAATATGACTTTTCAACAAATTAAATTTTCTCCAAGCATGAGGCCAAAATATGATACGTCTAGCAGAAGAATTGATAATGCTAGGAAATTCGGTAAGTAGCTTTTTGTAGAACTGTACATGTTTTAGAAGTGCTTTGAAGGTTTGACTGCATCATGAACTTCTAATTTGAATATTATTTTTTTTTTTAAAAAAAGGTTTGTATTAAGGGCGAATAGAATATCAAAAGAACTCAAAATATTTAATTAGGATTAGTTTTAAACTTTGCATTTTAAGTTATACGTTAAAATTGTTAATATCTATCATTATTAGTTAATATCATGAAAAATCTTCATACAACAATTATCTACTAGTTAAATCCTTTGATAAAATCCATTATCAGCAATAACAGATATAATACTTTATTTTCTATCTATCATCCATTAATTGTCAAACTTAATCCTTGTATTTCATTTATTAATGTCTAAACCAATATATTAATATAGTTGATCATACAAACTAATCTTTTTTAGTATGTTTATCATAAATTTGTGTTTTTGTTTTCACACTAAGTTAAGCTTAGCATAAACCAATATATCACTATAGTTTATCATAAAAATAAAACTTTCTAAAATTTATAATAAATTTAATTAATGTATTTCTTTTAAAAAATCATCACAACTGTCAATATAACTAAAGATAATAATTTTCTCAAACGGTATTATGTGGTACTCATTTTATGTTATCTTGTGCAAGATTTGAGTGTGATTTCCACGGTGTACATTCTTACAATTGCAATTTATTAATATATGACAAGATAAATAGAAAAGGAATAACCTTGAAAAAATATGGACCAAAAAACAAATACTTCATTCATTTCTAAAAAAGTGTTTTTAGGGAGAATTTTTTTTTAAAAAAAATATAGTAATTCTAGATGAGTTAATATTGATTTTCAATTTTTGCCCTTATTTTTTTCTTTCTTTTTCTCGGTGCTAAAAAAATAGAAATAAATAACGGTTCAAATAGAGGTATATGAGGTGGTTTCGCACCATCGCATAATGCATCATTGTGTATATTGTACACAATAATTTGAACACATACACATAAAGTCCTAAAAATATCTCAATTATTTTGGTGCCACAGTTTAAACAATAGTTTAAATTAAAAAAAAAAAACACCTTATAAAGATATATATACATGCTCGTTGTACATAAATACCATTGTATGTACATTCATTCAAAAGAATTCTAAATTTTTATGATGAACATAGACGACTATTATGTAAAAAATTGCCTTATAAAATCATTATACATGACAATTTAAATGAATGACCTTTGTTAATATTTTTTTTTAATCTAAAATAGAGGGCTTCAGCACAATATCATATACGTCAGCTTTATAATAAAACCCTCATCTATCCCCCCTTAATTAAAATGATACTATAATGCACACTAGACCTAGACCATACTGCACCATTTTCAGAATGTTTGATAAACATAACTACCTTGCAATCACATTTACAAATAAACAACAATCAACAATTTACAAGATTCTCCTTAAAATAATGTAAATATTATACTTTCAGTATCACACAAAAACTCTTATATAAAATAAATATACCGTAAATACAAAAAAATTACACAAGTATACAAAACAAAAATTTTAGGGAACATATATTTTGGCCTCATAGGTCAAATAATGTCCTTGTTTTTATGATAACAAATAAGTTTACAAAACTAATGTGCTTATTTAAGTGTGTATGATCTATAACTGACCAATAAAGAGACTAAATCGCACTTACTCAGATCATTTCTCAACTATAAATTTATAAGAGCAATCAAGTTTCAAAGCACAAAAGAAGATTAAATGAAGGTTACCAATACTTAAGGTTTAAGGATCATATAACTAAGTCTTAAGTTTTTTTTTTTTAAAAAGTTAAGTAAGAAATTTCACATTTTGGTGTAAAAACTCTTTAAATAAATTTTAAAATAGTTGACCTGACTTCACTTCATGTGAATTCATGGTTGATATTAATTTATAAATCTTTCCAAAATGTTTTAAATCTTGTTATGTTCCATCCAAAACTAGTCGGCTGATCTCAAGATTGGTTTTGTAACACCCCCAAATTTCACAGATGAAAATTTCATTTAATCCAAAACCATATACTAAAACAAGGAGGTGATACCGTCATAATTGTAACAAGTCTGACTCCTAGCTAGTCTTATACCAATCACAAGGCTGAAAAATCCACAAGACATAAAATTGATTAGGACATAAAAACATAAGGATTTGAATAGTTCATAACTAAAAGAAAATCAAAGTGCACGATTAAAGAGTTATTACAAAAATAGAAAACTAGTACACAGCCAAAGCCCCTGAGGGAAAAATAGTATGATCAGTAAACTCTGATAAAACTGAAAAGGATGATTCCGGACAACATTCGATCTTGGGCCCCATGCCAGATCTAATAGGCCATCACTCAACTCCGCCCAATGCAGAAGGGGCCACTGCTTGTGGAAATAAGCAACATCCATGAAATGGGTGATCAGTATGTTGCGTATTGAGTAAGATAATCATGTAGCTAAGCCAAATATAAATGACAGAGAATACAAATAGTGAAGTGGTCTGGTTATACATATTCAAATAGGCCTCTGGCTATTATTTCTATTTTCACGCCATTCTTAATTTCTATCTATGCTAGTGTAGAAACCCTACTATTATAGCCAGTAGATTGAAAACATTTAGGATAGAATATTCCTTACCACTATTATTCGTCGGTGGATAGGTATCTAAGGTAAGGTGCTCCTAGCCACTATTATGCTGGTGAATCAATTTGGGCCTAACTCTCATGATATTCCACTGTACATAATTAGTATCTTTTTTCATGGATTATTATCAATTAAGGTTTGGTTTATTGAGCTTGGGATCCGCCACTATCATAGCCGGTAGATCAGAAATATCCACGGCAATACGCACATGACCATTATTAATCATCGGTAGATTAGTCTTTAGGGCACCCTACACCTAGCCACTATTATATCGGTGGATTGGTCACTTAATAATATTTCTCTTTAAATGGTTAGTGTCTTATCCATATCTTATTTAATATGTACTTTCATACTATATATGCATGACTCACTAGACTTTCCTTAAAAAAGCTGTGTCCCATATCTTGGGACCTTTACACACCCTAGGACTCCAAGACTTCTTCCTCACCTTTCCTTCACTCACCATGAGAGACCCAACTCTTATGCACATGGATCAAGACCTACTTCCCATATCTCTATTTTAACTCACATTTTCCCTCTAGGGTTTTCCCTCAGAAATCTTAACCCAGCCTATGTAGCCTCAATTCTTCCTATCCTATGTAGCTTATGCTCTCATTTGCTTCCAACACCACCACTCTACTCAAACTACACCCAGCATCACAACCTCACTTCTCATCCTTTGCATGTGCCCATGAAAATCCTAGTTAGTCCTCCAAACCCTAGTACTTCTCCTTTCTTTTATGTCATCCCCTCATCACCCACACAATGTCCCCTTTTCCAATTGACTCACTTCCCTTCCATGTAGCACCCTACCACTCTTATTCTACAATATAACCACTCCCATTAACTCTCCCTTCCATGCACACTTCCCCCACTTAGGGTTTTCCTCACAATCCCTAAACAAGTCCCCCATGCATCCTTATACTAGCCTACATACTATTTTTTTTTTACATATGGACTCCAATCACCCCAACTATATTCCCTCACCTTCCTTATCCTTTAAGTTAATTTTTCCCACATAAAAGTCATCCTCATGCAAAGACTAACCATCCCATGTAAGACTTAAACTCCCCATGTAAGATTTAGTTCATCCTCTCATTTTTTTAATATTATCCCTTTATATGTCCACCTATAAGTCATGAGATACTTAGGCCATTCTCACTTCCCTTTAGTCACCCCACTTTCCTTACTCCCTTTATTTTTGACAACCACATCATACTACTTAAGGACTCCTAGAATGCATGTCATATAGGGAAATATTACACAAGCACAACACAAGTATAGATCACATCACCATATTACACATACCATAAAACACAGACAACTTACCTTAGCTCCATGCTTATCAAGCTATGTTAAAAGTGCATAATCCATAACTATATAAGATACATAGATATAACTAACACATATAAACAGATAATACACATATTGGGCCTTAACTATATCCTTACCTAAAATGACGCCGGGCTTGGAGCACGACTCATATGCCTCCTTAGGGGATGGACTTGGTTCACCTATAAGAGTGAAACACTAGAATTAACTTCCCTCTTATTCCTTTCATTATCCCTTGATTGATTTTTAGTAAGAAACTAATATTAGTGATGATAATAATAATAATAATAGTATTAGTAGTGCTAATAAAAATTATTACAGTGGCCAATAATAATATTAGTGGTAGTATTACCCATAATAGGGCTATTAGTAGTGATGATGGTAATAATAATGATAATGGTAGAATAATAATAATAATAATAATAATAATAATAATAATAATAATAATCTTAATAATCTTAATAATGATAATGATAATGATAATAAGGATAAAATAACAATTATACAAGATAATCTATACTTAAGTGGTAGAAAGGGTTAGGGCACAACAGGAAGTGGAGGTGGCAGCTAGGGTGGCGATGGTGGCGGTGGAAGTGGTGGTTATTTGGAGAAGTTGGGCTTTAGAGTTGGAAGAGAGAAAGGGAGGTGGTGGTTGTGGTGTGGTAGGTTCCCTAGACTAGGAAGGTTGCAGTGGTGGTGGTGGCATAGCAGGGTGACGACGCAAGTGGCGGTGGCTGAGGGTGGTGGAGAAGGAGGGAGGAGGAAGGAAATGGATAAAAGGGAAATGAAAGGTTGGGGAGGTCGAGGATGGTCTGCTAGGTCGAGAGGGAGGTAGTGGGGCGGTGATTGTGGCAGAGGAGGCAGCGAGAGGGGCGACGATGGGGTGAAAAGGGCAGCTAGAGCTGCCCACTTTGCACGATTGGGGTGAATTGCGTAGGAGGAATTAAGAGCTAAGAGTGGTTTGGTTTGGTTTGGTGGAAGGTGATGGAGGGAAGGGACTAGGTGATGGTTTGGATTGTAGCGGCTAGGGCGGAATCTAAAGGTACAGTGGTGGGGAGATTCAAGAATTTGTAGGCAGAGTGAAAGGAGTAGAATAAGGGGAAATGCTAGGGTATTTATAGTTGTGGGGAGGAGAAGAGGACAAGGGAGGAAGATGACAAGGGGTAGAAGGGGCAGAAGCCTACCAGCTAGTTGTGGCAAGCCGGTAGGAGTCGGCGAATGGTAGGGGCGCAAGTTGTAGAGGGAGAGAAAAGGAAAAGGAAGGGGCACAAAGGGGAGCTAGTACAAGGGAAGGTTGGGCTCAAAATGGAAAGGAAAGGGATAGGGGAGAGAGAGGGAGTAAGTTGAGGTAGTATAGGCATAGAGGAGGACGACTGAGGTAGGTGTAGGTAAGACCTGCAGTGTAAAGGAATGAGAAGAGGAGAAAGAAGAAGAAGGAGGGGGAAGGGCAGCTGATTAGGGAAGAGAAAGGAAATAAAAGAAAAGGAAGGGCATACCGGTCGAGCGAGGAAGAGAGAGAGAGAGAGAGAGAGAGAGAGAGAGAGAGAGAGAGAGAGAGAGAGAGAGTGAGTGAGTGAGTGAGAGAGAACTAGGCTTTGCGTGGAGGAAGAGAGGGAGAGAAGGGATAGGCCGCACGACGAGATCCAACCAGAGGAGAATACAAGAAAGAAAAGGAAGAGAAGAAAATGAAGAAGGAAAAGGAGGAAAAGAGGGCAAAAAGAGGGGGAAAAGGAAAAAAAAAGAAAAAAAGAAAGGAAAATAAGGTGGTTGGGGTATTTAGGGTCTTTTCCTATTTTTAAATTTTCTTAAAATTAATAAAATTAGTAAAAATAATTATTTAAATTCCTTTTTATATTAATTTAGAAAATTTGGGTAAATCTTCCTAAATTCTATTTTAGTTATCAAATTACCCTAATCTTCCCTAATTTAATACTATACTATTTCCCTTTTTTTGTCTCAATTACTCTTATTATCTTATTAAAATTGTTATATTTAATTAATTTCACATATTGACCCCTATTTTATTATAAATTCCTAATTTAAGGTTCTGAGGTATTACAAGTTTGGTTTAAATCATAGTAAGAAACAAGAACAAACTTAGATAAATTGACTGGCCCAATAAACCAATCGACTGGTGACAAGTTGGAAAAATGACTAATATTAAGATGGATTTCCCTCTTTATATATGTGTGTTTTCATGAACTTTTTATGCGTATTGTTATATTTTCTATTACATTCATGAATACTACATCATTTGGCATTTTATTTTGTAGGTGCACTCAATGGATGCAAATAAGGATTATAAGAGACAATATGAAGGCTTTGAGCGGACATTATAATGAACCTATGCATATGGCCTTATTAATTTCGAAGACAATTACATTTAATTTAAAAGTGAAGAATTTTTCCTTTGATTCAATCTCAATTTGGAAAAGTGCAAAGATCAAAAGTTATAGATCTTCTTGTCAGATTTCCAATGCATCTATGATCACCTTTTTCAACTTCGAACGAAGAATTTATGAGCCAACACAACTTGCCATTGTTGATAAACATGGCTTTGTAGGCTTTCAGTTGGTCTCCGACTCCAACACTACCTAGCTATGTTGAATAACTCATCCATGTTGGTGTCAAATTTTATTTTCTTCGCATAATTTTAAAGGATCAGACAGTTATATTTGAGGGTGTATTTTTCTAAGCTTAATTTAGCACAACTTAAAGGATATTTGGAGGCTCTTATTCCTTCTCTTTTCTCTATAATTTTCTTTGGATTTCATCTCTATTTTTATGTAAATCACATTAGATTAATTATTTGCTTTCAATTTGTAAATATCAATTTTGGAGAATTAAAGCATCTCATTAAACTCCATCTCTGCGGTTTTATCTACTAAACTTTTTCTTTCCCTTCTACTATTATGTATCTTATTTCATTATTGTACTTGATGATTTCAATTATGAATGAGTAATTATTTGTTCTAGGATCAAATTACGTTTTTCCGTTATTGCTTTGATGAATTTATTGAATAATTGTCAAAATTATTTGAATTGTGTTATTTAATTACTAGAATTTAATTAATTAGGGTTAGAAAATTGATTACTATTTTAATATAATTATGTTGTTAATTAGAATCGAAAAATTATAATTAATACTCTAACTTAGCAATTAAATGGGAATTGATGATTTACAAAAGTAGATTAGTGATTCTTGGAAATTGATTGAATTAGCCTGTTCTTAATGAGTTTAATTAGATCTATAGCTAAGAAAATAGGTTGTTAGATTTAACTGAGCATGACTTTTAGTTTTCAAAAGAGATTAATAGTTAATTTTGGCTAATTTTTCCTCACGTAATGAACAAATCCAATATAAGATAGATATATTTATGAAAGAGCATTGGAGTTTTAACTGAAATTCAACCCTAGGTTTGTTTCTAATTAGTTAATTTTTTAATTAGTGGTCTCTATCATTTCCATCGTTTTATTTGTCTATAGTTATCATACATCCATTTTTAAATAATCCATTTAGATATTAAAAAATAATGGAAACTAGTAATTAACACCAATGTCCCTGAGGATACGACCTCATTTAGCTAAAAGATATCTATACATTTTGTGGATTTAAGCAAACAATTGGTTAACCAACCAATTAACTAGTTGGTTAGCTGATTAAGTGATTTTACTTAACTAATAAATGGGGTCTTCTTTGTAGAAGCTCATTTGTGTTTATCTAAAGATAACAACTAGGGCTATAAACGAGCCGAGCGAAATACCCATAGGCTTGGGCTTGGCTCATTTAACTAAACGAGCCTAAAATGATGTTTGGGCTCAACTTGTTTAACTAAACGAACGAGCCAAACTGAGCCAAGCCAAGCTCACAACCTAAAGTCAAAATATGAACCGAGACGAGCTTTTTCAAGCTCAAGCTCAGCTTGTTTAACTAAACCAATGAGCCAAACAAAGCTTTTAACGAGCTGAGCTAAGTCGAATACCAAATTGGCTGAGCTCATTTACAACCCTAGTAACAACTAGTTTAAGAAACCAATCGACTGATTTCTAAAATCAATCAACTATTTTGATTCAACAAGTTCATAGTTTTTTCTCTCTATAAACCCATTTGTCTCTGTTTAAAGAAATTAACTAGTTTCAACAATTTTATCGACTAATTTAACTAAACTAATCCATGGATTTTGCTCCTGCAAAAACCCACTCTTCTCTATTTAAACTCATCGATTGATTTCATTGAACCAATTGACTAGTTTGAGTGAACAAATTGACAAGTTATAAGAACATATCAACTGGTTTACTAAACCATGCCATTGTTCATATATGTTCATAGGCCTAACAAAGAACAAGCAAAACTAATTTGATGGTTTTAGTAAACTAAGTGACTAGCTTGTGTAATGGTAACTTTCCTAGCTCAGATCTAAACATATTTAATAAACTGGTTTGAACAACCAATCAAATGGTTGTACAATAGATTTATTGGTTTACCAAGACCAATTAATTGGTGAGCATTAAATGTTGATTTTTTGCTCAATGGTTAATAAAACGTTTTGACCATTTTGTGTCCAATGGCCATCCAACAAAGGTGAACTATATAAAGAATCTCTTTTAGCATTTGTTAAAACAAATTTTCAACTACAGTTTACTATATAATTAATCATTTACTCTTAAATCATTCAATTGATCATTCAAACTCCCTAAGCTTTCAAATTCTTAGGTTTTTTTTATTATATAAAAGTGTTCATTATTCACTTCTCTTAGTTAGATTTGATCATCAATTGTGATATCTATTATCACATTTAGCTAGATTACATCCCATCCAAAAATCTACACTTATGTATCTTTATTTGTAGTGAGAATCAATTATAATCACAACCACCTTAAAATTCATTACAACGAATTTAGTTAGTATTTACTTGTCGTTCTTAAAATATTCTTATTGATAGCTTAAAGAGGATAATTAGGTGAAGTTGTAAGTCATATTTTAGAAGGTCATTATGATTATAAGGCTCATATACTGAGAAAAGAGTGATTATGAATAAAATATGCCACTTATTAAAACCCAAAAGGAAAAAACTTTTGGTAGTGAATGTTGAGAGTAATTTGCTCTTGAACCAATCTATATTGTATATTTTTTTTTCTATTTTCTTAAACCTATTTTACCCCCTATAGGATTCTTTCAATATATGAAACTACTTAAGTTCATCATAATTTATTTTTTAAAAAATCTATCAATTATTTTCTAATTTTATCAATCTTGGCTTGATTATATATAGCCCACTCATTATGGAGATAGACCTACAAAAAAACTAAAAGTTATCATGTTGGAATTAAATTATATAGTTCAATTCATGTAACTAATCATACTTAATGTATGAACTACACAAAAGTAAATAAATACTTCTTTTTGTCTTTTCTTATGTTTGAAAATGATTTCCTTCATATATCTCATGTAGCAATGTTTACAACTAACTTCGACTTATAGTCGTCATTACTGGAAAAAACAATATAAAATTATCTTAAGAGTTTCATTCCAAATACTTCAAATTAAATATGACAATAATCCTAAAATGACATAATCACTATAAACCTAAATTTTGTGCCAAGTCATATGGGTTGTTTGTGCCCTTCCATCCTTTTGAATGCATTAATTGACATAATAGACACATTTAAATAATATATATATATATATATATATCATATATAACACCTCAAAATTTACAACTGAAAAAATTTCATTTACAGAGTTAAGTGCAGAAGCTAAAACAATAAAAATAAAGGGTGTTACCGCCACACTTGGTACAAGTATGGTTTTCTCTACCATTCTCATACCAAGTGCTAAGGCTGAAATCATTAATCCGCTTAAATTAATATCATGATTACAGAAACCAGGATAGAGAGAACATTAGATAAATACTACTAATTAAAAACGACATTAATAGTTTACAAAACTCGAGAGAGAAATTACAGGAGGACATGAGGGTCCAAATACAACCGGAAATAAGACAACAAAAGAAACATCAGATAGTTTTACGCTCCAAAATCTGAACTATTAGCATTTGACTGAGCTCAGAGGTTAACCTGCAAAGTCTACTACCCATTGAATAGGCAGGGGCCCACGAAAATGAACCCTTCAGTACTACGGTGCTAAGCAACCCTCTATGGCAAACTAATACGATAAATCAGCATGGAACACATGCAAGGCATACAATTAACATGGTATAAGATAAATACATATAAATACGATGATTGAGATACAATAATCACTTAGATGATCAATTTCCATCAAGGTCACGTACTAATCATTTTCATTCATCTGAAACAGCCGAACTTATTATTGAACATCCCAGAAATACTCTCTGAGTAATAATTAAAACCCAAATTCAGCATAATTCATGTCTTAGTATAAATCCCAAACAATCACATACATCACAGGTTCACTGGTATAATTTACTAAGATTCATATCATCCCAGGCATACTTACAGGTGCAGCATAATAAATCCATAATGTCACAGGTAAACTTACAGATACAGCATAATAAGATCCATAAAATCACAGGTATGCTCACAGATATAAAACCAACACGGGTAGGCACAAAGGCTGCTACCGAAATTACAGAAAACCTCAGGTCGGCACAAAGGCTACTATCGAAAACACAGGTAGGCACGAAGGCTGCTACCAAATAATTCGATAATCATTATTTCCATCAAATCATATCATTTCCATTTTTATTTACATTCTCGAGGGGAGATCAATCAACCTGAAAATATAAAGGTACTCTAGTCACACCGGCGCAATAAGGCAACACAATATCCTACTGACTATCAACCCAAGGACGCAAAGGTACCCTAGTCGTACTGGTACACAAAGGTAACACAGTACCCTACCGACAAGGACACCTAATCCATAAGTATACATACCCCCTATTTGTCCATAGAACAGAATTGAGTAAGATGTAGGGCCTGACTGGGGTGCTGAGGCACACCAGCAAAAATCCATATCAATTGTGGGCTAAACCAAGTCCTTAGGATAGCGACCCCTAGGAGCCACCATTCCCGATCTCAAGGTCTTTCACTTTAAATATTAGTATTTTATTAAGGTGACCACGAAATAGCATATAATATAGATAAATTCAATTCTCATACTTAACCGTTCTTACTTATTTCCAATCATCCAAGAAAACAATAATGAAGGTCTAGTTCGAAGTCAATATTAAAATATACTAAGACCGTCCCAGGCTCAGTTATTCACATCTGGATACTTTAGGCTAAAAAGAACAAAATACCCGTAAGACCAACATTTTCAGATTATCATCTATTTAAATACTAATTCCATTTTAATTTATACACTATTCATGAAAAGGCTAAAACACCATAAATAAATTATTTATTACGCAATTTAAATTATGAAATATGTCAAATGACCATTTTGCCCTTATACATAATTTTACACATAAAATCCTTTTCCACATCTTTAATCCGTCCAAAACACATACTCACATACTTAACAATAGCTAATACATATTATACATGATTTTCAAGATAAATACTATGATACACAAAAATGACTAAATTGCCCCTAGGGCACACGTCCATAATAATTAATCCATAATTATATCTAAGCATGCTCAACCTATTATTTTATACATAATTATCATACAAATTATTTTTTTCATCATCAGAATCATTTTAATCGTACTTTCGTACCCGACATAATTAACATCAGATAACATGCTCGTTTTATCCATTTTATGATAATAATAATAATTAACACATAATTATGTCAAAATAAATCATGCTTAGCATATTTCATCCACCGAAAACCCTAATGTGCTATCACGCAATATTTATAATTTTAGTAGGGTATAACGGTTACCTGAATTCCAGCAAAAACGCAAAAATAGCGGTATCCTACTAAATTTATCAGATCCTGCTAATCAACCTTTCATAACTAAAAATAATACTGAAATTATCGAATTAATATCTATCAAGTAAAATAATTATTATAATATAAAAATATTTATTTTTTAAAAATTACTAAAATATCCTTACACTAAAAATGGGTACCAATATTATATATATATATATATATATATATATATATATATATATATATATATATATTTAAAATTACACACAACTCACATTGTATGCGCAACGTGAGCCATGCACGCGTAAAAAAAATGAAGGGCAGCGGGGGTTGGCCGGTAGGGAAATAAAAGGGTGGCAGAGGTGGTGGTTGGCCGGCGGTTGCTGGTGGCTGGTGGCTGGCTGGCGGTTGCTGGGGTGGCTGCTGGGCGACGGTGCGTGTAGGGGTTGCTGGCTAGTTTGGTGAGGGAGAGGGTGCAGTAGGCTGGGTGCTGCATGCACGAGCAAGAAGGGGAAAGGGATCGGGGTGCTGGGTCAGGGTAGCTGCATGGGATGAGAGGGAGATGCAGAGGGGAGGAGGAAGAAGTAGAAAAAGGGCAGTGGTTCAGTGGTGGAGCTGCAGCTGTTGGCAGGGGTTGCGGTGATGGTGGAGGTTGGTGGCTGCGGGGTGGAAACATGCAGAGGTGGTGGCGACGGTAGCTGCAGGCTGAGGTCAGGGGTGATTGTTTGAATGGCAAAGAGGAGGAGATGGTCAGGGCTGGCGTTGGTTGGTGGTGGTGGGCTGTAGGAGGTTACTTGGTCAAGGTAGGCAGGAGGGTGGTACGCTGGGGTGTCGATGGTTGCCTGGGCTGGGGTTGCATGATTAGTGTGAGCTGGTGCTGTGGGGACTGTGGTTGTGGTCGACGGGTGGAAAGCTAGGAGGCTGGGAAGATGGATGGTGCTGCGGGGACTACTGGGGATGGTTGGACGGGCTGGAAGGAGAGGCGACTGGGGATTTGGCGAGGAAATAAAAAAAGCCGAGAACAGGGAGAGGGGGGTTGATGGTCGGGTGCAAGGTGCTGTGCGGGGATGGTAGAGAAAGGAAGGGGGTAGTGGTTCAGTGTTGGCTAGGTGTCGTGCCGTCGGTACGTGTCGAAAGGCACAGGAAGAGAGGCAGGGGAGATGAGGGCTTGTTTGGTTAGGAAGGAGTCGAACAAAAAGAGAGAGGGGAGGAAGGGTGCTATTTGGTTGGGTTTAGTAGAAAGAATTTTGAGGGGGGCCTGCTGGTAGGAATAGTGTTTGTTTGGTTGGTGGAGCATAGGAAGAGAGGGGTAGAGTGTTGCGAGTATGTGCAGAGTATACGTGCGTAAGTATGGAGTATGTAAGTGTGTATAAATGGTAGATGGGACGGGGAGGTGATAGTAGTGTTTACGTGTGTATAAAATGGATAGAAAAATATTTAGGAAAGATATTTGGGGAAACCGCAGAGGTAGATAGATTAATAGTATAGGGTAGAAATTTATTTATTTAAATTTAGATTTAATTTAGATAGACTAAAATATTATATATAAAAATAGTTCGGGAAAAATTATTAGAATTTAGATAAGTTTAAAAAGGATTGGAAAGAGTAAAATAATCGAAAATAATATTTAAAAAATTATTTTTAGATTACGGATCAAAAGATTATTAATAAAATATTTTAAAATATGATTTACAAGTAAAATTAAAATTAAATTAAATAATCTAATTTATATTATACCTGATTAAATTTATAATTAAACCGTTGAAATAATACGATAAATAATAACATTTTTAATATTAAACCCTCTAAAGTAATAATAATAACTAATCATACGATTATTAATTTATAATTATGGTTTTGAAAAATGGGGTATTACATCATATGTATTGTATAGAAAAATATTCACCTCTCAATAAATAGTGTTCGATATCAATGAGGATATCTACAAATTAAATCTAACAAATATGTGGTTCCTAAAGATGGATGTAATACCACTAGTATCCAATGTGTGCAAAATGAAGATGGAGTAAAAATGAGGCACTATGGAGCCATCTTTATCAGCATCCACATACGGAGTACATCCTAATTTTTTTATTATATATTTTGTTTGAACGTCAAAATCTATAAACATTTGACCCTCCCACAACATCAGGTAAGAAATTTTCCTTCAAGAAACTATGACCATGAAATAAGAAATTACTTATTCAATATCAAAATAGTGTTTCCTTCTAGATATTAAAATAACGTTGATCGTGAAATGATTGAAGTTACCTCATATATGCTATTATATGTTGACATTGTAACATACTTCCATGTAACAAGTTTAAGATATTCTCTTCCCCAATCTAGAGATTGACATTAATTATTTTCATGTGTAAATTGAATGGAAGTGGAATCCTAATAGAGAATGATCTACCCAAAGAGAGCACCACAACCATATACATCCTAAATTGAGGTTTTAGGTATTGATGTTTGATTTCCATTTTTATCAAGGCTTGCTAGGCTTTCTTAGACTCTATCTCCTTTCTTATCCTCTTTCTAGGAATTCTAGCAGTATTATTACAACGTTAAGTAAAAAAGAGTGTAAAATATAAATATTAGAACACATATATATATTACTACTAAAAAAGAACATAATATAGAATTGAAAAAGTTTGGATTGCTTCAACATTGATAATTAAAAGTCTATTCGACCATCCAACGAATTTTCCTAATAGTAAGTAAAGTGAGGGCATATATACATCCACTAAATTGAAACTATAAACTACACTCTTTGGATATCAATCCATGGCATATACCAGTAACACATTGTGAATTGAGACCTAAATGTTATTCGACCTCAGTGGTAGAATATGAAGGACTAAATTTAACTTGATGAAGGTAGTAGAATTGGCCACAACAAGACCATCTTCTATAACTAGCAATTCATAATGATATTAACCTTGTAATAGTAAAAAATAAAGTTATGGCCACAAAGTCAAATGTTGATTATATTTTATAAAAAAAATATTTAAATTAAAGTGTACTGTAGTGCAGTGTTGTATATCACCTAATTAATTTCTTAAAAAAAGGTGCAGAGACACCCGATGTTGAGTGTAACACCCTAATTTTTTAGAACTTGAAAATTTCATTTTAAAGAGTTAATTACAGATGTTATAACAATAAAAATGAAGGATATTACCACTACATTTAGTACAAGTATACTTTTCTCTACCATTCTCATACCAAGTGCTAAGGCTAAATTATTACTCCATTTATCTTAATAGCATAATTATAAGAAACAAAAGAAGAAGAAGAAGAGCACAACAGATAAACATCATGCTAAAAAAATTAGCACCAATGATTACAAAACTTAAAATGGAGAAAGAATAAGAGTATGAGATTCCAAATACAATCGAAATAAAGTTAGTAAAAGAACCCCGAATAGTCCTCAACTCTTAATTAGAACTACCATATTTTGACTGAACTTGTAAGCTGAACTACAAAGACCACTTCCCATTAAATAGGTAGGGGCCCACGAGAGGAACTGTTCTAAATAATGGTACCAAATAATCCTTTATATAGAACTAATATAAAAAAATAGCATGAAAGACATACATTGCATATAACAAAACAAGTTACAAGACATTTAAATATAGGTAGGAGGAGTGAGAATACAATGATAATTCATATAACTGCATACTACCAAGGCCATATACTATTCATACTCATTCATCTGGAGTAAACTAAAACTTACCAATTAAACATACAAAAGATGATTTTTAAAGTATAATTAGAAACAATATCAACCCAAGACTAAGATAATAAGAACATATCATATCTCATTATCAATATCAATAAATATTATAACATAGGTGGTCTTAAAAGCATAGTCCAACAATAATCCATAATATCACAGGTAGGCACAATGGCCTCTACCAAATATAGGTAGGCATAAAGGTTGCTACTAAACTACAGGTAGATAAAAAGGCTGCTACTGAAACACAGGTATGCATAAATGCTACTATTGAACCATAAGTAGGTAAGGAGACTGCTATCGAACCACAGGTATGCATAAAGGCTACTAATGAACCACTGGTAGGCATAATGGGTGTTACCAACTAATTCGATAATCCACAAATCATTTTCATTATTATTTAATCATGCAAAGATCAATAAACTTGAAGACACTAAGTTACTTTGATCATATTAGGGCACTAAGGCAATATAGTATCCTACCAACTATCAATCCAAGGATGCAGAGGTACCCTAGTTACACTAGTATATAGAGGTAACACAGTACCCTCCCAACAAGGATACCTAATCCATAAATATGTATACCCCCTATTAGTTTAAAAAGTTAAATAGAGTAAGATATAGGACTTAGTTAGGGCACTAAGACACACCAGCAAAAATCCAGGGTTAGCTATGGGTAAACCACATCCTTAAGGTATCGATTCCTAGAAAGCCATCATTTCTGACTCGAGGTTTTTTACTTTAAGTATTAGTATTTAAATAAGGCGATCATGAAATCAAATATAAATTACATTGATCCAATTTTCATACCTAACCATTTTACTCATTTCCAATTATTTCAAGACAACCATAAAAAAAATTATTACCAAGGTCAATCATAAAAATATACTAAGGCCATCTTAGGCTTAATTATTCATATTTGGACACATTAGGCCAAAAAGAATCAAAATACCTCTAAGATTCAAATTACTACGTTAACTCCCTTTTTAGTTACTAAATCGATTTCATTTATTAAACTTTCATGAAAAGGATAAAAATAATTATTAAATTATAAATAAGCCAAATGACCATTTTTCCATTATTCAATACTCAAAACATAAACCCTAGTATGCATATCTAATACAAATGGAAGTACATAATCTCATACCCAATAACATATAATACACATTAGGCATGCTTGTCAGGATGAATATCAAAATATAGCCAAAATGGATAAATGGCTCCTAGGACACACATCCATAATTATTATTCTATAAATATATCTAAGCATACTCAACCTATCATAAAAATCCTTTTTTTTTTTCAAACTATCATACTCGAATTATATTACATATGATAACATACTATTTTTATCAATTTTCATGATACAATAAATGACACATAATTTTAATATAATGAATCTTACTTAGCATATTTAAGACACAAAAACCCTAATGTGTTATCATATGATGTATGCTATTTTAGGAGAGTATGAAAATTACCCATTTTTCTACAAAAATGCAAATTAGTGGTAGCCTACCAAAAATTACAAGGCCCTGCTAATAAAATTTTTCTACCTAAAAATAAAACCACAATTATCAAATTAATATTCAAAAAATAAAATAATAATTATAATAATAAAATATTTATATTATAAAATTACCAAAATATCCTTACATTTAAAAATAAGTAACAAAAATGTTAAAAACCAAAACTCTTCTCACGCTATGAATGTAGCATGAACTTGGGGAGCATGAGGGAGGTTGTGCTGGGTTGGCTAGTTGTTTGAGGAGGAAGGGTGAGGCAGGGGTGGAGCTAGTAGTATAATACCTTAAGCTGATACGACCACTCAAGATACCCTAGAGTACTTTCGGATTGATTGACTATCCTTACAAATCAACACGAGTCCTTTTAGCGCACTTTGTCCTCACTCAAACGCTTCTTAAGAAATTTTTTTGGAAAAATTCTGAAACTTCCTAGGAGGGTCACCCTCTAGCTTCCTCTTACCTAGAATGGAAGCCTGCTCTTAAACTAATGTAACTACGATACACGGCCTCTCATACAATGTGGTCTAGTCTAGAATATACACAACACCAATCATCCTCCCGATGGTAAAGCAGAGTCCCTACTCAAATTGGTAAACCACAGTTGACTCACTAGTTGTGATCCCTAGTGCAAACATGAGTAGTTTTATAAATCAAGCATGATATTGTTTCACTACCATGCTCCCCTGAGTCAAATACATGAACTCCTTTAGCTTATCCCTCTTGAAGTCTTCCTTAAACATCTGTGGCTAGTTCTGTGCACAACAACCTACCCACTAGGTGTCATCAACTCTTCACAAGAAAAAGGTTACAATACTAGCCTTTTGGGCAGGTGGGCAATCAACTATCTCAAACATTCTATCCAAGTCTCAAATCCATCCCTTTAGGATGACCGAGTTCTCATCTCTGGCGTAGATTGGTGGTGATGTCTTGTAACCCTCTAAAGCCAATCTTCTCCGATACCCTCCTATGGGTGATGTGGAGGTAGTGTTGGCAGCTGAGGCGGATGTTTGATGAACTCAATAAATGCCTTGAATGTCTCTTCTAAATAACCAATGCGATTGTTGAGCGCCATGATGACTAACTAGCTAAAAGATAGAAAATGTGTTTGATCCTAAGCTTTCCTAGTTAACTAATGCATAATGTACATGCCTCACATTTCAAGGCCACTTAGGCTACTAGTCCGCAATTCATCACAAGTTAATCCAAGTTTTTAAATATAATATGGATTATATTAAATGTGAAATAGACCGTTAAAAATCAGATGAGGGATCATTGAAAATAAAATTTTAAAAACCAAAACATAGTAATCAAAACCAAAAGCTTTGATATAAAATTGCACTAGAAATTTTTTGAGTAGTAAAAATCGGGGTGTTACAAGTGGTGGCATAGGAAAAGGGTTACAGTTGGTGGTGGCTAGTAGAAGTGTCATGTTAGGTGACTTAGTTGGAGGTTGGTAGCTATGCGTGGTGGCTATTGGGAAGTTGGTGGTGATGAGACATTAGAGGTGCTGGCTCCATAGGGTAGCGACATAGAGGATCGAAGGTGAGTGGCGTGTGGTTGCAAGTTGGTGAGGTAGGTGGGTAGGTTATGACAAAAACTACCCAAGTAAAGGGAGAAGTAATGGAAGGTGGCACTAAAGGTGGTTGGTGAATTATGGTAGGATGGGTCAAAGAGGGGTCGTTGGGTATAGAAGATATTATTATAGGGCAGGAAGAGAAATGATCAAGGCATAATAGGGGAAAAGGTAGAAGAAGAAGAAGAATGAAAGAAGAGGTAGCAAACTGTGGTGAAGGATGAAGTGGAAAAAAAGATGGGAGGTGGTGCTAATGATGGTGAAGGATGACTTTGCTAAGAGAGAAATTGAACAAGGTCGAGGGAAAAGATTAGGGTAGGATAAAGCATATATGAAACCAAAAAGGGATGAGGGAGGGTAATGTGATGTTGGTTGAGAAGGAGAGGAAAAGGGTGCAGAGGGCTAGATGGAATAATGTAGCTACAACTGGGATGGTGTAGGGGTGACACACTACTGGAGGGCTATTTTTGGTTAAGGACGTGAGGCATTAAAGGAGAGGTTTGGTTGATTAAAATAGAGAGGGTTATTTAGTTGTTGCTAGTTGGGTGATGGTGGAATCAAATAGGGTAGATAGGGGGAGTAGGGAAAGGACTACAATAGTTTTGTTTGGTTGCAGTAAGTGCTAGAAGTCATGTATGAGAGTGTGTGTGTGTAGATGGGGAAATGGAGTGGGAGGTTGGTTCTCAGAGGGGGGTATAGTGTAGTGGAATAATTGTTTGAACAAAGAGAAGAGAAGGGAAATGAGATTTTTTCCCTGGGAAGTGTTTCATATTGTTCCATCGGTTTAAGAATAGTGGGGTCCTTGAACTCAACATAAAAGATTGGGCTATATGATATTTAAAAATCTTATGTTAATTTTTGGATCTTGCATGTATACTACTTTCCCCTATGAATATTTGTAATGATATATTTTCCCAAGTTTCGATTATATTTTTACCTTACTCAGTGCATAGCGTACTAATCTTCCTTTTCATGGATGCTACTCATTCCCATGAGTAGATCTGCCTTGTTTTGTAGGTGATTGATTATTATTAGCTTGAAGTGTTCGCCTTGGGTGAGTGCTAAGTGAATTGGTAAAGGGTATGGCTATTCGGATATCTCTATCTCTCTTTAAACTCTTGGTCTTCTAGTTTCACTACTTATTCCCTTCTCTCTATTTTGTATCATGTATCATGGTGGAATCAAGTACTCCCTATAATTGAGTCCTAGGTATAAGGTTACTTTTACCTTACACCTGACATACACTAGGCATAGGGAGTGCCTCTTCTATGTTGGATGCAGCATGATACCCCTATGTTTTGTGTTTTGGCTTCTGTTATTAACTCTTTAAAATGAAATTTTTTTAGTTTTGAAATTTGGGGGTGTTACAGATTATATCAGAGCTTTTGGTTGTTGAGAATTGTGTTTCAGTTAGAGACTTGGTTATCACAATCCTAAATGTTTTTAAATTTATAAAGTCTATTTTAAAAATTTGGATTAACCATGCAAGGAATTGGGAAACAAGTAGCTTAATTGGTCTAATTATGTGTGTTTGATGTGATGTGCTTAGTAAGCTAGGTATTTTCCTAACATGGTTTCAGTGTTGTAGCTCAAGAAGATGTTTTTGTACATATCAATTGCATCATGAGTCTTGGAGATCCAGTGCACCTACCAACATAGTCTTCACTCAAGATTTGGAATCCCTTTACATCTCAAGGAGTTACTTGGAGGCTATGGGCATAAAGTTGAGGATGTACCACTCTCCGCCTAGCTATAGTGAGGCAATGAAGACAACGAGTTGGTTTCACAAAGACGGTATCCAATGATCATAGAAGAGCCCTTATATACTTTAGATTTAGTAGCCCAACAACATGATGATGTAATTTTAATGGGTCGTTTGATAACATGGCTTCTTAGAGAGGAGTTTATCTTTTGGTTTCATGAAGACATTCAACACCAAGATATTTGCTTCGAGGAGTCCCACGTGGATATGCATGTGATATTAACCATTGGACCATGAGCCCTAGGAGTCAGTCATGGAGAGTAACCATACAAGTCGTCAACTTAACCAGGATAAGATCGTCAAGGAGCAAGAAATGACCCTATAGTAGCCTTCATATTAGGATACATCAAACTAAGATACTTTGATTTTTTCATTCTTCTTTTTACAGTTGTATTGCATGTGGACTTTTTGCTTAACCATTTTGATCCTTGGCTTGGATGCACTTCGGACTAGGGTTTCTTGTTCAAGGTCTTGTTATGATTTGTTTCTATTTTACGTCTTTCCCTCTCCATTTTTACCTCTATTACTGTCTTCCTCATTTTTTTTTAAGTTCTTAGCTTATCAAATACCTTTTTTAAGGGCGTAGTACCCTAACTTGTTGACCTGGATCCCTTATAGTGTTTGCCTTGTAACCTTAGAGACTACCTCTGATCTTATTCACTCCACTATTACCCTTGCAGATCTTTGCATCATTGATCACTTCTCTAATCCTTGTAAACCTTAACCCTCTATCTCTTATCATTTTAAAGAAGCACGTCGCAGATTAGCCCCACGTGATCAGAATCGACGAGATCGAGCTCAACGATTCCTTATTTTACGAGGAGAGGCCATTGCAGATTCTCGACACTAAGATTCAACAAACTATGATGAGCTTAGTTCCACTCATAAAGATCCTTTGGAGCCACCATAGAGCAAAGGAGGTAACTTGAGAGACCGAGAAGGGTATGCACGAGTCGCATATCGAGCTTGTTAGCATATGTGTGTTAGGTTTCAAGTTCTCTCTCTTTTAAAGGGGTAGTCTCTTGTAGTATAGTGTCAACTCTAATAGAGTTGACCACTGAGATCACCTTCCTTGCATCCTTTTTCTCTTTTTTCCCAACCTTAACCTCTTGACTTTGGGGATGAAGTCTCTTTTAAGGGTGTAGTAATGCAATATCCCATTTTTAGAAAACCCTAATAATTATAACTAGTAATTATGTGTATTAGTTATAATAATTATTGTAGGGTATTTGTACTAAAAATATTATTAATATGTGTAATATTATTATGACTTATTAGTTATAAAATTTAATTAGGCTAAAATATGCTATAGGGTGCATATTAAATTTTAAACCTAGGTTTGGGTCATAATCGGTATCTATTTTGTTATATAAACCTATTCCGGTAACCGAATAATTTTTACTTGGATACTTTATCCAATTTGGTACCTAAATTAATTACCCCTACCCTATACTATTTTTTTTACCTCACCTTACTTCTACCCCGACACACCACCCTTGTGCCACCCTCATACCATACCCCTACCCCATCAATTATAATCTCTTGTGGTTGTGGGTCAAGGTTGAAATTTCTACCCAATCACCACCTTTCTCCTTTCCCTCTCTATGTGTGTGTAAACCTATATATATATACACATCATTTAATTCACCTAAAAATACCTCTTTACTCCTCCAATTTTCTGTCAAAAATACCACCCCAAACACACTCCTTATCTCCCCTCCTTACCATCACCAAAACTACCCCCAAAAACTCACCTTCGGCAACCATTGTCGCACTTCATCCACCACCACCGGGAAAACCTTCCATTCCCTCACCCTTAGCTATAGAAAAAAGCACCAAAGCACCCCCAAGCTGAAGAAAATCCACCCATTCCTACCTCCTAAGTTGCAGCAAAATCTACTAAAGAATGGCCCCAAACTCATCGGTAAAACTCATCAAAAATACCCCTACCCTTCAGATTTTCCCATTCTTTTTCCTTTCCATTACCTTAAACCTTAATTTATTATATTATTAATTCTAATTATGTTTTTTAATTACTATTAGTTGATATTTTGGAAGTTTCAGAAGAAAAGGATTAGAATAAGCATGCTTAGAAACCGGAGCCTTATTAGTAAGGATATTAGTCGATGCTTTGGGTTTTGTGTTAAATGCTTGTATGATTATATTTATTATCATGTTATTGTTATTATATTATTAAAATTCATATTGATGATGATATGATATATTAATATGAATTATAAGATAGGAAGGAAGTGAGAATAACAAAAGATATATTGATACAATGATATTACGCTAGGATGTATTTTTGTGGATAAGTATAAATTGTGGGAGAGTAGTATGGGGCTAATGAATTATTATAAGTGGAAAATAATTATATTTAATATGATTTTTTAAAAGGAGGATTTTGAAAAAAAACAAAGAAAAAAATATATATTGAGGATATGGGATTTTCATAAAATAAGGGATATCGGCTATTTTTAAGGGCATTTTTGTCAATATGGGTTAATATGGAAATTTTGGTATTTTAATGTGTTAGATGGATATTAATATGCTAATAATATCATATGAAGTGTTTGAGAGTAATTATGAGTGTCATAAGTTCTTTAGATGAGAAAATAGCCTAATTTGGGAATAATAGTATTAAAACGGTAATGTTATTATCACATATATAAAATGTTAGAGTTAGGCTACGAATTTTGGATATGTTTTTAATATAGGTATTTTGAGTAGGTATATTTAATTTAGTAATTATATGAGTCTTATGGGAGAAGTTATGGCTCATCTGTGAACTTAGGGTTTTGGGAGCCTTATAAATAGTAACTTTTGAAATAGAGCGATTATCGCATGTGTAAGATGTAGGATTTAGAACTTAAAATTTGGGTATGAGAATTATAATATTATTTGAGGAACAAAAACTAAATTTGGTGGATCGATGATAAATATGGGGGAAGTTATGCTTAAATTATGAATTTAGGGTTTTGAGGAAAAATAAGCATCTTAATCTTTGAGAACAGTCTTGTTATGTGTATATTGATGTCTCTCTTGCATTAATTATGGTTCTCACTCATAAAAAAATCACAAATAAGACACTAATTATTTAAAGTGAAATATCACGTGAGTTGAGCCGAGGTGTTTTATGAGTCTGTTCCACCGGCTTAGACCATTCCATTGATTTAAGAATAGTGGGGCCTAATCTCAATGTGAAATATAATATGAGTTTGAAATAAGTAACCAATGATTAAGACACTAATCACTTATAGTGAAATATTATGTGAGTCAAGATTGAGGTATAGGAGTCCATTCCATCAGATTAATAATAGTGGCTAGGTACGTTATGCTATAGGAGGTGCTCCAAACCATTCCACCAGTTTAAGAATAATAGTATCTAGGAGCATTTTACCTTGGGAGGTGTAGAGTCCATTCCATCGACTTAAAAATAGTGGCCAGGAGCATTTTGCCCTAGAAGGTGTTTCATACTATTCCACCTGTTTAAGAATAAAAGATTCCCTAAACTCAATGTAAATAAAAGATTGGGCTATATCATATTTAAATATTGTGAATCAGGACCAGTAATTACCTTGTGATGATTTTTGTATCTTGAATGTATACTACTTTCCGCTATGAATGTATGTAATAATATGTTTTTTCGATTTTGACTATATTGTTACGTTACTTAGTATGTAGCGTACTGATCATCCTTTTCATGGGTGCTGCTCATTCCCACGAGTAGATCTACCATATTTTGTAGGTGATTGATTATTATTAGCTTGGTGTGCTCGCCTTGGGTGAGCACTAAGTGAATTGGTAAAGGATATGGTTATCCGGATATCTATATCTCTCTTTGGACTCTTAGTCCTCTATCTTCACTAATTATTTCCTTCTCTCTATTTTGTATCCTATATCAAGGTGGAATCAAGTACTTCCCATAACTGATTCTTAGGTATAAGGCTACTTTTGCCTTGCATCTGACATAGAATGGGCATAGGGAGTGTCTCTTCTATGTTAGATGCGGCGTGATACCTCTATGTTTTATGTTTTGACTTCTTCTATTAACTCTTTGAGACAAAATTTTTTAGTTCCAAAATTTAGGGGTATTACAAAAATTGTTATGGTAGGGTTGGAGTATTTTATTTTAGTTTTAGATTTAGTTTGGTTATGTTAAGGTACAAGGTAGGAAAAATAATCTAGTTCAAGATAAGTTTAACAGGAGTAAAAAGTTTAAATGATTGGAGAAAAATATTTAATAAATTATTTGGGTTATGGGTCAAAGGTTATTAATAAAATAGTTAGGATAAGTTTTAAGGGTTAGTTTTGAACAAAAAGGCTAAACACCCAAAAGCAAAGATTATGAAATTTTGAGGTGTTACATTGAAGGTGCAACTTGTAATTGTGAAGAGGACAATATATGATCCAACCGTCTGAGGATTGCCTTATGTGATTCCCCTAACGTTGTCATTTCTTCCTCCATCTATGCTAATTTTTCCTTTGTAAGGCAATAACTAGGGCAACATCTAAATACCTTAGATATGTTAAACCCATAATTGTACATCATACATCGACTACTATGCTCTGAGTTCCCAATGCGTGTACTATAGGGGTTTTTGGGTTTTCTTTGTCAAAAGAATTAGCTTAGGAGTCCTTTGTCAAAACCTCCTATTATAAGTAAGGAAAATAGTTAGGGATAAGTAACCAAATCAAACAAAGTAAAAGGAAATAGTTTGAGCCTTAAAATTTTCTCAATCATTTATTGAGTTGGCTTGTTGCCAGTTAACCCTTCATCATTTACCCTAGAACAGATCCCCACATCTACTTGCTCTAGGGGTACATATAGGATCTGAGTTACCTCTACTTCCTCCATCTATCTATTTGCCTTATTGCCTCTCTACCCCATCTTATGAGTGGAAATGCTTTTATGTACATTGGCTCTATTCTTAACCATCTTCTCCTATCATATTGAATAGAAATGTTATGTTAGTTTGAATTTTAAGCTAGGTACGCACAATGGTTAATAATAATATGCATATACACACTTCAAATTCCTCTATGTCCTCTGTGCACAAAACTCCATCCATTCATCAAGGGTGCTCCCACCATTGTTGATTTGTATGTGAGGGGAATATGATATTACCGTCAACAGCATATATACAATTCCTAGCCACCCAAGACTTTCAATTAGTCTAGGACTTTGCACAATGACTCATGGAAAACCTCATATGTTGTTGCCTTACATTAAATCCTTGCTACAAAATTACATAATCAAATAATTAGTCTGCATATAACAAAATTCATATGGAATTAACAAATTCTTTTATATTTATTTTAAATATTAAAACTATGTCATAGTGTTATCACATACCCTATCCTTCTTATCTTTTGTGACATGCATCCCTCTAATAATGATAAGTGATGGGGGATGTACACACAAGCCCTGAAATTACAATAGTTGATGTAAACATCCTTATTCAAAATCAACATTGAGCCTAATGCCCCTTTCTCTATTCCTAAAAATATGCATCAACCTAAATTTTCCTCTCTTGTAGGTGTTTCCTTCCTTAGCATGTGTATCACCTATCTGAAGATCCATACTTGAGATAGAAAATAAAAATTATACATTAGGAATTAATTAAAGCATGCAATGAGATATATAGAAAAAATATATGAAGTAATTAAAGTATGCAATGTAATATGAAAAATAGAAAACCAAAACATATAAAGCAATTAAAACTTTCGTCTATGTTTTTTTAACTAGTAACATATTGTAATACCCCGAGTTGATACGACCGCGTGGGTGCTAACCTAGAGTAGTTTAGGATTGATCACCTGACCCAACCGATCAACATGAATCCTTTAATGCACTTTGTCCTTACTCATACGCTTCCTAAGAAATTTTTAGAAAATTTTTAAAACTTCCCGGGAGAGTCACTAATCATAAAAATTACTCAATAGCTAACATGCCTAAATGTGAAGTTCTTAGGATGGAATTACCAAAAATATGGTATACCATATTGAGATAAGTAGCTATATCAATCCTCATAATACTCCCCTCAAATTAGGGTATTACATTCACCCCCACTCAAAGAATGTAAGAAGTATCCCGCTAAGTGGTTGACTGACTCATCCAAGATGAGCCCACAATTATGGTTTAGTTTTGATACTATTTTTAACGCCTTGAAAGGGCTACCGTAGAACACTTTCAGATTGATCGGTTGACCCCACAAATCAATAAAAAAAATTTCAACGTACTTTGTCTTTACTCATGCGCTTCTTGAGAAATTTTTAGAAAATTTCTGAAACATCCCAAAAGGGTCACCCATCCTAAAAATTACTCTACGGCCATCATGCTTAATCATAAAGTTCTTAGGATGGAATCACGAAGAGGATGGTATACCATGTTGATATAAATAGCTATATCAATCCTTATAACACTTCCCTCAAATTGGGGTATTACACGCGTGCCCTCTTAATATACAAAATCTGATTCAAGTACATATAACTCTACTTGCCTATATATCCACTTATGATCCACATTAATAAGTATTGATATGCATCACAATAATATTTGTAGTATAAAAATACATGACTTAGTTTAAAATTTGCAAGGAAAAAAAAAGAAAATTTTATAGTATTTTAAAAATATATACTTGCCCAACAAATCTTAAATGTAAGTAATATAAAAGGAAGAATGTAACATGCTATGAGTAGAGGAGAAGTAAGATAATGACAACAAAGATGAGACAAAGAAACATAATGAAAACTAGAGATGGAGATGGATGGTGGAGATGGTAGCCATGGTAGGGGAACATTATCCTCAAACGGTGTTGATGGGCTCTCTCTTTCTCTCTAATGAGCTACATAAATAAAAACATATGGAAATCAATTAAGGTAAACAACAATGAAGTGAAAGAGAGTGGGGGAAAAATGTCGACATAATAGTTTTAATATAATAACTATCATATATAATCTTTATTATAGCAACACTTCTCTAGTAAGAGTATATGTAACACCCCTAAAATTATAGTTGAAAATTTTCATTTAAAAAAAAACACAAGCATGGGGGTGTTACGACTGTGATCAATATAAGCCCGGTCCTAGGCCATTTTTGTATTAACCACTATGCTAAAGAAAAGTTACCACTAAACATTAAATAAATTTAAAACAATGATTCATAGAAAATTTGAAGTGTTCATAGTACGAAAATCAGAGTGCGCATATAAAATTATTTTAACCCAAATGAGCGCATAATTAGAGTTCCCAAAAGGGGGTAAAAGATACAGTATGTTAATATGAAACCAAAATAAAATGATACAAAGGTAAATTAACATTAAAAGGAGAATCTGGCCAACGTCGCTCTTAGTCCCCAGGCCAAGTCTAAGCTCAACTCTCAGCCTCATCCGATGCCTCATAAGTGTCATAGGCATCAAAGATAGCGTCTTCTACCTGCACAAACTCAGCAAGGCCCTCTTCTTGTGGGAATGAGCAACACCTATAAAACGAGTGGTCAGTACGCTATGTACTGAGTAAGGTAACCATGCAGCAAAGGCCATACAAAAAAATCATATAATACAAGCATGATCATATAGATAAACATATGAACAATGTAGATTATAGAGGTCATGTTATAGTTCGATTAAGCTTTTTGTTTAGATCTCTATTCAATATACTTATTTCACACCTTGCTTATTATTAATCCATGTGAGTATGGGAACCCCACTATTATAGTTGGTAGATTGAAAAAACATGAAGGACAGAATGCTCTTGGCCACTATTATTTGTCAGTGGATTGGTCTCCAAGGCACAAGGCACCTGGCCACTATTATTCTCCGGTGGACTGGTCTAGCCCGACTCTCATGGTGTTTCACTATAAGTAGATAGCATATTTTCATGGTTTCACATCATTAGGTTTAGTTTGTTTAGCACGGAATACCCCACTATTATAGCCAGTGGATCGGAAAAATATGCAGGATAAAACTCTCCTAGCTACTATTATTTGTCGAAGGATCGGTCTCTAAGGTACCCTGTCTCCTAGCCACTATTATTCACCGATGGATCGGTCTGAGCCAAGCTCAAAAATCTTCCTCTTTAAATTGTTAGTATCTTATCCGTATCTTATTCGATAAATATTTTCACCCTTGATATACATGTCACAATCAGTCAACTCCAACCCCCTAGGAGGGCCCGTCCCATACTTTGGGACCTCTGCACCTCCCAACACATCTAGACATCTTTTTCCCCTTTTCCTTACTTACCACGATTACCCAACTCCTAAGTGTGTATGTAGAGGCCCACTTCCTTATACTATCTAAGGATAGCTCATTATCGCCCCTCTAGGATTTTCCCTGGAAAGCCTAATTAACTCATGCTCCTTTATCCCAAACTCATCCTCTCACTTAGAATCAACCCCAAACATTTCACCTTACTTTTCATTTTACACATGTTACCACAAAACCCTAGTTGGCCACCCCGAACCCTAGCCAAGTTCTTTATACACCCATATACCAACTTACATACTATTTTCTGTCCAAGGACTCCAATCACCCAAACAACACTTCCTTCACCTTACTTAGACCCCAGGGCAACTTTTCACATGTAAGGATTATCCCCATGCAAACACTATAACACCCCCAAAATTTACCCCATTTTTTTTATTATAAAAACCATATTTAAAACTTAAAACCGTAAATTTTGGGAATGTTACCGCCACACTTAATACTAGATCAGTTCACTTCTACTGTTCTAGCATTAAGTGCTAAGGCTAAGAAAAACAACTCGAAATATTAATAAACAATCCAACTTCATAATTACGGGGATCAAATACGCGCAAGTCTTTACACAATCCCAAAGTACGAGATTTAGTTTATCAAGAAAGGAGATAACTATAATAATAAAATTGTTTCCAGAGTATTAATCATAAATAAGAGAAATGGAAATAAAAATCTCAAGGAGAGCCAGCCACGTCACTACGGGGATAGATCCCGCCCCATCATCACTCGATCCCTCCTGATGCCCCATGAACATCGATATCATCATAAAAGACATCTCCTACCTGCAGGAAGGTAGATGGGCTTTCTACTCGTGGGAATGAGAAACACCCATGAAAAGGGTGATCAGTACGCTACGTACTGAGTAAGGTAACCGAGAACTAAGGCCAACACATAATCACATAAAATAATACAGGATAACAAGAGATCCTAGAGACTAACACCATAACATACAGGCATACGATCATTCAGGTAAAAGTACAAAGGCCCCATTATAGTCTGGATTAATTATTTAATTACTCTTTTATCACAAGTCAATACGCACCATGCTTTTTACCAAATCCATGTAAATACAGGAACACCCCACTATTTTAGTCGGTGGGCCGGTCACTTGCGGGACAAAGTCCACACCACTATTATTTGCCGGTGGATTGGTCACTTGCTGGACAAAGTCCACACCACTATTTCTGACCGGTGGATCGGTCTGGTTCCTGCTCACATGGTGTTCCACTATAAGTAATTAGTATCTTTTAGACATTTGGCAAACTCTGGTTTATATTTATTGAGCTCGAGTCACCCCACTATTATTGCCGGTGGGCTGGAAATGCACAGGTACAAAGCCTGACCACTATTATTACCGGTGGATCGGTTACACATAGGACATCATGTCCTAACCACTATTTCTGACCGGTGGATCGGTCTGGACCCAGTTCAACAATCTTCCACTTTAAATGATTAATGTCTTAAGTATTTTATTCATAAACTTTTGCCAAACCATGCATGACTAACTCCATGCAAAACCCTAGCTTTAATGCAAACCCTAGCTCCCATGCAAAACCCTAGCTCCTATGGAAACCCTAGCTCCACGTACCACACTTCCATGCAAACCCTAATTCTCCTACAATATGCCACACTTCCATGCAAATTCTAATTCCCATGCAACGTACCATACTTCCATGCAAAATCTAATTTCTATGCAACGTACCACACTTCCATACAATCCTAATATCACCATGAGACGTACCACACTTCCATGCAAACTCTAATTTCCATGCAACATACCATACTTTCATGTAATCCTAATATCACCATGCGACGTACAATACCATATCACGCAAAACCAATACCCATACCATATCATACAAAACCAATACCTATACCCTCTTTATGTAAAACCCTAACCATTATGCCATTTCATGCAAAACCTTATCGACGCATTGTTACACTACCCATCATTATTTTACAACCCTAACATGCATGTCTTAAGGCCACATCGCATATCATCACTTACAAATAAAACACATCCCATATAACAACCCAAGATCATACATGAACTCCGCATCATATCATATACAACATAATTAATGATGATAACATAGAATACATGGCATATGCAGCACATAATGCATATAGACATACAATGGCCTTAGTAAACCCTTACCTAAAATGTAACACCCCCAAATTTCACTCCGAATTTTTTTTTTTGAAAGATTAAAGCAGAAGCTAGGAGCGAATTTGGGAAATGCTACCGCCACATCTAACACAAGATAAATGTCAACCATCTATCTCATGTTAGATGCAAGGCTAAAACCTGTCAAACAATTAAATCCGAATAGTAAAAACTTAACAGAGTACGAGAAATTTAAAGTCAATTACAAAACCTTTAGAAATCTAAATACAATACTTGCAACTTCCAAAGGTGAATACAATTAAACAAAACAAATCCCAAAGAATAAAAATCCAGATCGCCTACTCACTCAAGGCAAGTCTTCCACCGCAACTCAGTATCAACCTGCACAAGAGGTCTGCTCCCCACCATGAAAACATTAATACCACCATGCAAATCCTAATACCGCCATAAGCCATTAATACCACCATGAAATCACAAATACCATCATACAAACCCTAATACCACCATGTGAACCCTAACGCCACCATTCCAACCATAATACCACCATGCAAACCCTAATACCACCATAAGCCATTAATACCATTTTGCAATCATTAATACTACCATACGAACATTAATACCACCATACAAACCCTAATACCACTATACAACATTAATACCTCCATAAAATCATAAATACCACCATACAACCCGAATACTACCATGCGAACCATTAGTATCGCCCTAGAACATTAATACCATCATACAAACTTCAAGACTCCCATGATGGTTCCCAACTCATATTACCATTTATCCTATTATGCATGTCCTAGATGGCCATAACATAATACATCATAAACATCATACATATACATGTCATGCTCATATCATGGGAACACATACAATATACCTCAATCTCCAAGCTGCGCTACACATAAGGCAAGTTATACACAAATCATATAATACATGGCATAGCATGGCATACACAACATTCAACACATCCATGTCACACATAGCACAAGGCCATTAGCTCCTTACTAAACACCCACAAGTAGAGGTAAGTAGAGACTTACCTGGATCCGAAGCTAGCTAAGTGAAATAGGAGGGAGAGGGATCCCTAGTTCGTGGGTCCACGAGAAAGCTTTCCTAGAGCTGATAGAAATCGAAAACTAAATTAGAAACTATTCTATCAATCAATAATTCACATACCCTAATTAAATAAACCCAAACCACACAAATGATCTTTCTTAGAAAACGTGTATAAAACTTAGAACTTCAAAGTATAGCTTTATTAAGATTTAAGGTTAAAACTGAATAAAAACGGATTAATACAAATATCCCTTGGGACATTTCAACTTAATTTGGAAAGCCCGAAAAGAATCATCGATCATAAGTTAATTTACCGAAAATAACTTATTTATTAGGTTTTATAACTAAATAGGTAACCCAACCATTTACATAGAACCAAATCCAAACCGATTAGGTTAAAACAGAATTTAAATGGTTTAAAACCCAAAGATAGAATTCGATTAGATAAATACACGTAGCAAAAATCAATTTTATAAAATCATTCCCGAAAATTAGGGTTTTTAATACTTAAACCACAAATCGGCTAAATCAATTTGATTACCTCAAATTGATAGTTTTAAAACACAATTAAACTAATTTTAGATAAATCTAGACAATCAATTTCAACAAAACGATCTTCCGATAAATCAATTCCGGATGATCAATTTTCAAAATTAGGGTTTTAAAGCCCACGATACAAACTCCGGTAATTCAAATCAATTGATTCCAATTAAAGGCATTAAAATACAATTATGATCATTTCAACTACTTTTATAAATTTAATTTTAGCAAAACAACTATACAAATAACCAAATTTCATAATTTCACTTAAAATCTAGGGTTTTAAGCCCGAAAATACGATTCGTTAAAATTCTATAAATTTAATCAAATTGAATGTTTAGAAATGCAATTAAACACATTTTATAACATATCAAATAATCAATTGCTCAAACTAATAAAAGAAATACACAATTTAGCCCAATTAGGGTTTTTGAGCCCGGAACGCAAATCCGATTAATTCTTGCCAAAGCATATCAATTGACGGTTCGGAAACGTAATTAAACATATTCTAATGTAATTTATATAGTCAATTAAATAAAATAACTCGATTACACAATCCAATTTAAATCCGCGGGAGTTTTAACCTAAAAATCCAATTCTGATCAATTATGCATAATTTTCCCAAATCGACACTTCTAATATAAAATTAAATACATTTTAAACGATACTATAAAATCAATTGAGCGGAACGGCTCAATAATACGACCCAATTTCATTACACCCAAAATTTGACCTAGGAATCAAATTCCGATAAAACCTGCATAAATTTCTCAAATTGACGGTTCCAAAATGCAATTGGATACATTTTAAAACATATTGTATAATCAATTTGTCCAAAACCGCGAAAACGAATGAATCCGAAAAATTTGGGCATAACCCGGCTAAAAATCCAATTTTTCCAAAATCTCAACATAACCATACAATTAACCTATCCAAATCAATCTTACAGCATATACATACATAAACAAACAATCAATTTAGCTTTTTATAAGCTAATCACACCCAATTAATCAAAACAAGGGTTAGGGTTTTCGAAAATTATACCAACGAAAACCAACGAAAATCAGAGCAAAGGAAGGCCGGGGAAGCTTCGTCGGGGACCGGGGGTGGCTCGCCGGTGGTCGGGAGATGTCGACGGTGGCCGGGCGGTGGCGTCGCTGCTACGGCTGCTCCCGCGCTGCTGCTGCTTCTCTCGCGTTGTTGGGCGTGGCTGCTTCGGTCGTTGTTGCTGTGGCTACTGCAGCGGTTGGAGGTCGGCCATGGCTGGCGACAGTCGACGAAGGGAAAGGGAGAAGCTGGGGAGAGGTGGCGGCTGGCTGGGGTTTGGGGCTGCGCAGAGGGCAGGGGGTCGGGAGCAGCAGGGGAAGGAAAGAAAGGGAAGAAGAAGAGGGAAAAAGGAAAAGGGAGAGGAGGCTCGGCCGGGGTGCGAGCTCTTTTTTTTTTTTTTACAAAAACAAGTATCAAATAAAATATTAAAAGCTTAACAATTAATATTGGAAGATTTTATCTAAAATTTATTAAATCAAAAATTTATTTCGAACGGATCCGAAGGCTTAAAATTAGTAAAAAGGCTATATAAAGAATTTTGAAAACATTTTCGGAAGGATTTAACAACGAACACAACATTTATAATATTTATGGAAATGTATTATAAGACCTCAAAAAATTATTTAAAAGTATATAATAAAATGTTTAAGTCAAATTCTAATAAATCAAGACTAATTTTAATAATTTCCGAAATCGGTTTTCCATAAACCAAAACGCATAAAACGAAAGAGAATTAATTCCAAAAAGAATTTCATAAATAAACTCCGAAAATCTTTTTAATTTAAAACTTTCCAAAAATATTAAAGATTACCGAAAATGAATAAATTTAAAGTCAGAAATATTTTCTACGAATAAAATTATTAAAATAATTTTAACTATTTAAATAGAAATTCTATAATTTAAATAATATATTTCGTTAACGAAATATAACTTCAAAACAAAGTCGTAATCACATGACGAAGATATAATCGAAAACGAATTAAAAATATAAAAAACCAAAATACGAGAAAGAACGGGAATATATATTTTTAACCGAAGATCGAAATCATAAGAATATAATAAAATCATTGTCGTGAACGAATTTGTCTAAAATGGTTCGCAACGACAATGATTAATTACATTCAATTATGAATTCAAAATCATGGATAAATCCGTAAAACGAATCGAAATTAAAATAATTAATTATTTACATCAAGTTACGCTAATAAAATCATTACACTTAATAAATCTAGATTTTAAAAATACGGGGTATTACATAAAATGTCACCGGTCTTGGAGCACGCCCCTATATTACCTGAGAGCTTTGATTGAGCTCACCTACTATGGGAAAAATACTAGGATTAGGTTTTCTCTTAAGAATGCTATTATTTCTAACTTACCCCAAGACCTTATTTTTAATTAAAAATTATTATATTAGAATTGACTCTACAAAATACTAGTAGAATATTAATAATAAAACTAATGTAGTTCAAAACAAAAAGGTGATATAAGGGTTTCTACCCTTCACCAAAATAATATGCGTAAAGATAAAATAATAATAATAATAATAATTCTAATAACAACTAAATATCATAAATAAAGACAATATCAAGAATAATAATAATAATAATAACAATAACATATAAGCTTTAAAATTTAAAGTGGGGTTTCGACCCTACTTATAACTAATGATCTACTATTTATTAATATTAATAATAAAATTAATAACATATATAATAATATTGAAATAATAAAGATAATGATAATATTATTATTAATGGCTATAAGAACAATAGAAATAATAATACTAAAATAATAAGTGGGAGTGTTAATACAAAATTAGGGCCTAAGATTTTCCAGAATAATTAAATAAAATGTTAATAATAATTATTCTAATAATTATAATATTAATGATAATAAGAAGAATGATAATAATCATATAATAATTCAATTAATAACTTAAAATTTGAAACTAACAATATAATTATTTTATTACCACTCTCCACCCTGCAAGTACAATTCAGCATAAATTTTATATAAAATAATAATATTATTAATAGCAAGGAAATAATTATTATATTCGAATAGTTACTAATAAATAAAATAAAAATGGAATAATTTATAATAAATAGTAAATAATGACTAAGGAGGTCTAGGGTTTCACCTTGAGTCGGCAGGAATGGGCGGCACCGATGGTGGTTCACGGTGGTGGCCAGAAAAATAATCTAAGAGGGAAAAAGATGAAGAAAAAGAGAGAAGGAGCAAAGGGAAAAATAAAATAAGGTTATGGTTCGGTGGAGGAGGATTAGAGGGCATTTTTGGGAGGTTCAGAGGGTAGTAGAAGTGGCAGAAACAGTGGCGTACGACGGCTTAAGGGTTTCAAGGTGAAAATTATGGCGAAAAGAACAGCAAACTTTGTACGATTATGGAGGCCCGTGCAAGAAGAATCGAAGGTTGAAAATGGTTTAGTTAACTAGAGAGTGTTGCAGGGAAGAATTTGGGATGCGGCGGTGGCATTGAAGTTGGCTAACGGTGGTGGAAAACATGTCTGAAGTTGCGGTGGCAGGCGGTTCTCACTTAGGGTTTCGAGGAAGAAGAAGCTCCAAAAACTCCTACCATTAGGCTATTTATAAATGGTAGATGAGATAATAGGGTGTTGAAGCTCGACAGGGAGGTATTAAGTGCAAGAATTTGGGTGGTCGGTGGCAGTAATGGCTCGATGTCCATTTTAGGGTGGTTCGAATTTCGCACGCCAGGAGAGAGAAAACGGGCAAGATTTAATGTCCAATATTTATGCCAATTTATTCCTAGAGTTAAGAGGAATACAATGAGGTAAGAAATGGCCAGTGTTAATCACCGTAGCCGGAGAGGCCATTGATGGCGGCCAGCGTTGTAGCGTCGTCGACGACGGGGAAAGGAAGAAGAAGGAAGAAGAAAGAAGGCGGACCGGTCGGCCAGGGAAAAGAAAAGAAAAAGAAAGGCGGCGAACCGGGTCGGTCGGGTGCCAGGGGTGCGTTTAAATGAAACGACGCGTTGCGAGAATAAAAGGGACGAAACGCAGCGCGTCGAGGGGAGGAAGAAGGGTGACGCCATGTGGGTTGGGCCGCGGGAATGGAATCAGGAAACTGGGCCGCGAGCTGGCCCAGTTCAGGGAGAAGAAGAAAAAGAAAAAGAAAAGAAGAAGAAGAAAAAGGAAGAAAGAAAAGGAAAAAGGAAAAGAGAAAAATACTTATTTTGGGTATTTAAATTTATTAAAATATTTGGGATATTTAAAAATTATAATATTTAAATAAAATAATATTTAAATCCCTTTTTAAGCTAAATTATGATTTTTAAAAGATTTCCCATAAATTCCATTTTAATTAGCAAAACATCCTAAATTTCTCCAATTAAATTATTTATAAAATTATTATTAATTTAAAACTATTTTCTCATACTTATTTTAAATAAATTAATTTATTTCGTTAATTCCCAAATTAAAATATTTAATTAGTTAAAATACCCAAATTCCTCCTAATTAAAATACTTATAAATTTATTTTTGATTTTCCCTAATTAATTTCCTTTTATTTTAAATAAAATAATATACTTAATTAATTTTTTATAATAAAACCTCATTTAAATATAATATTTAATGAAATACCCCAAAATTTTCTAAATTTAAAGATTTTATTTAAATAAGGTTTTATTTGAAAATTTAAGTTAGTAAATTATTTGACTAAAATAAAAGGAAATTATTAAGACAATTAATAAGAAATTTTAAAAATAAATTAAACAAAGGAAATTTGGAGATATTATCTAATTAAGGATTTTAATTTGGAAAATTAATTAAATAAATTATTTTATGCAAATTAAGAAAGATAAAATAGTTTCAAATTAATTTTAATTTTATAAATAATTAAATTAAATAAAATTTGAGGGATTTATTAATTTAAAATGAAAATTTTGGAAAAATCCTTTAAAAATACTATTTAGCCTAAAAAGGGATTTAATAATTATTTTATTTAAATATTATTAATTTTAAATATCCTAAACATTCAGATTTATTTAATTTGACCCAACCTCAATTAATTCTCTTCTCCTTTTTCCCTTTTTCCTTTTCTTTTCCTTTTTCTTCCCTTTTCTTTCTTTTTCTTCTTCTTCACCGAATTGGGCCTATTGCGCCGCCCAATTCCTTTTCTTCCTTCCTTTTCCTTCGGCGCAGCCCAGCCCGCCCGTCATCTCCCCCCTTCTCTCCACGCCGCGTTTCACTTCTTCTTCCTCTCGAACGCCGCGTTTTACTTCATATGTTTTTACCGTTGCACGGCATCCCGGAACGCCGCTCATTATCTCTTTTTACACTAAAAACTCGTCGTTTCATTTAACCTCCTTCATCCTCGCGCCGAACTGCCCGGTCTCCCTCCTTTTTTCCTTATTTTCTCCCCCGCGAACCGACCGGCCAGCCCCCCCATCTTCTTCCTCCTCCGCCCGACGCCATAACCACCCACCTTCCTTCTCTCCCCCGAAAATGGCACTGCCGGCCACACGTGGCGTGACCGGCTCTTCTCCCGTTCGTTTTCTTCCTCTCGATCTGCACGTTCATTTGAAACCATCAACTGCCTCTCTCTCCCGCTCGTTTGTGCACTGTTACCTCGCGAAGGTCGGCAAAAATTCAAGTTTTTGCCGCCCGACCTTCGGCTTGAATTAAACCATTTCCCCCCTAATTTAAACACTTAGTAACCTCCCTAATTCAAATATAATCTACCCAACTATAAAAACTCCCTCATTTGCATGATTTCGGGATTTTATTTTCCCCGAAACCCTAAGCTGTGCCTGTGCTCCACCGCCCCATCAGAAGCCATTTTCTCCTCCTCCGACCAACTTCAACACCTTCTATTGACACCAATCTCTTCCCTACAATACTATCTAATTAACTAAACTAACATCATCCCTCGATTCAGCGTGTTGATTCGATAAGAATCTTGACCCCGAGACAATGAACCACCGTCCACCACCACATCCGCCACTCCTAACACCCCTTAAACCAACTATTAACTCCTACTAATTATCCTCTACAGCCCCATATAATTATTTTAATTTTCTTCCTCTCAATCACCTATTTTCCTAAATTTTAACCCCGTTAGACCCATTTTCCGGCCACCTCCGGGAACCACCGCCGATTCCACCTACATCCTCCAACTCAAGGTGATGTCATAGACATTTTAAATACTTAGTTTCGAATTATTTATAATTATTCTAATTTTAGCCAAAATTTTAGTATTAATTCAACTTTAATTATTATTATTATAATTATTATTATTAGTAATATTGACTGTATTCTAATTTCTAAATTTTGGTTACAGGTCTGGGAATATTATTGAGTAAGATACAGTAATTATCTCGGCCTTTACCTATTTACTTATATTTTTACATAATTGATGCTATTCTTAATAATATTAATAATAATATTATTATTAGTATAATTATTGGGTTAATACTGTGATTATTACTGGAAGAACAGAGGCCTTAAATTTTAATTATGCCTCGCATTTATTAACTTTATTAACATTATTAACATTTTTCAACATTATTTTAATTATATTATTATTATTACCTTTATTAAAATATAATATAAGTATATATACATTATTAATTTTATTATCAAAATTCTGAATAGCATTATGTTTATCATTGTGAGATGGTTAGAAATCCAACTCTTTAATTTTAAGAATTTTGATATCATTAATATCTAATTTTCTATTTATAAAAAGTATCATTAATATTATTATACTTTATTTATATTACTAATTATTTTTATTACTATTATTCTTATTATTGTTATTATTATCATCATCATAGTTATGATATTATTAAATATATTTTGGGAGAAGGGTAGGAACCCTTAGTTTATCACCTTTTCAAAAGAAAATAAGTGAATTAATTATATTAGTTCCTATAGTTAATTATTGAATAGTAAAATGTCATCCTAAAACCAAACCTCGAAATAAGTTAGAATTATATAAGAAGGTATAATCATAGTATGTTTTGATATAATAGGCGAACCCAATCAAATCCCTCAAGTGGAATAGGAGCGTGCACCAAGACCGGTGACGTTTTAGGTAAGGGTCTACTAAGGCCATTTATGTGTTTGCATGCACTATGTGTTTGATATGCCATGTATTTTATGTTTGTTATTATTAATTATTGCGCATGTGGCATGGTTGTGGAATGGAAGTATGTTGTTGTGAATATACTGTGGCATGAGAATTATGCATATGTTTATGTCATTAATGTATGATATGACTTGAGACATGTGTTAGGGTTTTGCATAAAATAGCATGGTGCTAGGGTTTGCATGGAATGATAGGGAGTTAGGGTTTGCATGGGATGGCAAGGAGTTGGGGTTTGCATGAAATGGTATGATGTTAGGGTTTGCATGAAATGGCATGATGTTAGGGTTCCGTGAAATGACATGGTGTTAGGTTGCATGAATTGGTATGATGTTAGGGTTTGCATAAGTTAACCTGAGGTTGGGACCTTCATGAAAGCATGTCTAAGTGGAGTTAGGGTTTGCATATGAATTGGGACTACATGAGGGTATGGTACGTGGAGTTAGGGTTTGTATGTGGATTAGGGTTGTATGGAAGTATGTCTACATGGAGCTAGGGTTTGCAGTTGCATTAAAGTTTGCATGGAAGTATGGTTTACGTGGTGTTGGGGTTTTGCCAAGATGATATGAACTAGGGTTTTCATATGAATGAGGGTTTGCATGGGAGTGTTGTATACATCGAGTTAGGGTTTGGGTACGAATAAGGGTTTGCATGGAGTTACGATTTACGTGGAGATAGGGCTTACATGGAGTTGGGGTTGCATGGGAGTTAGGGTATGCATGGGAAGATGGACTATGTAGGGTTTGGGTTTCAGGGTAATTAGGGTTATTGTAATATTTGTATCTGTTACTGGATTTTCCTGTCTTGAAATGAATATTCTGAATAAGATACATAAATTATTAATCACGTAAAGTAGAAGATGTTGAGACGGGCCCAGACCGATCCACCGGCATAATAGTGGCCAGGTACTGCGGTAGCCTGGAGACCGATCCACCGGCTTAATAGTGGTAGGGTATTTTACCCTAGTGACCGATCCACCGGCATATAATAGTGGTAGGGCATGTATCCTAGTGTGACCGATCCACTGGCTATAATAGTGGCCAAGAGCCGGAGTGCCCTGGAGACTAATCCACCGGCGAGAATAGTGGGGTTCCCGTACCCGTATAGACCTGATAAAGAACATGTGTGTATCTACTTTTGATAAAGGAAAGATTAAGTAAGTAATTGAACTATTGGGCCTTATGTATGGATTCATTGATTTCAAATGATTTACTTCATGTTCCTATGTATTGTATGTATGGATTGTGAAAAGCATGTGGAATGTTATCTTACATTGATTGATGTGTTATGTGTCGGCCTTAGTATTCGGTTACCTTACTCAGAACGAAGCGTACTGACCACCCGTTTCATGGGTGCTGCTCATTCCCACGAGTAGGAGGCCCGTCTGATCTATTGCAGGTAGGAGATATTTACTTTGATGTTATCGATGTCTATGGGACATCAGGAGGGGAAAAGTGATAGCTGGGCTGGATCGACTTCTAGAGAGAGACGTGGCCGTTTTCCTTTTAATTTATGACTTATGTTATTTTTATTATGTTTAAGTTGCAGAAACAATTTTATTAATGTTGTTTAATTATTATTTGAAAAACAATAGTTGGCATTTTGAATTATGTAATACTTGCACGTACTCTGATTTCTGTTTTTATAAATTTAAATTTGTATGGTATTACTGATAATATTTTCTTAGCCTTAGCACTTGGTGCCGGAACGGTAGAAATAAACTGGTCTGGTACTAAGTGTGGCGGTAACATCCCCAGAATTTACAGTTTATTTATAAGTATTATGTTTTAAAAAAAAATTTGTGTAAATTTTGGGGTTTTACATTTAAACTTAGAAAATTTCGGGGCATTTCAAACACCATCCATCCCATGCAAACCCTAGACTTTCCATACAAGATCTACTCCACTCTCTTATTTTGTCCATATATCCCTTTCTATTTTCCCCCTCATGGGTCATGAGATAATAATGTCACTCTCATTTTCTTTAAGCTAACTCATTCTCCTTTTCCCCCTTCTTATCCTTTTACCCCATACCATCTCATTAAAACCATCCTTGCATGCATGTCCTAGAGGATCACATCACATAACACTACAAGCACAATATACACATGATTTTACACATGCCATAAGGAAGTCACATAAGCGTACCTTAACTCTGCGATGCGCTACAAGTAAGCATTAATAATAATATAAGGTACACAATATAACATAACGCATGGCATAAAAGGCACATAAGACACACAGGAGGCATTAACTACATCCTTACCTAACACGATGCCCCGCTTGGAGCACGCTCCTACTCCTCCTTAGGGTTTTGACTTCATTCACCTATAAGAGGGAAATACCAAGGGTTAACTTCCCTCTTACCAAATTAATCATTATTCCTACCTATCCTTATCATAGCCTAATATTAGGGTTATTAATAATAATAGTAGTTTTATAAGTAGAAGTAGGGTTATTGTTCTTAAAGTAGTTAATCATGCTACTATTAGTCAAAATAGGTGTTAGTAGTTATATTGGCTCATGTTAAAGTGTTATTAGAAATATTTATATTACTAAAGATAATAGCTTTAATAATAATAATAATATTGATAATATTGATAATATTAATAACAACCCAAATCCTATTAATAATAATAGTAGTTTTAGTAATACTAAAATTGTGACAATAATGATACTAATAATAATAATAGTAATAATAATAATAATGCTAGTAGTGATAGGGTATTAGTGATATAGGTAATATTAACAATAATGATAAAGTAGTAGTAGTAGTAGTAGTAGTAGTAATAATAATAATAATAGTTCGAATCTTAAGAATAATAATAATAAGGGTCCTAATAACCATAATAATAGTAACATTACTACTACTAGGGCCAAGGTTAATAATAATAATAATAATAATGATGATGATGATGATGATGATGATGATGATGATTATGACAGCTAATAAGAATAATAATGCTTCAAATATTAGTAGTGGTAATATTAGGGCTCTAATAATCATGTTAATATTAGCATTAGTAATAACAATTCCCAAATTAATAATAATAATAACAGTAACAATAATAATGGTATTAACACAAATAAAATAATTAACAACTTAATAAATTATTTTTAATGGTTAGGGAGGCTAGGGCACAACATAGGGTGGTGGTGACCAGGTGGCGCTAGCGGTGTAGGAGGATGAGAAGGTGGAGAATTGTTTTCTAGGCTAGAAGATGGGGGGTGAGAGTGTAATACCAACAAAATTTACTACTAAAAAATTTCATTTAATGAAAAGGTTTAGTATAAGCAAATTAATAAAATGTAACTTATGGGGATATTACCACCACACTTAGTACCAGACCGTTTCACTTCTACCATTCTGGTACCAAGTGCTAAGGCTGAATGAGAGTAATATCAAACACAAGTCGATAATTAAAATGAGCATTCATGAAAGAAATAAGCTATCAACCATACAGAAAATTAGAGTGCAATAACCAAAAGAGGTACAACCTAAAAGTAAGGATTTAAAGTTCTAAACGATAGAAACCTCGTACAATAGAATAAAAATAAATTATAACGATAAAAGGAAAAAACGGAAGATAGACTCTAGCCATGTCACTCTCGACCCCCATGCTAGGTCTAGACTAAACTCTCAGCTCCGCCTGATGCCTCGTAAGTGTCATAGGCATCGAAGATAGAATCACCAACCTACACCAAGTCAAAAGGGTCTTTTGCTCGTGGGAATGAGCAGCACCCATAAAACGGGTGGTCAGTACGCTACGTACTAAACAAGGTAACCGTACAACTAAGGATAAACATATAAGGCACATAACACAAGCATGATCATATAGGCAACATATAATAATATAAATGATGAGGCTAGGTTACATTCCAGATAACTTGTTCTTTAGATCTCTTAACAATATACTCATTTCACACATACTCTTTATTAATCCATGCGAGTGTGGGAACCCCACTATTATAGCCGGTGGACCGAAATACATACAGGGTAGAACGTTCTTGACCACTATTATTCGCCAGTGGGCTAGTCTCTAGGGAAAAACGCTCTTGGCCACTAGTATTCACTGTGGACCGGTTTGGCCCCAACTCACATGGTGTTTTACTGTAAGTACTTAGTGTATTTCCCACGTCTTAGCGTTATTATGTTCGGTTTGTTGAGCATGGAATCCCTCACTATTATAGCCGGTGGACCGAAAATCATGCAGGGTAAAATGCTCCTAGGCATTATTATTCACAGGTGGATTGGTCTCCAGGGCACCCCCGCCCCTAGCCATTATTATTCGTAGTTGGAATGGTATGGCCTTGCTCAACAATCTCCCTCTTTAAATGATTAGTGTCTTATTTGATAATTTTTCATCCTTGACATGCATGCCACCATTCTTCTACTTCTATCCTCCCAAGAAGGGCCCGTCCCATATCTTGAGACTCTGGCACCTCCTAACTACCCCAACATCCCTTCCTTATTCCACTTCTCACACGAGAAGCCCAATTCCGAGGTGTGTGGGTCAAGGCCCACTACCTCATACCACTAAGCCCATTCATAGTCATCCCTAGGGTTTTCTCCAAAAACCCTAATTTAGGCCTATGTGGCCCATCCTTCTCTGCCCCACACAACCCAAACTATTTTAACACCCCACATGTCATGACCCTTAGATTCAAGCCTCACTTTATACCTCACTCATCGTCATTTATTTTTATTATTTTCTTTTTCTTTTTCCACTTTCTTAAATTAGGGTTTCCTCCCAAACCCTAGCTTAGTCTCTTATACACCCTTATACTATCCTACGTGTTAGTTTTCACCTGAAGCCTTCAGTCACCCAAATGACTCTTCCATTACCTTCCTCACTCCCTAAGGCAACTTTCCATACGTAAAGTTCATCCCCATGTGGACTCTAACTATTCCATGCAAACCCTATATGTTTTTCATGCAAAACCCTAAAATTCCCATGCAAACCCTAGATTCTCCCACTCTTTCATTTTATTTAAGTCCCCCCTTTATTCACCACTTACGGATCATGGATTATTTAGGTCATTCCTACCTACATTAGCCAACTTACTTCCCCTTGGTTATCTTACTTTCCCATTTTTCTTTTTCATGCCCCCATCCCACATCACCACATTAAATATCCTAGCATACATGTCCTAAAGGGCCACATCACATCACGTCACAACTTGTAGCATATCCATATTAGCACATACTAGGAGAAATCACATAAGTATACCTCTGTTCCAAGCTGCGCTTCATATAAGACAGTTAAGATAATAGCATAAGGTACACAACATATAATTATATGGGACATCCAAGGCAAGTAAGACACATAGCACACATGAGACCTTAGCTACACCCTTACCTAAAATGATGTCGGGCTTGGAGCACACTCCTATGCCTCCTTAGGGTTTTGGCTTGATTCACCTATAAGAGGGAAATACTATGGGTTAATCTCCCTCTTACCAAAATTACCAACATTTCTTATCTTACCCCTATTATGGCCTACTATTAGGGCTAATAATTATGATAGTAGTTTTATAATTAAAAGTAGGGTTATTATTCTCAAAATAATTAATCATGCCATTACTAACCAAAGAAAGTCTCAGTGATATTCATAGTATTAAAATTAATAGTTTCAATATTACTAATAATAATATTATTGTTAGTTTTAGTAATAATACTAATATCATCCCAAACTCTAGTAATAATAATAATAGTGATGTAAATAATATAAAAGTAATGACCATAATGATACTTATATTAATAATGCTACTAGTAGTAGTAATAGTAATAATGATAATAATAATAATAATAATAATAATAATAATAACAACAACGACAACAACACTAATAATAATGATTAATAATAATATTAAGAGTAATACCATTAATATTAAAAATCATTAACACTTATATAAAAAGTTTTAAGGGTTAGGGAATGTAGAATACCACCTAGGCATGATGGTGGAGCCGGTAGCAACGGCGTGGCGGCAGTAGTGGAGGAGGAAGAGAGGTGGGGAGATGGGAGAAAAGGCTAAAGGAGAGGAAAGTAAAGGGAGATGGAGGTGTGGGGAGGTAGAGTAAGGTCCTCTGGTTATTTTGGAGGGTAGAGGTGGTGTTATAGGCGGCGAAATCAATGGCAGACGGTGGCATGAAGGGCAGTAGAAGGTTGAAGTGGGTTGTTCAGGAGGGGGAATTTGCACGGCTAGGGTGGCTCGTGCAGGGCAAGACAATGGAGGAGGGAGGCGTAGTTCTATAGAGGGTGGTGTAGGAAAGGCTTTGGTGGGCGGCGTGGGCGGTGGTGATGGTCGACGGTGAAGAAATGGTGGTATGTTTGGGCAGTGGTGTGTGGTCGGTTTTCTAGGCTACAAAAATTGAAACCCCATTATGGCTACCTTTAGGGGTATATATTGGTCAATTGGAAGGGAAAATAACAAAGGGGAGCAGGAAAATAAGGGGCAAGGGGTATGGCTGCACCAGCCGGCGATGGTAGGCCAGCGCAGGTCTACCATCATAAGCATTTTTTTACGAGAAGAGGGGATAAGCACACGCAGGAGAGGGAATGGCCGGCTAAGTTGAAATGAAAAGGAAGATGGCGGGGAAGAGAGGGGAGGAATGGCTGGTTAATTAGCCTAGTCGGCGGAGGAAATTTCTGCGTCGATCGGGGAGAGTTGTAGGCAGGGCGAGGAAGAAGATGAAGAAGAAGAAAGGGGAGGGGTTGGACTGGCGGTCCAAGAGAAAACAAGAAAGAAAGAAAAAAAAAGGAAGACCGAACCAGTCAGGAAAAAAAAGAAGGGGGCAAAGCAGGCTTGGGCCGTGTAGGAGGAAGGGGGAAACTAGGCCGAAGGCAGGCTGGCCCAGGTCGGGGGAAAAAGGAGAAAAAGAAAGGAAGAAGGAAGAGAAGAAAAAGGAAAGAAAAGGAAGAAGAGGGAAAAAAAAAAGAAAAGGAAAAAGGTGGGTTGGGGTTAATTAACATATTTTGGATATTTTGGGAATTAAAAAAATATTAATATTAAAATAATTATTAAATTCTCCTTTTAGGTTAATTTAGGGTTTTTAAAAGATTTTTCCTAAATTCCATTTTAATTACCAAAATACTCAAAATTTTCCTAATTCAATTATTTATTAATTTCTCCTAGATTTACCTTAATTAATTCCCTCTTATTTTAATAAAAATAATTTATTTAATTAATTTTCCTAATAAATTCTTATTTTGCCATAATTTCCTAAATTAGGATTTTGGGGTATTTTAGAGAGGGTGGTTGATGTGGTGGTAGATGCTCTAGGTTGAGAGGGTTGGAATGGTGGTGGTGGTGGCATAGCCAAAGGGGCGGTTGGTGTGATGGCCGAATGTTGTGGAGGGGGAGGAAGGGCGAAGGAGAGAGAGGTAGGGGAAAAGGAAGGTAGGAAACGGTAGAGGTGACTCTACTAGTTGTGTTGGGGGGTACGGGGGTGGTGGTTGCGGCAGGAACGACAGTGCACCGGGGCACGAAAGGCGGCTGTAGGTAAAAATTGTAATTTTGGGCAGCTAACTTTGTCCAGCCAAGGCTGCTCTTATTGGAGGAATCGAGGGTGGTGAGTGGTATGGTTCAATGGAGCGTGATGTAGGGAGTAGTGGTAGGTGGTTCGGGCAACAGCACTGGGCGATGGTGGCAGTGTGGTCGTCTAAATGGGCGAAGGCACAAAGGGGGAGATTTCTGGGCAACGGAAAAGAAAGTCGATTAAGGGGCGGGTATAAGGTATTTATAGGCAATTGTGAGTGGAAATGATAGAGGGGGAAGAGAACAAGAGAGGGGCATGCATGGCAAGTTGTCTATAGGCAGTGGTAGGCCAGTATAGGCGTACAAAGTAATAGGGTCTGTCTGGTCAGGGGAGAAGAAAAGAAAGAAGGGAGGGCACGCGTGAGGAAGTACAAGGGTGGTTGGGGTAGAAAGAGGAAAGGAAAGCAACGGGGAGAGAGGGAGGTGGTAGACTGGAGTGCAGTGATGTTTGGCTAGCGTACGAGGGGTTGCACAATTGTAGGTCTACGCGGGGAAGGAGTGGGGGAGAAGAAGGAAGAAGAAAGAAGATGGACCGGTTGGCCTAGGGGAAAGAAAAGAAAAGAAAGAAAAGGAAAGGGAGTTGGGCGGGTCATGAATGGCGGAGAAAAAAAAAAGAAAGCAGGGGCCATGTGGAGGAAGAAGGGAGGGCGTCTAGGCAACGAGGGGGGCTGGCCTAGTCTGGGGGAGGTAAGAAAAAAAGAAGAAGAAAAGGAGAAAGGAGAAGAAGGAAAGGAAAAAGGGAAAAGAAAGAAAAGGGGGAAAAGGAAAAATAGATGGGTTGGGGTATTTAGAATACTTTAGTATTTTTGATTATTTAAAATAATAATTAAATTTTCTTTTTAGATTAATTTAGGATATTTTAAATAATTTTTCCTAAATTCCATTATAATTAGCAAAATACCCTAATTTTTTCTAATTAAATTATTCATTATTTTCCTCTTGATTTTTCCTAAAATACTTCCTCTTATTTTAATAAAATAATTTATTTAATTAATTTTCTAATAAATCTCTATTTTGACATAATTTTCTAAATTATGGTTTTGGGTTATTTTAATATACATAACCATTCTTTCACCCAAATACCATACCTAATCATATTTTAAAAGAAAAATTAAAAGTATACATGATAATTTGATATAATAACTACCGCGTATACCTTTACTATAATATGTTTTTCTTAGTAAGGATATACATGATAACTATTATACTAAAACTCTCGTGTATACTTCTATACTTTCAATAAAAAAAATTATATTTTTTATTGGGTAAGGATATATATGATAAGTGAACTTTAAACCATGTCATATTGTCGGCCATATATTCTGATCCGTGTATCAATATTTATGTATTAGTTGTTATGCTATTTTTTAATGAAGAGTCTAATTATAATATTATAGAAATATTTATTACTTTCTAAAATAATATGTAATTTTAAAATATTTTTTTTTATAAAATGGATGAACATGAGCTAAGGTGATTAGGTTTTTAGAGAAGAGAATGAATTCAACGGACAAAATTATTGAGAGGAAGGGTGCTTTTACATTCCTTTCCTGGAAACTAAAAACACACGGGGCAAAAAGTAGAGAGCAATGAACGAGAAATGTCTCCTAGCAAATGCATGACTGGACATAAAAATAAATATTTTTTTTAAAAATTTAAAAAACAGAAATGATATCATATATTTAAAAAAAATTAGATTAAATCTACTAAAATTAATTTTTTTATAAAAAAAATACTACTTATTTTAGTTAATATAAATTATTAAAAATTAATCAAATACTAACAGTGTCTATTTTAATGTCAAAAAATTTTAAAATAAAAATATAATCGGAACAAAATAAGTCACCTTATTGGCATTTTGATATTGCACATGTATACATGCAAGTTGTGCAACACTCCGCGCAACTAATAATTGCCAGGAATCCCACGCAGCACATGACCAATTACAACCTCGAAAGAAACAAGATAGAAGAAACGATAAGCTAGTTAGCCGCCACCCCGATCAACCTAATTCGTGTATTTTGGATATTTCTTTACTTAGCATCTAAACACGAGGATCAATAGAGAATAAAATTTATATATTAAAAATTATTTAAAGCATTTAATATAATATAAAAAAATATGAAGTAATTCATATATATAATATAATATAATATATAAAATATAAAAATATATATGAAGTAATTAAATGTTTCATCTATGATATTTTAAGTTATGGCATTTGTCATCTTTATGCACAAATTTTGATTGAATTACATAAAATTTTACTTGCATGTATCCATTTACATTATATAATGAGAAGTAAAATTTCTTATATTATAAATAAAGATGGGGAACATTACAATATTAGTCAAGCTAAGTAAAAACCATCGGCTGCTATACCACAATAATATTTACACTATAAATATCTAGTACACAATTTTTACAACACCATCTATTTCCTTTATATACTATGATTTTAGAAATAGTCTAATATTATGGCTAGTACATAACTTTTTATTGTTACCTCCAAAAGACACATCTAATCAAATTATAAACATATAGAGTATAGATATGCACCACACCAATATTTACGTTATAAACATGCACAACTTAGTTTATGTTGCACAAAAAAAAACTAAATTCATAGTATCTTAAAAGTCTATACTTGCTCAATAAAATTTAAGTTTAAGAAATAGAAAAGAAAAAATATAGCATATCATGAGTACAAGAAAAATAAAAATAAGGAAAACCAATAGTGAAGGCGATCGACGAAGAAGGCAACAGTGGCAGATGAATGTTCCCTTCAAAGTTGTTGATGTTCTCTCTCTCTCTCTCTCTCTCTCTCCCCTCCCTCTATTTGGTAACAAGAGTAAATGAGAAAATACCAAAAGCGATTAGGGTAAAAAAACGATGAAGTAAAGAGGGTGGAAGATATGCAAGATGGTTTTAGTAAAATAATTGACATTTATACCATTACTATAATAGCACGTTTTTATAGTAAATTTGGTATAGTTAAATTTCCTCATAAAAATGAAATATAATCATATTTTTTTTTTCACCCAACTGATGATTTTTTCATCCAATCATCATGTATATTGTATATTAAATTAATAAAAAGGAAAACAAAAAGTATATAGTGTGTAGTTTGGCATGATAATTATCATGCATACCGTTATTTAAAAAAAATACTTTTTTCAGTAAAGGTATAGACGACAACAATTATTATCAAACCAATGTGTTTATTTTTTTTTTTTTTTGGGTATACAAATTTATCTCTTATTTTTTCTTACCGGGTAAGATTAAACATAATAGGTCAGCTTTAAACTATTTTATATTACCACTTGTGTAATATGTTCCTTGTATTATTTTTTATATATTAATTATTATATTATTTTTTAATGAAGGCTATAATTATAATATTAGGAATTTATTTATTATTTTATAAAATATCTTATAATTTATTAAAATAAATTTCTGTATAAAAGAGAGGAAGCATGAGCTAGGGTCATTAGACATGTGGGGAAAAGAAAAGGAATTTAACGACCAAATTAGTCAGAGGAGGTAGGCTTACGCTTCTTTCCTGGAAACTAAAAATAGATAATGCAAAAAGTAGAGGACAATGGGCAAAAATTGTCTCCTAGCAAACGCATGGATATACAATGCATCACTTCACACTATAAATAACTGCCAAGAATCCCATGCACCACGTACAACTTACAACGTCCACAGAAACAAGGTAGCAGAGGCGATAAGCAAGTTAGCCGCCGCCGCTGCCCTACCTCCCTCCCCCACCAAAGTACCCAAGAGATAATGGAGAGCGAACTACTTGATGCAGCACTTCAGGGAAACGTTTCATCATTGATCAACATACTAAGAAAAGATCCACTAATCCTGCATCGATTTACTACTCTCCAAACCAAATCCCCACTACACATATCCGCCGAACAAGGACACTTAGAATTCTCCCAAGAACTCTTAAAACAAAATCCCCAGCTTGCAGGATCACTCGATTCACACAGATCATCACCACTCCACTCCGCTGCATCAAGAGGCCATATAGAGATAGTAAAAGCGTTGATTCGCGTCAATCCGAACATGTGTTTTGCTCGTGATGAAGAAGGTAGGAACCCTGTTCATGTCGCAGCTATGAATGGTCAGTTACTAGTTCTGGATGAGCTAGTACGAGCTATGCCGAGGGCGGCTAAGGAAAGGGCCGGGAACGAAGGCAGCATACTGCACTTGTGTGTGAAATATAACGAGTTGGACTGTTTAATAATGTTGCTGAATTCAATCGGCAATGGCGAGCTTTTGAATTTTAAGGATTGTGAAGGCAACACCATCCTGCATCTGGCTGTGGCTGATAAACAAATCAAGGTAATTTAATTTTTTTGCATGTACTACGTAATTTTGTTTTATACGACTTCATTTTATTTTTCGCATTAGATCATGTATAAAGGAGTAAATAATTAATTGTAAATGAGGAGACTTCAACTGATCCATTGATAAATAAATTTAGAGGTCACCTAAAAATTAACAAATTTATTAATTATCAATATTAATTAAGCGCTTGTTAACTAGGAATTACTTGTAACAAAGTAGTCATTTGAAAAATTACTGGTAGTATTTGTTTTTGAAACTTTGGGCAATAAAAAGTAATTATAACTAAAATTAACTTTTGAAGTTGAAAATGAGGCATATATCATCCATCCATTTATTTTGTCTATAGATAGTACTAAGTAAATTTTCTTACGACTTGTATCGGATTCAATTTATTAAAAAAATATATTATTTATTTAATAGAAAAATTAAATTTAAATATAAAATTAAATGACTTGAACATCGAAAAATCTTTAGCTTTTATCGATTTATTTAGAATAAAGATCGCACACACACAAATGACCATATAAAATATTCAATACCATTTTAGAAAGTTTGAGAAATTTCGACATGAATTGCTCGGAACATTCGATAATGACGACTTATTTTTCGTTCGATCGTCTGGTCCCTCCGAAGTCTGTTAATAAAGCTTCTCTGATTATTAGAAAAGGGCAAAAAAAAAAAAGAGAGAGTATATATGGCTAGAATAAGTACTGTATTCGTGGCTGCTTGATTGATACTTGATACGCATGATGTACGTACAGATACTAAACTTTCTACTGAGCACAACATACCGGATAGACAAGAACTCCACGAACAACAATGGTCTCACACCAATGGACACGTTCCACCAAAGCCGAAAAGGCCCATATGACGAAGAAGTCCATCGAATCCTCCGACGCGCCAATTTACGGAAATCATCCGATCTCAAAGCTGACGAGGACTGGAACAAACACCTCACATGGCTGGAAGACCACCGTAGCAGTCTCATGCTCGTCGCATCCCTAATCGCACAAATGGCATTCCAAGCTGGACTAAACCCTCCCGGTGGTCTATACCAAGACGGACCCAACATCGGCTATGCAATCGCAGGTCATGACGAAGGTCGAAGAGGTTTTTTCAATTTCTATCTAGTTGCTTGTTCCGTGAGTTGGTTCTCATCACTAAGCATTATTCTTATGCTCATAAGCGGATTGCCATGTCGGAAGCCGATGGTGTACGTGTCGATGGCTGCAATGTGGATTGCAATATTGCCTATGCCGCTCGTTTATTCGAAAGCGATTACTATTTTTACGCCGCTAAATGATGGTCTTAGTAGGAAAGTTTGGAAGATTAGTAGGGTGGTTATATTTAGTGATCTGACTGTAGCTAATGCTATATCGTTTATTGTGGTCTGCGTGTGGGTTCTTTTGTTGTTGTTTATTCTAGCCGGACATGTGACTAGCTTTATCAAAAAGATACTCAAACTACGATACATCATACATATTGATTGAGGATGCTTGTAGGTGATGTTGTCGTTGCTGCTACTGTTATTGTTGTTGTTGCTAATAAATTAAATAAAAATAAAACTGTTGTATTCGTTCCGTGACATACAATTACATTGTATTGGTTCAGACTTACTTAGTATATGTTTATTTATTCTCGGTGTGATTTTTTTTTTTTTTTTGGCTGACTCTTAATTTTATTAACCTTTTTCCAAACTTGTATAGCTAAATTTGATTCCAAAATTTTCAATAATAACATAACTAAGAAATCTATTATTTGAGAAAGATATATTTATGCTAAACAAAAGATGAGCATCATTTTACGCCTGCTGGTATATATAAAAACACCAAGGATGGGATATGAATAAGATTTATTGTAATATCTCAAATTTTAAAACTCTAGTTTGTTGGACTATATTTCTATGGAGAGAAATTAACCTTACCATTATTTGTGTTGGTTTAGGGTTTGGATAGATTTCGCAGTCCCCGTATTGGTTTTGGTATTGTTGGTACACTAGTAGGCTTGTTTTGGGTTACCAGACAATTGGAGCCTGCTAGTTTTTATTTTTAGATTTGTTGCGATATCAATTGATTGATCTTAAAAAACTAGTTGACTAGTTTTTTTGTTTGTTTATTTATTTATTTTGCATGATGTTTTGATTTTAATCTTTGACCAACCCTTTCCTAAGCCTTCTAATCATATTGTATTCTTATTGTTAATCATATTTTTAGGTTGTATGATTATTTTCCCTTACTACATGAAACTTATACCAACTAATTTATCCAAAATCTACCAAAAGTAATTTTGTACCTAACCATTCATTATATGCCAAGTCATCTCTCTTCTCTACCCTCTAATTTTCTATGTAACAACAATAGGGTTGATTAGCTACTGGCCATGGCCCGCCTTGCCTTGCCGGTTGCACTCTTCCTTATTTACACCCTCATCCTACTTGATTGTCTTCTTTTCATTCAAGTGCTCCGTTTGACAAGTATGCTATCGATCCCTTATGCCCCTTTTATACCTATGCATTGTTGAGATTTCAATAAGTTTTTCCTTTTGGTCTCTCTCACCTCCCTCCTCATTGCTATCTTTTGGTTGGTGTTCTTCACCTTTGTCTTGTGCCCATAATTTTGAGCCTCCTTCTCCTTGTGCATTATGGTTCTTCATCCTTTCTCTTCTATAACATTTTAATATAGCATTTATTAATTTATTTTTAATTAAGTCAGAGAGGTTAAGCATTTATTTTACCTTGTATAATTGATATACAATTTCATATATGTGTTTTGATTAGGAAAAAAATGGGGAAAGAACTCGATGAATTGGAAATGTGGTTGAAAACTCATGTATGTTTTCAATTTATTTTGATTTTAAGGTTATATATATATGAACTCTACCTCATCTACTGACCATTAATAACAATGATTTATACTTTACAGAAAGCAATTCTAGATGAGATTATTACACTTCCAGAAGGATCCGATGCTAATGCTCGACGTGAAATATTCAAAAAGGTGGTGGGAGAAGATAGGAATGGATATGCAAAAACCTTTGGTCTTGGTGTAAAATTTACATGATCTCACAAAAAAAGATGTGCTTTTAAGGTGGAGCAAGCTAAAAGAATAAAATCCTAGTCTAGAGTTGAGAGGTTGAAAAATGATCTCCTTGAGACTAAAGGCCTAGTAAGATATTTGACTACTATAATGCATACATTCTTGGAGAATCAAGTAAGTTATCACTAAATGTTGATAATTTTTTACATTCCTTCCGCAACACATCAATTTTTGGTTTATCTTTTTTCTACCACTTAAATAGTGCAAAAATGAATAAAAAATAACATTTGGTGTAACACCCCAAAATTTACTACTAAAAAATTTAATATTTTTTTTGCGTAAGCTAATATATAAACTAAGCGGGTGTTACCACCGCACTTAACACGATTTCGGTTCCTTACCATTCTCATATTAAGTACAAGACTAAGAAATATAATAACTTTAAACAAATATAAAGATAGAATAAGATGATAACATAAATCAACGTAAATACAATGTTAGGAGGTACACTCCAAATACATATGTTCAAAATATAACTAAAGGAAATACGAGACCTAAGAGTCCAAAAAGGATATCCGGATCCAAAACATTAGCATCAAATAACGACAACTCTACTCCCGACCCATCGAATAAGATCACTCAACCACAGGCTGATAATCAAAAGGATCAACAGTCTCAGCATCAAGATTCTCACACATCTGTGGGACATTACAAACAAATGTGTCTGCTCCCCCAAATCAACCGGGATCGTTACGGCTCCGCAATTGGCGTCAGTACGCAATCTACTAGTAAGCTAAGTTATTTTACGAGCATAGCATTTACACGTTGAAACATGGTAAGCATGAAATATACATGTGATAAATCATAGGTAACATAAGATAATAACAATACTAAAATACTTTAGGTTATTATCTTTACTTTAGTGATCAAACACATCATATTAATCACACCGAGTACTCAAGAGACTGATAGAACTGGCGTAAACGCGACCTTCCAAGGCACAACACACTTGGGAACCACATTTACATAGGGTGGAACAGAAACTGACATAAACGTGACCTTCCAGGGCATAACGCTTCTGGGCACCACTAATACACCACTAATCCTTAAGCATGCATACCCGTATAAGCTGGTGAAATGGACACATATAGAGTAGACTAGGGCCACCATAGTTATAACATCCCCAAAATTTACTATTAAAAAATTTTGTTTTATTTAAAGGGAATAGAGGAAGAAAAATACAAACTATTAATTATGGGGATATTACCACCACACTTAGTACCAGACCGATTCACTTCTACTGTTCCAGTACCAAGTACTAAGGCTAAAAGTGTAAACAACCAATTGCTAGAAATTCAAACCATATTAAAAATCAGAGTAGCACAGTAAGCCATTTACAAGAATAAAATCTACCAATTGTAGTTACAAGAATGAAGATCACATTTAAACCAAGAGTTAAAAAGGAAAATAATGAAATCCTATCAATTTCTGGACAATCCTTACACTCTTTCCCATTGCCCACTTGAATAGCACATGAAAAATACTTGTAAGGGACTCTGCCCATTGAATAGGCAGGAGCCCCATAAATGGAACCCTTTAGTACTATGGTACTGAATAACTCTTTAAAACATACTTAAAAGCAGGCCCACAATGCAACACATGATACAATAATATATACATATATAATGAGAAATGCATACAACACAATCACATACTTAACAAGTCCATCAAATATTAATAAGTCATAATGTACAATCAATACTTCTGGGTCTTAAGCCATTAGTCCATCATTATTCAATCATCTCGGATTATATATCGATGTGAGTGCGGAAACCCCACTATTATAGCCAGTGGACAGGAATACATACAACGCAGAACGCTCCTGATCACTATTATTGTTGGTGGACCGGTCTCCAGGGCATAATGCTCCTGGCCACTATTATTTATCGGTGGACCGATCTGACCCTGACTCACATGGTGTTCCACTATAAGTGATTAATATTTTTCCATAATTTATTCATATCCATAATTGGTTTTATTGAGCTTGGGATCCCCCACTATTATCGCTGGTGGACCGGAATACATATACTCATCATCCAGGGCAACATGCTCCTAGGCCACTATTATATACGGTGGATCGGTACTCACTGATACTCATACATGCACCTGGACCACTATTATATCTTGTGGACCGATACTCATAATCATAATCAATTGGGCCTGGCTCATTAGTATTTCACTTTCATGATTAGTGTTTTCCCCTTTTAATCAGCACAACAATTCCATTTATTTGCTTCGATAGGAAGATCAAGATCCCTGGACGCAAAGGTACACCGGTCGCACTATAAGTTACTCAATACCCTTCCACTATCAACCCAAGGACGCAAAGGTACCCTGGTCATACTGGTGCATACAGCTACTCAATACCCTACCGATAAGGACACCTAATCTATAAGTATGCACACCCCCTAAATAGGTCTGTAGAGTTAGATAGAGTAAGTTATAGGGCTTGCGTGGGGCACAAAGGCACACTAGCAAATACTAGAATAATTGTGGGCTAAACCAAGTCTTTAGGGTAGCGACCCCTAAAGAGCCACTATTCCCAATTTTGAGGTCTTTTACTTTAAGTATTAGTATCTTAATTAAGGTGATCACAAAAAAAACAACAATAAGATACTTATTCACTTTCAATTTTTCTGATATTATTAGATATTTTTTATTCAAACGATTATCCAAGATAACATAGAGGAATCATTAAGGCCATCATAATATCATCCACTACAAGAAACTGGTGCATTAACGACCAATTTAGTGACCAAAATTTTTTCTAGTCGCTATTGATATATTATTAACGACCACCATTAAAAGTCGTTGTTATTGGTATATCTATAGCGACCAATGTAATTTTTAGTCGTTAATCGTTAATATTTTTGGTCGCTAAAGACGTTAAAGTCTAATATATATTTATATATTTTTTATAGTAGCAAAAATTTAATAATTTTTATCTGTAGAAAATATTTACGTCTATGAATTTATTTATTTATATATATATATATATATTAGGTATGGAATTTGGAAAAAGGTAGGTATTTATCTTTCATGGCAATGGCCTTTCTCGATATGAGATTTCAACATTTCATGGTGATTTGCCAGGGTAGCCAGTCTGTAAAGGAGTAATATAATAAGTTTAGAAACATGGCTTATTTTTGCACCTGAGGTGGAGGCAAGTGAAGAGTTGGATATTTATCATTTTTTTAGGTCTTGAGACAAGATTGTAAAAACTGCTAATGGGAGCCATATTACTTGAATATGATATTTCAAATTTTAGGAGAGTATAAAAGTTACCTTAATTTTAGCAAAAATGTAAAATAGGGATATCCTACTAAATGCTACAAGATCTCGGTAATCAACTTCAGTACCTAAGAAAAATTCCAAAATTACAATAATGAATATTTAATAGATAAAATACTAGCATATTTATTTTTAAAACCATCAAAATACCCTTACATTTTAAAAATATGTAATAAAAGTTTAACCTAAAAACTCACTAATGGATAGCATGAGCTATGCACACAAAGAAGGAGGGTGTAGGTTGGGGGCTGTTTTACAATGGTTGAGGACTGAAGGTGAGGAAGGGGTGGTGAAAATGGTGGCGATGATTGGTGTTGTTGGTATTCAACAGTGGAAGTGGGTAGTGGTGGTGTCAGGGCATTGTGGTGAATGTAGTAAAAAGTAAGGTCTACGATGGGGAAGAAGGTGGTGGTGTGATGATCAATGTGGGATAGCATGGTGTAGGGGCTATAGTTTGTGTGGAGGGGGTGGCCGAAAGTGATGGCAGCAGTTAAGAGGATTGAAGGTGAGTGATTGGCTATAGTGAGATGTGCCGAAAGGGTGGAGGCATAATGAAAAAAGTTATATTTACCTAGGTGGTCGCTGTTGAAGTAAGGGCCTAGTAAATGGGAAAGGGACAAGCAAAAGTTGCTACAGGGAAGGAGAACAAGAAAAATAGGGCAATAGTGGAGAAAAAAGAAGAAGAAGAAGAAGAAGAGGAAAAATGTGGGGTTGGATGGCTGGATGATGGAGGTTGTTATGTAGTGTGGTGATGAAAGACCTATTAGAGCCAAGCAGGGACATGGCTGGTGGTCCACAACAATAATGGTGTAAGTGTGAAGCACGAATGTTGGTGATGGTGGGAGCGAGGAAATGTGATAGGGGGAGGCTAGTGGTTGTGTTGGTGATGCAAAAAAATAGGGGAATGGCGGTGAAGGATAGCAATGGTAGTGATGGGGCTTGTAGGGATAATGGAAGAGAGTCCAGTGGTAGAGGTTGCAATGGTAGAGATTTTGGTGGTTAGTGGCACAGAGCCTGGATTTAGGTGTGCATGAGAGGATTTTGAGAGGAGGGCTAGAGGTGAAACCAATAAAAGTTGAGAGGGGTAGTAAGGGAAGGGTAGTGTTGAGGGAAATAAAGAAGGAAAGGGAGGGTTTGCTAGGGTGATGGAGCATAGGTCAGCAAAGAATGGTAGGGTGATAGGGATGAGGAGAGGGGTGGTTCAACAAGTGAGGGGTATGGGTGTTATGTGAGGTAAGGTGAATATAGGAAGAGTGGTTGGGCAAAAGAGAGAGAAAAAAAATGAGGACACACAAGGCTAATTCAGGGCTAAAAATGATATGTTAGAGTAGGTATGTATATATATATCCCTACCTAAAAATGAAATTTCTCTCGCTTTCTATTTATCGTGTTTTATGTTCAAATTTTTTTACATTATGATTGATGTACAAATGGTATGGTAAGGTAGACTTATATCAATTATAGTACTAACACCTATCTCTTTTGGTATTATGCTTGGGCTAGCTTATAGTTTAGGCTTTCTTTTGGCTAATTGAACAAGACTAATTCACAGTAACAGAAGAAATAAATTTCCTATGGTGCCAAAGGGCGGTTGTTGACCCAACTTGATGTTTGTTTAAGCATCAGTGAGGCTTTATGGCTTTGTATCAGCTCCTTAAGTGGAGGAAACTTAGCTCGGATAATTAGAGCTTTGAATCATGTTTGGGCTTGATTAATCTCTTATATAACCCACCTTACATGTCAATGTGTTGAGCCCTACATAACCTAGAGCGCCATCATAAAGTTACGGTTCAATTCTGAGTTTAACTTGGAACTATGATTTTTGGCTTCTTCTCCAACTCGTAGTATGTTTTCTGTCCCTTTCTTTGAAGAGGATATTCACTCTAGCTTGATCCATGCATGAACCCAGCCTTATGGGTGGGTATAGTTGAATATTTTGGTCTTAACTGAATTTTCTTTAATGTTAGCTGAAAATTTCCAGAATCCTGGGGTCTAATTCTGTAATACCCCAAAGTTAAGTGGGATAAGGTTAAGGCTTAAATGGATAGATGGACTGTTTATCCCAATAAGGTGCATTATTCTTTCCAAAAATCTATTATTGGTGAACTTCAAATTTAACCTGGCTTGGCTTTGAGTATTTTAAGTTATCATTTGGTACAAGAGAGGTAGGATGAGGAAGTAGGACTTCCAGAAAGCCTTAGTTTCATGATTGTTTTGTATCATGGGAGTAAAAAAGTCAAAAGTAAGTCAAACCTGCTTTTGACTTCACACATATATATTTTTGGAAATGATTACTTACTGAGGTACCCCTCAATATATTGCACCTCTTCATGTTTAATTTTTGCCCCGCATGAAAATAAAAATATAATAAGTTATATAATAACCTCGTCTTCTATTTTCTTAGGTAAGCCAAACATTATACTTATATTATTTGGTGTGATATTTTTTTTTCTTTTAATATGATATGTCATAGTTTATTTGATACTTATATTAATTATTATTTTTATATTTTTATTATTGTAGATCCAACTCATTTTGACAAGCTGACTAAGTTTATTAGGTTCGGTGAATAGAACAATTAATTTTTAGGTGGCTGCTTATCATGATATTTGTGTAATACAATGATATCCTATAGTTCTTTTGTAATATATTTAAATTTGATCTTTTTGTTGTACCAGACATTTAGTACAAACTATTTGTATGAATATTTAGTTGAATGTTTATAGGCAGGTATTTAGAAAATTATATCCATGTATTAAAAGGGATATATATGGATACAGGTACAGGGTTTGAGAAGATTGTAATGGAGATATATATACATACATACAGGTGCAGGGTTTGAGAAAAATATTGAAATGCCAATTATATTCTTGAATATATAATTATGGCATTTGCGACTAATAAATTATGTCGCTAATAATAAATAGATTTTAGTAGTGAAGGAAAAATTAGGCGGTATTGGTGTGATAATTTTTTATTTATTCAATTACAAAAAAACAGTGGATCGCTAATATTATTTATGATGATATATTTTTTTCGTCGCTATTATTTATAGCGACCAACATTAAAAGCCGTCGTTATTCCTTATAGCGACCAACATTATAAGCCGTCGCTATTACTTTAGCGACCAACATTATATACCGTCGTTATTGCTTTAACGACAAAAAAATTTCGGTTGGTCGTTAAAGCCTTTAGCGAAGGAGCAATAACGACCACCGACGGCCAACAATTTGTTTGGTCGTTATTGACATTAGCGATCAAATTTTGGCCATTAACGACGAAATTTGTTGGTCGTTAAAAGCCTAGTTTTCTGTAGTGATCCAATTTTGATTTAGAATTCATTCTCGTGATACTTACTAATTGTCAAATACCTTTATCTTGCTATTTAGTGTTACTTGAGTCTTATTACGAAACTCCATTATCCCATCGACATATTAGATACAAATTACTAATTTACCCCTTACTTGTATAATTATTAAGTCATCCCTTCTTTACTTGCTAATTTACCGTATTACCCTCTATGTTACGTAATTACCAATTACACTTTGCTCCATTTGGGTTACCAAGTTATTTTCCATACTTATTAGGTCACCAATCACCCTTCATAATTGTTACGCTGATCATATTTCCATTTGGTTAGTTAGATCACAAATTTGCTCTTCTCCTTTGTTATAATTACCAAATTATCCTTTTGTTGGTCAAATTACCAAATTACCCTTCTCCATTATCATAATTACCAAAATTCCCTTCTCTATTATCATAATTACCAAATTACCCTTTAGTTGGTTAAATTACTAAATTACCCTTCTCTATTATCATAATTACCAAACTACCCTTTAGATGGTTACATTACCAAATTGCCCTTCTCTATTATTATAATTACCAAATTTCCCTTCTCCATAATTATAATTAACAATTTACCCTTCTCCATTATTATAATTACCAATTTACGCTTCTCCATCATTATAATTACCAAATTACCCTTCTCCATTATTATAATTATCAAATTACCATTTAGTTAGTTAAGTTACCAAATTGCCATTTTTCTTTATTAAATACCATTTCATCCTTCCTTTATACCAAATTACCATTTTACCCTTCTGCTTTATTAAATTACCAGTTTACCCTTCCTTTACACCAATTTACCATTTTACCCTTCTACTTACAAAATTACCATTTTACCCTTTACTCCCAAAATTACCATGATACCCGTTTACTTACAAAATTATCATTTTGTCCCGTTACTTCCAAAATTAATATAATACCTTTTTACTTACAATTTACCATTTTGCCCTTCTCCTCCAAAATTACCATAATATCCTTTTACTTGCAAAATTACCATTTTACTCCTATCTTCCAAAATTACCATTTTCTCCTTTACTTCTAAAATTACCATAATACCCTTTTACTTACAAAATTACCATTTTGCCATGTTACATCCAAAATTACTATAATACCTTTTTATTTACAATTTACCTTTTTTCCCTTCTACTCCAAAATTACTATAATATCCTTTTACTTACAAAATTACCATTTTACCCTTTACTTCCAAAATTACCATTTACACCTTTACTTCCAAAGTTACCATTTTACCCCTTCCAAAATTACCATAATACCCTTAACTTCCAAAATTGCCATAATACCCTTTTACTTATAACATTACCATTTTGCCCTTTATCTCCAAAATTACCATAATATCCTTTTACTTACAAAATTACCATTTTTCCCCTTATTACACCACTTTTATGAAATTATCATCACTATATGAAATAGTGATATTAATACTCCATTCTCATTACCCAACTCCACCAGCTATTATATTTCAACATAATACTCATTAGCACCCACATATATTATGCCACATTCTTGCAATAAGACATATTACTAAAACACCCCTAGGGCTCACAATAATGCTATTCATGCATTAATGGTCACAATAACATAATATAGCAAGTACTTAACATATTCTTGACTAACAAATATCCTTCCTTAAACATTTCTTACATACATGGCATATAAACTAGCATGTTTTTCTTTTTATCAACCATACAAGAAACTACATATATCATATTAAACAACATATATCAAGCATAATAACATATTAAAAACCCTAATGTGCTAATGTAATCCCCAGAATTTTTAAAAGCCTATATTTTAATAAATAAATTTTGTTTTGGATAAATTAGCTTTTAAATATTTTTAATTTAATTATTTTATGGATTTTGAACTTATAAAACTAATTATAAATATTTAATAAGTTAAAATAAATATTTTGTTATTTTATTATACTCTTATTATTTAAATAAATTCTCAAACCCTTATTTTACTAAAATTATCCTTTTAAACCCTTATATTTTAATTAAATTGTTAAATAAATTTATTACCCAAAATATTGTAATCTATTATTTATAAATTAAATCATTTTAATTAAAAAGAATTTTCCCTTTCCTTTTTTTTCGTTTTCCTTCTTTTCCCTTTTCTTTCTTTTCTTCTTTGGGCCACCGACCTGCTTTGGCCGCCTCTTCCTCTCCCCTGCGCACTTGGGCCAAAGGCTCATTTCTTCTCCTTCTCCCACGCCGACGCAACACAACCCAGCCCGTCCCTCTCTTTTTTTTTCTCCCAGACTGGACTGGCCGGCTCCCCTTCTTTCCTGGGCCGGTCCAACTGCCCGTTCGCACCCCCTTCCTTTCTCTCTTCTGCCACGGCTGACCACCATTTTCTGCCATTGTCGAGTACACCAGCCGCCTGCAACTGCCATACCTGGCCACCACCTACCTCCCTCCCTGCCACTCCCTCTCCCTTCCCCATCATTTTTTTTTCCTATTTCGAACCAAACCAACCCTTGGACCACAGCTCGCATACCCCTCTTTCTTTCCTTCTTCTTCCCTCCCTTTCCCCTGCTACCCTACTGCAGCCCCGACCGACCACCTACTTCCCCTGCCTCTCCCTCTTCTTTTTCTTACCCTCACCAGCCCTTCATTCCCATAATTTTGAGCCCTCATCTCCTTCCCCCGAGCCTCTTCTCTCCTTTCTCCTCCCTCCCATTTCTTCCTTGGTTTTTGCTCGCCGCCGCCAACCGCCGTTCTAACCCCCTGCGCCGCCTTCTGCCACCACCTCCTACTTCCCTACACCCCCAAGCCACCCTCGAGCCCCTACAACTCATCCCTTCTCCACCTCTTCTTTTTCTCCCCACTTTTCTCCCTTATTACCAAGCCTCCTGCAACCACTCCTCCTGCCGCTGTCCGGCCGCCTATGCTGCCACCAAACCCACCATTCGACACCCTGCAACCCCCTCTACCACCACCATGCCTTAGTTGGTCGAAAACAGCCCTTGCACCCCTTCATTTTTCCCTCCTCTTTTCCTTCCTTCTCAGCCTCTCCACCTCGACCCACCTAGGCAGCCAACTTCGCTGCCTCGCCGCCGCCCTCTGCCGCCGTGAAACCATCCCCAGCCACCACCTACACCCCCTCTTCACTCCTGCACCATTCCCTTGCCTTGAAACCTCCCCCATATACCTCCTTTTCTAGCCTAAAGTCCCTAAACCGAGCCATCTCTCCTCCCTTCTATCTCACCCATTTCGAACCATCTCTCCCCCTTAATTTGCATGTGACTCACGCTATCCATGTAGCGTGAGCTCCCCCTTTGTTTTAGAATTTATTTGGCTAAATTTTGAGGTATATTAATAATTAATTAAAGTGTATTATTATTAAATAAAATTTTTATAAAGTTTTATCCTTTTAATTTCTTACTTCTAACCTAATAGTTATTGATATTATTTTTAGGTGTCAAGTTGCTAATTAAACCTTGAATCCTTAACTGGGATACCGGTAAGGTTCGATTTTTGCAGGATTAAGGTAATCATTAAACCTCACTTAAATACATGGAAAAACATATGCTAACACATTAGGGATTTTAGTATGATTTTATGCACATTTTGTGTTGCCTAGTATGATATATATATGGTTACTTATATTGGTTGATAAAAAGAAAAGAAAGGAAAATTATGATAGCTTTTGTGCCATGTGTGGAGATGATACTTAAGGAATGAGTTTGATATTTGATGGAAATGTTAAATGCTTGTCTATAATGTATTATGTTATTAATGCATGAATAATATTATTGTGAGCCTAAGGGTATGTTAGTAATATGCCTATGTAAGTATGTGATCTAGTACATGTAGTTGCTAATGAGTATTATGTTGAATAATGACAAGTTGGTGGAGTTAGATGATAAGAATGAAGTGCTAATATTGGTATTTTATGTAGTGGTGGTAAATTCATAAAAGTGGTGTAATAAAGGGGTTAAGTGGAAATTTTATAAGTGAAAAGGGTATTTTGGAAATTTTGTAGTAAAGGGGTATTTTGGTAATTTGAAAGAAAGGGGTAAAACGGTGATTTTGTAAGCAAAAGGGTATTTTGGTAATTTCAAAAGAAAGGGGAGAAATGATAATTGTATAAGTAAAAGGATAAAATTGCAAGTTGTGAGAAAGAAGGGTATTACGGTAATTTTGAGGCAAAAGAACAATATGGTAATTTTATGGCTAAACGGCAAAATGATAATTTTATAAGTAAAGGGGTATTATGGTAATTTTTGGAGAAAAGGGTAAAGTGGTAATTTTGGAGTCAAGGGGCAATATAATAATTTTATAAGTGGTAAGAATGGTAATTTTAGAAGTAAGGGGTAAAATAGTAATTTTGGATGAAGGAGGGTATCATGGTAATTTGCAAGCAAAAGGGTAATATGGTAAAATTGGATTTAAGGGGAAAAATGGTAATTTTTATAAATAAAAGGATATTATGGCAATTTGGAAGTAAGGGGTAGAAGAGTAATACTCACCTTTCGAGAAGGTGGGCAATCAATAGCATCAAATGTCCGACCCAAGTCCCAAGTTCATCCCTTTAGGATGACCGAGTCCTCATCTTTGGCATAGATTGGTGGGTGATGTCCTATAACCCTCTAATGCTAATATTCTCCAATACCCTCCTATGGGTGACGTAGAGGTAGTGGTGGAAGCTGAGGCAAATGTCGGGCAAACTCAATATATGCCTAGAATGTCTTTTCCAAATGACTAATACGATTGCTGAGCACTATGATGACTAAATAGCTACAAGACAGAAAATGTGTTAGGCCCTAACCCTTCCTAGCTAACTAACGCATGACATGTATAATTCAAATTTCAAGGCCACTTAGGCTACTCGTCTACGATTGTTCACAAGTTAATTTGGATTTTTGAAAATAAGAAAGGTTTTCTTAAATGTGAAATTGACCGTTCAAATTTAGATGAGGGATCATTGAAAACTAAATTTTGAAAACCAAAACACAGTAGTCAAAACTAAAAGCTTTGATACCTACTTATAACTCGAAATTTTTTTAGTAGTAGAAATTGGGGTGTTACAGGTGGTGGCATAGGAAAGGAGCATGGTTGGTGGTAGCTGGTAGATGTGTGATGTTGGGTGACTTGGTTGGAGGTCAGTAGCCATTGGCGGTGACTATTAGGAAGTTGGTGGTGATGAGGCAATGGAAGTGTTGTCTCCATAGGGTAGCGACATAGAGAATCAAAGGTGAGTGGTGTGTAGTTATAAGGTGGCAAGGTAGGTAGGGAGGTTGCGACAAAAACTGCCCAAGTAAAGGGAGAAGCAATGGAAGGTGGCACTGAAGGTGGTTGGTGAATTGTGGTAGGATAGGTTAAAGAAGGGTCATTGGGAACATAAGATATTGCCATAGGGGAGGAATAAAAATGATCAAGGCATGAAAGGTGAAAGGGGAAAAGGCAAAAGAAAAAGAATAAAAGGAGAGGTAGCTAACGATGGTGAGTGATGAAATGGAAAAAGGATGGGAGGTGGTACTAGTGATGATGAAGGATGGCTTTGCTGGGAGTGAAACTAAATAGGGTCGAGGGAAATGAGCAGGGTAGATTAGATCATGTATGAAACCAAACAGGGATGAGGGAGGGTAATGTGATGGTGGTTGAGAAGAAGAGGAAGAGGGTGTAGAGAGCTAGATGGAACAATACAGCTGCAACTAGAATGGTGTAGGAGTGACACACAGCTGGAGGGCTATGTTTGGCTAAGGAAGTGAGGCATTGAGGGAGAGGTTTGGCAGATGAAAATAGAGAGGGTTATTCAGTTGTGGTTGGTTGGGCAATGGTGGAACCAAATAGGGTAGATAGGGGAGTAGGGGAAGGGCTGCGAGGGTTGTGTTTGATTGTAGCAAGTGCTATAAGGCATGTATGAGTGTGTATGTGTGTAAGTGTAGATGGGGAAATGGAGTGGTGAAGAGGTTGATTCTTAGAGAGGGGTATTGTGTAGTGGGTTGATTTCTTTAAAAAAGAGAAGAGAGGGGGAATGAGGATTGTGTTTGTTGGGGGAAAAGTGTAAGAAAACAAAGAGGGAGAGAGGAGTGTTTGCATGTATGTATACACACATGTAGATGATTTTTTTTTGGTGAAGGAGATTATGGTGATGGGTATGACTCAGTAGAGAGGAGTATAGTGACGGTGAAGGTTCAATAGAGAGGTAAGTTGAGGGTGATGGGGTGGTAGTGTGAGAATGGGAGGGATTCTAGGAGGAGTGTTTGGGGGAGAAAAATGGGGCATGGTAGGGGTAAATCAAAGGGTAAATTTGGTATAGTAGGGTTGTAGTATTTTAATTTAGTTTTAGGTTTAGTTTTGTTATGTTAAGGTACCTGGTAAGAAAAATAATCCGGTTCAAGATAAGTTTAATAGGAATAAAAAGTTAAAATGATCGAAGAAAAATATTTAAGAAATTATTTAGGTTATGGGTCAAAGGTTATTACTAAATAATTATGATAAGGTTTAAGGGTTAGTTTTGAACAAAAAAGCTAAACACCCGAAAGCAAAGGTTATGAAGTTTTAAGTTATTACATTGAAGGTGCAACTTGTAATTGTAAAGAGGACGATATATGATCACACCTTCTAAGGATTGACACATGTGATTCCCTTAATGACATCAATTATTCCTCCATCTATGCTAATTTTTCCTTTGTCAGGCAAGAACTAGGGCAACATCTAAAACCTTAGATGTGTTGAACCCGTAATTGTACATTATACATTGATCACTACGCTCTTGAGTTCTCAATGTGTGTGTCATAGGGTTTTTGGGTTTTCTTTATCAAAATCATTAGTTTAGGAGTCCTTTATCAAAACCTCCTATTATAAGTAAGGAAAATTATAACACCCTGAGTTGATACAACCACATGGGTATACCTTGGAGTGCTTTTGGATAGATCGGCTAGGCATAGATCAACATGAGTCCTTTCAGCGTATTATGCACTTTTCGAGAAATTTTTAAAAAATTTTAGAAACTTCCTAGGAGGTTCACCCATCCTAAAAGTTACTTTAACTGTAGAGTTCTTAGGACAAAATCACCAAAAGAATGGTATTCTATATTTATATAAGTATCCAAATCAATCCTTATAACACTCCACTCAATTTGGGGTATTACATTCACCCCCACTCAAAAAATGCAACATCTTCATTATGTCTGAACTACTAACTGTCTCAATATAATTTATCCCAAGAATCATCCCACTAAGTGGCTGAATGACTTATCCAAGATCAGTTCATAGTTGCAGTTTTGCTCTAATACCATTTTTAACACCTTGAGTCAATACGACCACGTAGGGGCTATCTTGGAGTGATTTTGGATTTATTGGCTAGCTCCATAGATCAATATGAGTCCTTTTAATGTTCTTTGTCCTCACTCATGCACTTTCCGAAATTTTTTAAAAAAAAATTTTGAAACTTCACAGGAGGGTTACCCATCCTAAAAATTACTCAATGGGAAGTACACTTAACTGTAGAGTTCTTAAGATGAAATCACCAAAAGGATGTATACCATGTTTATATAAGTAGCCAGATCAATCCTTATGACACTCCACTCAATTTGGGATATTACATTCACCCCCACTCAAGGAATGCAATGTCCTCATTGCGCCTTAACTACTAACTATCTCAATATAATTTATCACAACAATTGTCCCGCTAGGTGGCTGATTGACTCATCCAAGATCAGTTCACAGTTACAGTTTTGCTCTAATACCATTTATGACATCCTAAGTTGACACAACCACACAGAATCTACCTTAGAACACTTTCCGATTGATCAACTAACCCCACAAATCAACACGAGTTTTTTCAGTATGCTTTGTCCACACTCACACACTTCCCAAAAAAATTTTAGAAATTTTCCAAAACTTCTCGGGAGGGTCACCCATCCTAGTACTACTCTTGCCCAAGCATGCCTAACCGTAGATTTCGGATGGGGTGTGATCATACTAGCAATAATGCATTGGATCCCCTCAGAACTCTGTAGTTAAGCATGTTTAAGCTAGAGTAGTACTAGGATGAGTGACTCTCCTGGGAAGTTTTGGAAAAAAAAAATTTAGAAGTATGTGAGTGAGGATAAAGTGTACTAAAAGGACTCTTGTTGATCTATGGGGCCAATTGATCAATCCAAAAGTGCTCCAAGGTAGCCCCACATGGTTGTATCAACTCAGGGTATTAAAAAAATAGTTAAGGATAAGTAACCAAATTAAATGAAGTAAAGGGAAATAGTTTGAGCCTTAAATTTTTTTCAATCATCTATTGAGTTAGCTTGTTGCTAGTTAACCCCATTATCATTTACCTAGAATGGATCCCCACATATTCTTGCTTTAGGGGTACATATGAGTTGTCTTTTCTACTTCCTCCATCTATCTGTATGCTTTGTTGCCTCTTTACCCTATCTTGTGAGTGGAAATGTTTTTAAGTACATTGGCTCTACTCTTAACCCTCTTCTCCTATCATGTTGAATAGAAATATTATGTTGGTTTGAATTGTAAGCTAAGTACACACAACAGTTAATAATAATATATATATACACACTTCAAATTACTCTTATGTCCTCTATGCACAAAACTCCATCCATTCATCAAGGGTGCTCACATCGTTGTTGATTTGTGTGTGAAAGGGGTATGATATTACCATCAAGAACATATATACAATTCTTATCCATTCAAGACTTCCAATTAGTCTAGGACTTTGCACCACGACTCATGGAAGGCCTCATATGTTATTGTCTTACATTAAATCCCTGCTACAAAATTACATAATCAAATAATTAGTCTGCATATAACAAAATTCATATGGAATTAAAAAATTCTTTCATATTTATTTTAAATATTAAAATCATGCATAGTATTATCACATACCCTATCCTTCTTATCTTTTGTGACATGCATCCCTCTAATAATGATAAATGATGGGGGATGTACACACAAGCCCTACAATTACTATAGTTGATGTAAACATCCTTATTCAAAATGAACATTAAGCCTAATGCCCCTTTCTATATTCCTAAAAATATGCATCAACCTAATTTTTCCTCTCTTGTGGGTGTTTCCTTCCTTAACATGTGTATCACCTACATGAGGATCTATACCTAAGATAGAGAATAAAAATTATAGATTAGGAAGTAATTAAAGCATGTAATGCAATATATAGAAAAATATATATGAAATAATTAATGTATACAATGTAATATGAAAAATATAAAACCAAAATATATAAAGCAATTAAGCCTTTTTTCTATGGTGTTTTAACTAGTAACGTATTATAACACCTCAAGTCGATATGACAATGTGGGGGCTATCCTAAAGTGCTTTAGGATTGATTGCCTGACCCCACCGATCAACACGAATCCTTTAACGCTATGTCCTTACTCACGCCCTTCCTAAGAAATTTTTAGAAAATATTTGAAACTTCATAGGAGGTCCCCAATCCTAAAAATTACTCCACAGCGAACACACTTAAATGTGAAGTTCTTAGGATGGAATTACCAAAATGATGGTATACTATGTTGATATAATTAAGCATATCAATTCTTATAATACTCCCCTTAAGTTGGAGTATTACATTCACCCCCACTCAAAAAACACAAGAAGTATCCCGCTAAGTGGTTGACTAGCTCATCTAAGATGAGTCCACGGTCCCGATTTAGTTCTGATACAATTTGTAACAGTCCGAGTTAATACGACCACACAGGGGATACTCTAAAGTGCTTTCAGATTTATTAGTTTACCTCACAAATCAACACGAGTTCTTTCAATGTGCTTTGTCCTCACTCACATGCTTCTTGAGAAATTTTTTAAAAATTTCTGAAACTTCCCAAGAGGGTCACCTATCATGAAAATTACTCCATGACCAACATGCTTAACCATGAAGTTTTTAGGATGGAATCACCAAGAGGAAGGTATATTATGTTGATATAAGTAGCTATATCAATCCTTATAATACTCCCCTCAATTTGGGATATTACATGTATGCCCTCTTTATGTACAAAATCTGATTCAAGTACATATAACTCTTGTTGCTTATATATCCACTTATGATCCATATTGATAAGTAAAATATCCGAAATTATATATATATAAAAAAGATGGAAAATCTCAAAATATTAGCCAAACCAAGTAAAATCCACTAGCTATTCCACCACAACAACATTTTTACTATAAATATCTAGCACATGATATTCACAATACTATCTCTTTTCTTTATATACCTTGCTTTTAGAAATAGGTTGATGTTATAGCTAGTAAATTTTTTCCACTTCCCAAGACATATCGAAGCAAAAACTACAAACATACATAGTATAGATATGCATCATAATAACATTTATATTATAAATATACACAACTTAGTTCAAATTTGCAAAGGAAAAAAATAAAATTTTATAGTATTTTAAAAATACATATTGCGGAACAAATCTTAAATTTAAGCAATATAAATGGAAGAATGTAACATACTGTGAGTAGAGGAGAAGTAAGACAACGACAACAAAGATGAGACAAAGAAACATTAGGAAAACTAGAGGTGGAGGTTGCTAGCGGAGACGGTAGGGGAACATTATCCTCACACGGTGCTAATGGCACTACTACAAAAACGGGAAATAATAACGGGACATTAATAACGGTAGTTCGAAAACCGTTGTCAAACGCGTGAAAATTAATGGGCGGGAGAGTTTTGATAACGGTTCTAGTTAAAAACCGTTATTAAAAGGGCAATGTTAAAATTTGGACGGATGTTTTAATAACGGTTTTATGTAAACCGTTATTAAAAGAGGATTTAATAACGGTTCATATTAGAACCGTTGTCAAAAGTCATAAGCTTTTAATGACGGTTCCTGGAAGAACCGTTATTAAAAGATGTTTTAATAACGGTTCTCTCAGGAACCGTTATTAAATCCTCTTTTTAATAACGATTCTCTCAGGAACTGTTATTAAAACCCCAAAATCCAACTTTTATTTCGCTCAGTTCTATTTCGAGCCAAAGTTTTCAGACTCTCTTCACCTTCGTTCTCTTGCTCTCCTTCTCCTTGCAAACCCTCGCACCACCACACCGTTCACCACCAACTCGCACCACCACACCGGCTCCTCTCAAGTAAAGGAAACCCTCGCACCGCCAACTCTCCATGATGCCTCTGCCATTGTCGGCTCTGCATATGTGTGCTATCATTGTTCCGAAGTTAGCTAGCACTTGCACCTTCATCCTTCCTCGTGTTTGAAGCCCTTGACTCTCTCAACATTCTCATCGTCATGTTTGTAGCTAGCTCACTTTATGTATGTGTTTGTTCTTCCTCTCATAACTTTTTATCTACTTATATATGTATATATATATAAATGCATGCATGTTTCTACAAGGTTTCGTTTGTTTGTTATTGAAAGATTGTGGTTTGTCGTTCGAAAATGTGTTGTTGAATGTGTTGGTTGAAAATTTTGTTGTTTGTTGTTGAATTTGTTGCGTTATTGTTATATATTAATAAATGCATGTGTTGGCCGAGACCTTTACATATATATATAATATGAATGTGAGTGTAGAATTATATACATTTTCACTTGCATGTGTTGGCTGCAGGGGGTTTTTTGTGGTTTAGGCTTAGGTTTTATTATAATAAATTATGGTTAATTAGCTAGGGTTAGGATTAGGGTTAGGGTTAGTATTAATATCTTTTTGGAAACGTGTTAGCATGATTCGTATATATATATATATATATATATATATATATATATATATATATATATATATATATATATATATAGAATAGCATGATACATTTGAGATTAATTCTTTCTAAGCATGATTCGTATCGATAATATAATGGTACATTATTATGCTCAATACATAACATTCTAACATTATTTATTTATTTATTTTTTGTAGAGATATGGCCAACAAAAACATTGATAGGGATAGCAGTGATGAAGAAGGGAAGAGAGGACCAACGATTATGAGAATTATCATAGACATGAGGAATAGAGGAGAAGTAGTCGAGTTGGGATGGAATACTTACAATCTTCCCATCGGCCCTTACGCAGATATGTTCTTGACCTACATTTCACTTGTGACCCGTAACCGTGTTCCTATCTCCTATAATAATTAGAAGCAGGTTCCACAGGGTCATAAGGAGTATATTTGGCAGAAAATCACGGTAAATATGTTATTTTATGTAATCATTTTTGTATGTCAAATGTTATTAATTTTATTACATTAACATCAGTATACATCTACATGTCTTATTTTGCAGAGAGTGTTCAATGTCCCAGAGAGTAGGAAGAAATGGCTTCTTAGACATTGTGGGGAGCATCTAAGAACCTTTAGGTCATATTTAGCTCGTAGAAAAATGTATAGAAAGAGGGATGGTTCTCTACGACAGAACCCACCCAAACGATACGGTTTCATCGATCAAGAAAGTTGGAACCAATTCATTGCTTATCGTCTTACGGGGGATTTTAAGATACTTGTTAGATAACAATTAAACTTTTTGTAACAATCCCAGTAGTATGATTAATATTGAAATAACCATGTCATTATGTTTTGGCTTGTCACATAGGAAAAAAGTACCCTAAATAAAGAGATTGCCAAGCAAAATAAATACCGCCATAATATGGCTCGCAAAGGCTATGCGGGCCTTGAAGAGGAGTTGGTATGCATTTTGTGATTATCTATTTACATGTAAATGTTGAATTTTATAATAATATTCTTAATTAAGAATATTTTTTGATTTGTAGCTCCTAGCCCAAGACTTGGACCCATGTACCTCGTCCATCAATATTGGTACATTATGGAAGAAGGCTAGAGCAACAAGAGATGGATATGTTAATGAATATGTTGATGTTGCAGCCAAAAAAATTGTAAGTTTGTAGATATCTAGAACCCTACTTAGTTTTCTTTTAGAAAACTATTATATTATGTTTATTCCTATAAGTTAAATTTACAGGACGAACTTGAAACGTCAGAAGGTGAAGAGGTGGACCAATATAGCATTGTGTCCTAGGCTACAAGAATTGTAGAACACCCTGGAAGATACAGGGGCCTTGGATTGGGTATTACGAGAACGAGCATATGTGGTTGATCTCGTGGTTCTCGTAGCACTAATGAGCAAGTCGCCATCCTCACCCAAAAATTGAACATGGCATTTGAACGGATGGCAACAATGGAGCAAGAGTTGTCATTTATTAAATCTCAAGGGTATAAGCCATCCGATTCAGTAGACCATGATCAACTTCACATACCTAATGTAAATAGCGTTAGAGATAGTTGTGAAGCTGATGCATTTCTTTCTATTCTTCCTGAGGTAAGCATTATAAACTATGAATTGTTATTAAATGTATTCGGTGTAATAAATTATTAATAATGTGTAATATTTTTGTTTAGGGTTTGCATAAATGTGACTTATTAGCGAATGACCTTTCAACAATTTTGGCAAAAGGAAGGGTCCGCATCAGTCACAGTACCGAAACGCAGACAATCCACGGGTAGAATTTAGCCCTAAATACAAAGCCGGTGAGTATTATCACTCCAATCATTAACAGTGCACACTTGCCTTGTTATAAAGAGGGCGATGAGGCAACCACAGTATTAGAAGCTCATGGAAGCTTCGTGGCTTGGCCTACAGATCAAATACATCTCACTACTGAAGAGGTATTGACATTTGACATCTTCATTAGACCTTGTTTGGTAGTTACACTATATATACCTTTTTCATATATATATTTATATGCTCAATATATATTTTGTTTAATATTATCAATTAAGGAATCAAAAAAGAAGACTGCTTCTGCTAGTAAAACCAAGAGAGGTACTAGCAGAACGAGCAACACAAAATAGGGCGCTGCTAAAGGAAAGAGAGCTAAATCTGAAAAATAAGTTGCCCTACAAAAAATTCCTTCTTCAGATCAGCAAAGCCAACCTCCACTAGCATTAGCTATATTATATTTTTATGCCCAAAACTACCTCAAGGACAATTATATTTTCATTGATTGTCGTCCTGAGTATGTTAGGAGGGACAATGCTACTTACATGGTATCGACGGCTGACACAAGCGACATTTATAATCAATAATGGATGTCAACCATAAGTTTCGCCGTCTATGTCACGTAAGTATTATTTCATTTTGAGATTTTAGTACTCTTAACTTATACAATTGGAATTTTTATGACCTCTTATATGAGTTATTAGTTATTAACAAATATGCATTGCTTTTGTCGTCCATAGGTTGGTAGCTACTCGAGCTGCGATGGAGGGAATGTTGTCCTCTATTGTGTTTGTGTGCCCATACTACATAGCTGACAGTAGTACAATAAGAGAGGGTAGGCACATAAACTCTTTAGCGTGATCGTATTTTGATTGAGGGACACAACAAGCTCTATCTCATTCCTCACCTCGCAACTAAACATTGGGTTTTGTACGCCGTCCGACCTGATCTTAATAAAGTCTATGTGTTTGATTCCCTTCGAACCTATGACGTGCCTTTTGAAGTTGCTTGTCGTGGTGGGAAGGAATTTATCGACATGTTAGTATACTTTTCACTTCTTACTTCATTAGCTTATTTATACATATATTCGCCTAGCTTTCATTATTTGAGGTATATATGTGTACTTACAATATTGTGTATCCAACTCTATGTATTAAGGCACTACGGATAGCGTATCAAAGGAGAGGTGGGAATGGTGTCCCAAACCCAAAGAATATTCAATACGAGCCTGTCATAGTAAGTAGGAAGGCAACTATTTCGTATTTTATTTTAATTAAAATTAATATGTAATAGTTAGAGAGCTAACTAAATTCATTTGATAGTGTCCACAACAGCAAAACGACAAAGATTGTGGATACTATGTATGTAGAGCAATGGATCTGATAGTCCAAAATAAATTGGTCAACATAGATCCAAGCCATGTATGTTTTCTTTTCAATATTTTTCGATTAATGAATCATGACATATATGTTTGGTACTTGACGTAAGTGCTAACTGTATATTAATCAAAACTTGGGATTTATAGTTTTTCACCGATGATTATGCACAAGGCCAGCAATACTATGTTGAAGAAATTGATGAAGTGAGAGAGCAATGGGCCAAGCATGTGCACTCATTTATTCAGTATTAGGTAGAGATCTAGCTATATATTCTACATGCATGTTCAGGTTTATATTTTGTCTATGTCTTTAAGTTTTCTAAGCTAGATTTATGAACATTTTGCTTTGGGGTGTAGAGCTACCAAGTTGTGGTATGCCTACCAATTTTGATTCTTGAGTATATATGTCTGGTGTATTGACAAGGGATTGATTGAAATTATTGTGTGATTGCAGATTTGTTATCAATTGATGTTATTTTACAATGCAGATTTGGTAATTATTTGAACATACAACTGTGTATGTGGGCAGGAACAAAACTGCAAAAACTAAAAAAAAAACTAAAGTTTTAATAACGGTTCTTATGAAAACCGTTATTAAAACCTTGTTTTAATAACGGTTCTGATGAAAACCATTATTAAAACATAGGTTTTAATAATGGTTCTTCTAAAACCGTTATTAAAACGTAGGTTTTAATAATGGTTCTTCTAAAACCGTTATTAAAACTTAGTTTTTAATAACGGTTTTAATAAGAACCGTTATTAAAAATGTACATTTAATCTCAAATTTATGCTCGTTTAATACGTATTAGGGTTTAATAAATGCCTAAATAATGTCAGCAAGTGTAGTTGGATAATGTTTTAACAACGGTTTTCTTATAACCGTTATTAAAACCCTATTTTTTAACAACGGTTTTTCTGAAAAGCCGTTATTAAAAATGCATTTTATGCTCAAATTGGCGGGTTTTTTTATATTTTTGATAACGGTTATGAACCGTTATTAAAGATTTAATAACGGGCATTTTAATAACGGTTGAAAACCGTTATTAAAACTATAAAATAACCGTTATTAAAATTGCTTTTTGGGGTAGTGTAGTCTCTCTCTTTCTCTCTAATGGGCTGCATAAATGAAAATATAAGGAAATCAATTAAGGTAAATAGCAATGAAGTGAAAGAGAGTGGGGGAAAAATGTCGACATAACAGTTTTAGTATAATAACTATCCTGTATAATCTTTATTATAGCAACACTTCCTTAGTAAAGGTATACACAACCACTCTTTCACCCGAATACCATACCTAATCATATTTTAAAAGAAAAATTAAACGTACACATGACAATTTGCTATAATAACTACTATGTATACCTTTACTATAATATGTTTTTCTTAATAAGGATATATATGATGATTATTATACTAAAACTGCTATGTATACTTCTATATTTTCAATAAAAAAATTATATATATATATATATATATATATATATATATATATATATATATATATATATATATATATATATATATATATATACATATATATTTATTGGGTAAGGATATATATGATAAGTGAGCTTTAAACCATATTATATTGTTGGCTGCATATTCCGATCCATGTATGAGTATTTATGTATTAGTTGTTATGCTGTTTTTTAATGAAGAGTATAATTATAATATTATAGAAATATTTATTACTTTTTAAAATAATATATAATATAAAAATAACTTTTTTTTTAGAAAACGGATGAAGCATGAGCTAAGGTGATTAGGTATTTAGAGAAGAGAAAATGAAATCAACGGACCAAATTATTGAAAGGAAGAGTGCTTTTACATTCCTTTCCTGGAAAGTAAAAACACACGGGGCAAAAAGTAGAGAGCAATGAACAAGAAATGTCTCCCGGCAAACGCATGACTATACGGAGACTACGTCCCGGTCATAAAAATAAACATTTTTTTTAAAACGTGCTCTTACATTCCTTTCCTAGAAACTAAAAACAGACGGGGCAAAAAGTAAAGAAGAAATGTCTCCTAGCAAATGCATGACTATACGGGGACTACGCCGTGGACATAAAAATAAATATTTAAAAAAATTGAAACAAGAAACGACATATATATATATATATATATTTATATATATATATATAGATTAAATCTACTAATATTAAAAAAGAAAAAAAATTATAATTACTATTTATTTTAGTTAATATAAATTATTAAAAAATTGAAACATTAATCAAATAATCACAATATCAATTTTAACGTCAAAAAATTTTTAAAATAAAAAATAAAAATGTATTCGGAACAAAATAAGTCACCTCGCTGGCATTTTGATATAGCACATGTATACGTGCAAGTTGTGCGACACTTCGTGCTACTAATAATTGCCAGGAATCCCACGCAGCACATAAACAACTACAACCTCGAAAGAAACAAGATAGAAGAAACGATAAGCTAGTTAGCCGCCACCCCGATCAACCTAATTCGTGTATTTTGGATATTTCTTTACTTAGCATCTAAACACGAGGATCAATAGAGAATAAAATTTATATATTAAAAATTATTTAAAGCATTTAATATAATATAAAAAATATAAAAATAAAATATACAAAGTAATTCATATATATACTATAATATATAAAATATAAAAATAAAATATATAAAGTAATTAAACTTTTCATCTATAATATTTTAATTTATGGAATTTATCATCTTTATGCACAAACTCTGATTAAATTACATAAAATTTTACTTACACGTATCCATTTACAATATATAATGAAAAATAAAATTTCTTATATTATAAATAAAGATGGGAAATATTGCGGTATTAGTCAAGCTAAGTAAAAACTACCAGCTGCTACATCACAATAATATTTACACTATAAATATTTATTACACGATTTTTAAAACACGATATATTTCATTTATATACTATAATTTTAGAAATAGTTTAATGTTATAGCTAGTACACAGCTTTTTTTTTTGTTACCTCTAAAAGACACATCAAATCAAAAACCGTAAACATATAGAGTATAGATATGCACCACACCAATATTTACACTATAAATATGCACAACTTATTTTATGTTGCATGAAAACAAAAATTCATAGTATTTTAAAAGTCTATGCTTGCTCAATAAAATTTAAGTTTAAGAAATAGAAAAGAAAAAATAAAGCATGTCATGAGTATACGAAAAATAAAAATAAGGAAACCAATAGTAAAGGCGGTCGGCCAAGATGGCAATAGTGGCAGATGAATGTTCCCTTCAAAGATCTCTCTCTCTCTCTCTCTCTCTCTCTCTCTCCTCCCTCTATCTAGTTGAGTAAATGAGAAAATACCGAAGGCGATTAGGGTAAAAAAAATTGATGAAGTAAAAGGAGTGGAAGATATGCACAATGGTTTTAGTAAAATAATTGACGTTTATACCATTACTATAATAGCACTTTTTATAGTAAATTTGGTATAATTAAATTTCCTTATAAAAATGAAATATAATCATATATTTTTTTCACTCAAATGACGTTTTTTTCGTCCAACCCTCGTGCATACTGTATATTAACTTAATAAAAAGGAAAACAAAATATATATAGTGTGTATTTTGGTATGATAATTATCGTGCATACTTTTATTAAAAAAATACTTTTTTTAGTAAAGGTATACACAACAATTATTATATCAAACCAATGTGTATATTTTTTTCTGTATAAAAACTTCTTTCTTATTTTTTCTTATTGAATAAGATTAAACATATATAATAGGTCAGCTTTAAAATATTTTATATTACCACTTGTGTAATATGTTCCATGTATTAATTTTTATATATTAATTATTATATTATTTTTTAATGAAGGCTATAATTATAATATTAGGAATTTATTTATTATTTTATAAAATATCTTATAATTTATTAAAATAAATTTTTTTATAAAAGAAAGGAAGCATGAGCTAGGGTCATCAGACATGTGGGGACAAGAAAAGGAATTTAACGACCAAATTAGTCCGAGGAGGTAGGCTTACACTTCTTTCCTGGAAACTAAAAATAGATAAAGCAAAAAGTAGAGGACAATGGGCAAAAATTGTCTCCTAGCAAACGCATGGATATACAATGCATCACTTCACACCTGTGATGCACGAGGACGGTAGTTAAACGTCCCGTCTCGGAAACTTTTGGAAAACTTTTTTAAATTAAAATTTATATTAAAATTATTTAATTAATATTTTTATTAAAAATATATTATTTAATTAATTTTTTATTAAAAAATAATTATTGATAATTAAAATTAACTAATATAAAAATTAATTTTAAATTTTTTTCTAAATTTTAATAAATTTAATCTATTTTTTAAATATATATATATATATAATTTTTTTAATATTTTCTATGTCTTTATTTTTTAATTTTTTAAAAAATAATATTTCCGTGTTTTGTTCCATACCTGTTTCCCCGTTCCCCGTGCATCACTGCTTCACACTATTTACTATTTACTATAATTTTTTAAAAAGAATCCCACGCAGCACGTACAACTTACAACCTCCAAAGAAACAAGGTAGCAGAGACGATTAGCAAGTTAGCCGCCCTCCCCCGCCAAAATACCCAAGGGATAATGGACAGCGAGCTTCTTGACGCAGCACTTCAGGGAAACGTTTCATCATTGAACAGCATACTAAGAAAAGATCCACTAATCCTGCATCGATTTACTACTCTCCAAACCAAATCCCCACTACACATATCCGCCGAACAAGGACACTTAGATTTCTCCCAAGAACTCTTAAAACAAAATCCCCAGCTTGCAGGATCACTCGATTCACACAGATCATCACCACTCCACTCCGCTGTATCAAGAGGCCATATAGAGATAGTAAAAGCGTTGATTCGCGACAATCCGAAGTTGTGTTTTGCTCGTGATGAAGAAGGTAGGAACCCTGTTCATGTCGCGGCTATGAATGGTCAGTTACTAGTTCTGGATGAGCTAGTACGAGCTATGCCGACGGCGGCTAAGGAAAGGGCCGGGAACGAAGGCAGCATACTGCACTTGTGTGTGAAATATAATGAGTTGGAGTGTTTAATAATGTTGCCGAATTCAATCGGCGATGGCGAGCTTTTGAATTGTGAGGATTGTGAAGGCAACACCATCCTGCATCTGGCTGTGGCTGGTAAACAAATCAAGGTAATTTAATGTTTTTGCATGTACTACGTAATTTTGTTTTATACGACTTTATTTTGTTTTTCATATTAGATCATGTATAAAGGAGTAAATAAGTAATTGTAAATGAGAAGACTTCAACCGATCCATTGATAAATCAATTTAGAGGTCACCTAAAAATTAACAAATTCATTAATTATCAATATTAATTAAGCGCTTGTTAACTAGGAATTACTTGTAACAAAATAGTCATTTGATATTTGTTTTTGAAACTTTGGGCAATAAAAAGTAACTATAACTAAAATTAATTTTTGAAGTTGAAAATGAGGCATATATCATCCATCCATTTATTTTGTCTATAGATAGTACTAAGTAAATTTTCTTACGAATTGTCTCGGATTCAATTTATTAAAAAAAATATATTATTTATTTAATAGAAAAATTAAATTTAAATATAAAATTAAATGACTTGAACATCGAAAAATCTTTAGCTTTTATCGATTTATTTAGAATAAAGATAGTACACACACAAATGACCATATAAAACATTCATACCATTTTAGAAAGTTTGAGAAATTTCGACATGAATTGCTTGGAACATTCAACAATGACGACTTATTTTTCGTTCGATCGTCTGGTCCCTCCGGTGTCTGTTAATAAAGCTTCTCTGATTATTAGAAAAGAGCAAAAAAAAAAAAAAGAGAGTATATATGGATTCGTGGCTGCTTGATTGATACTTGATACGCATGCGGCATGACGTACGTACAGATGCTAAAACTTCTCCTGAGCAAAACATACTGGATAGACAAGAACTCCACGAACAACAATGGTCTCACACCAATGGACACATTCCACCATAGCCGAAAAGGCCCATATGACGAAGACGTCCGTCGAATCCTCCGATGCGCCAATTTACGGAAATCATCCAATCTCAAAGCTGACGAGAACTGGAACAAACACCTCAAAGCTATGCAATCGCAGGTCATGAGAAAGGTCGAAGAGGTTTATTTAATCTCCCGGTGGTGTACGCGTCGATGGCTGCAATGTGGATTGCAATATTGCCTATGCCGCTCGTTTATTGGAGTGCGATTACTATTTTTACGCCGGAAAATGATTGTATTACTAAGGAAGTTAGGTTTAGTAATCGTGTGTTTACATTTTGTGCTCTGACTATAGCTAATGCTATATCGTTTACTGGGGCCTGCGTGTGGGTTCTTTTGTTGTTGTTTATTCTAGTCGGACATGTGACTAGTTTTATCAAAAAGATACTCAAACTATGATACGTATTGATTGAGGATGCTTGTCGGTGTTATTGTTGTTGCTGCTACTGTTATTGTTGTTGTTGCTATTAAATTAAATAAAAAAAACTGTTGTATTCGTTCGGTGACATACATTTACATTGTATTGGTTCAGACTCACTTAGTATATGTTTATTTACTCTCGGTGTGATTTTTTTTTTCTTGGCTGACTCTTAATTTTACTAACCTTTTTCCAAACTTGTATAGCTAAATTTGATTCCAAAATTTCAATAATAACATAACTAAGAAATCTATTATTTGAGAAAGATTTATTTATCCTAAACAAAAGATGAGCATGATTGTACGCCTACCTGTATATAAAACACCAAGGATGGGATATGAATAAGATTTATTGTAATATCTCAAATTTTAAAACTCTAGTTTGTTGGATTATATTTCTATGGAGAAAAATTAATCTTACCATTATTTGTGTTGGTTTAGGGTTTGGATAGCTTTCTTAGTCCCCACATTGGTTTTGGTATCGTTGGTACACTAGTAGGCTTTTTTTTGGGTTACCAGACAACTGGTTACTGATAGTTTTTATTTTTAGGTTGTTCGTTTATTTATTTCTATGACTAGTTCTTTTGTTTGTTTATTTATTTATTTATTTTGCATGATGTTTTGATATTAATCTTTGTCCCACCCTTTCCTAAGCCTTCTAATCTTATTGTATTCTTATTGTTAATCATATTTTTAGGTTGTATGATTATTTTCCCTTACTACATGAAACTTATACCAACTAATTTATCCAAAATCTACCAAAAGTAATTTTGTACCTAACCATTCATTATATGCCAAGTGATCTCTCTTTTCTGCCCTCTAATTTTCTATGTAACAACAATAGGGTAGATTAGCTACTGGCCATGGCCCGCCTTGCCCTGCTGGTTGCACTCTTCCTTATTTACACCCTCATCCTACGTGATTGTCTTCTTTTCATTCAAGTGCTCCGTTTGACATGTATGCTATCAATCCCTTATGCCCCTTTTATACCTATGCCTTGCTGAGATTTCATTAAGTTTTTCCTTTTGGTCTCTCTCACCTCCCTCCTCATTGCTATCTTTTGGTTGGTGTTCTTCACCTTTGTCTTGTGCCCATAATTTTGAGCCTCCTTCTCCTTGTGCATTATGGTTCTTCTTCCTTTCTCTTCTATAACATTTTAATATAGCATTTATTTATTTTTAATTAAGTAAGAGAGGTTAAGCATTTATTTTACCTTGTATAATTGATATACAATTTCATATATGTGTTTTGATTAGGAAAAAAATGGGGAAAGAACTCGATGAATTGGAAATGTGGTTGAAAACTCATGTATGTTTTCAATTTATTTTGATTTTAAGGTTATATATATATGAACTCTACCTCATCTACTGACCATTAATAACAATGATTTATACTTTATAGAAAGCAATTCTAGATGAGATTATTACACTTCCAGAAGGATCCAATGCTAATGCTTGACGTGAAATATTAAAAAAGGTGGTGGGAGAAGATATGAATGGATATGCAAAAACCTTTGGTCTTGGTGTAAAATTTCCATGATCTCACAAAAAAAGATGTGCTTTTGAGGTGGAGCGAGCTAAAAGAATAAAATCTTAGTCTAGAGTTGAGAGGTTGAAAAATGATCTCCTTGAGACTAAAGGCCTAGTAAGATATTTGACTACTATAATGCATACATTCTTGGATAATCAATTAAGTTATCACTAAATGTTGATAATTTTTTACATTCCTTCCGCAACATATCAATTTTTGGTTTATCTTTTTTCTACCACTTAAATAGTGCAAAAATGAATAAAAAATAATATTAGGTGTAACACCCCAAAATTTACTACTAAAAAATTTAATATTTTTTTTTTGCATAAGCTAATATATAAACTAAGCAGGTGTTACCACCGCACTTAACACGAGTTCGGTTCCTTACCATTCTCATATTAAGTACAAGACTAAAAAATATAATAACTTTAAACAAATATAAAGATAGAATAAGATGATAACATAAATCAACGTAAATACAATGTTAGGAGGTACACTCCAAATACATATGTTCAAAATACAACTAAAGGAAATACGAGACCTAAGAGTCCAAAAAGGATATCCGGATCCAAAACATTAGCATCGGATAACAGCGACTCTACTCCTGACCCATAGAATAAGATCACTCAACCGCAGGCTGATAATCAAAAGGATCAACAGTCTCAGCATCAAGATTCTCACACATTTCTGGGACATTACAAACAAATTTGTATGCTCCCCCAAATCAACCGGGATCGTTACGGCTCCGCAATTGGCGTCAGTACGCAATCTACTAGTAAGCTAAGTTATTTTACGAGCATAGCATTTACATGTTGAAACATGGTAAGCATGAAATATACATGGGATAAATCATAGGTAACATAAGATAATAACAATACTAAAATACTTTAGGTTATTATCTTTACTTTAGTGATCAAACACATCATTTTAATCACACCGAGTACTCAAGAGACAGATAGAACTGGCGTAAACACGACCTTCCAAGGCACAACACACTTGGGAACCACATTTACATCGGGAGGAACGGAAACTGACATAAACGCGACCTTCCAGGGCATAACGCTTCTGGGCACCACTAATACACCACTAATCCTTAAGCATGCATACCCGTATAAGCTGGTGGAATGGAGACATATAGAGTAGACTAGGGCCACCATAGTTATAACATCCCCAAAATTTACTATTAAAAAATTTTGTGTTTATTTAAAGGGAATAGAGGAAGCAAAATACAAACTATTAATTATGGGGATATTACCACCACACTTAGTACCAGACCGGTTCACTCCTACTGTTCCAGTACCAAGTACTAAGGCTAAAAGTGTAAAAAACCAATTGCTAGAAATTTAAACCATATTAAAAATCAGAGTAGCACAGTAAGCCATTTACAAGAATAAAATCCACCAATTGTAGTTACAAGAATGAAGATCACATTTAAACCAAGAGTTAAAAAGGAAAATAATGAAATCCTATCAATTTCTGGACAATCCTTACACTCTTTCCCATTGCCCACTTGAATAGCACATGAAAAATACTTGTAAGGGACTCTGCCCATTGAATAGGCAGGAGCCCCATAAATGGAACCCTTTAGTACTATGGTACTGAATAACCCTTTAAAACACACTTAAAAGCAGGCCCACAATGCAACACATGATACAATAATATATACATATATAATGAGAAATGCATACAGGACAATCACATACTTAACAAGTCCATCAAATATTAATAATTCATAATGTACAATCAATACTTCTGGGCCTTAAGCCATCAGTCCATCATTATTCAATCATCTTGGATTATATATCCATGTGAGTGCGGGAACTCCACTATTATAGCCAGTGGATCGGAATACATACAGGACAGAACGCTCCTGACCACTATTATTGTTGGTGGACCAGTCTCCAGGGCAGAATGCTCTTGGCCACTATTATTCGTCAGTGGACCTATCTGCCCCGACTCACATGGTGTTCCACTATAAGTGACTAATATTTTTTCATAATTTATTCATATCCATAATTGGCTTTATTGAGCTCGGGATCCCCCACTATTATCGCTGGTGGACCGGAATACATATACTCATCATCCAAGGCAACATGCTCCTAGGCCACTATTATATCTGGTGGATCGGTACTCACTGATACTCATGCATGCTCCTAGACCACTATTATATCTGGTGGACCGATACTCATAATCATAATCAATTTGGTCTGGCTCGTTAGTATTTCACTTTCATGATTAGTGTTTTCCCTTTTTAATCAGTACAACAATTCCATTTATTTGCCTCAATAGGGAGATCAAGATCCCAGGACGCAAAGGTACACCGATTGCACTATAAGTTACTCAATACCCTTCCACTATCAACCAAGGGACGCAAAGGTACCCTGGTCATACTGGTGCATACTACTACTCAATACCCTACCGATAAGGACACCTAATCTATAAGTATGCATACCCCCTAAATAGGTCCGTAGAGTTAGATAGAGTAAGTTATAGGGCCTGTGTGGGGCACAAAGGCACACTAGCAAATACTAGAATAATTGTGGGCTAAACCAAGTCTTTAGGGTAGCGACCCCTAAAGAGCCACTATTCCCAATTTTGAGGTCTTTTACTTTAAGTATTAGTATCTTAATTAAGGTGATCACAAAAAACACAATAATAAGATACTTATTCACTTTCAATTTTTCTGATATTATTAGATATTTCTTATTCAAATGATTATCCAAGATAACATAGAGGAATCATTAAGGCCATCATAATATCATCCACTACAAGAAACTGGTGCATTAACGACCAATTTAGTGACCAAAACTTTTTCTAGTCGCTATTGATATATTATTAACGACCACCATTAAAAGTCGTTGTTATTGGTATATCTATAGCGACCAATGTAATATTTAGTCGTTAATCGTTAATTTTTTTTGTCACTAAAGACGTTTAAGTCTAATATATATTTATATATGTTTTTATAGTAGCAAAAATTTAATAATTTTTATCTGTAGAAAATATTTACGTCTATGAATTTATTTATTTTTATGAGATAGATAAGATCTTCAAAAAATTTTATATTTAAAATTTCTACAACATCTTTATAATTTCTTTTTTATGTTTTTTTCCATTTTTATTTATAGATGATATTTTTATAAATATGTTAAATTATTATTATTCACTTAAATTTGTATAAAAAGAAAATTTATTTCTTGGATCTTTACCTAATGGTTTTTATTAAATAAAATTCAGATAAAATTATCCATTATTATATTTTAGATACTTCAAAAAAAAACACACACACACACACTCTCAGCGACCGGCCCGCCCCCCTTTTCTTACCTACTCTCTCTTCCTTTCCCGTTGCTTTCTCCTGCATTGAGGCCCGACCCCCTATTTCCCTTCTCCTTTCCCTTTCCTGCCTCTGCGTGCATTCGTCGGCCACTACCTGACCACTGCAACACAACCACTGGACGACGGCAGCACGAGAGCGAGGCAGCAGCAGCTGTGGTCGGATGAGCAGCGTGAGCAGGGAAGCAGAATGGGTCACTCGACCCTACTCCAGTGCCATTTCCACGACACCACCACGACGCCACCGTCGGCCACCTCCAGCGACGTCCACCATTGACGGAAGTTCCTCGACCTTTGACGAAGCTCCCATACCCTTTATCCGCCCTATTTTGGCTAATATTATTTGGTATAAATTATCCTAAACCCTAACTTTTGTTTTGATTAAATTTCTATGAATTAGCTTTGATTATGCTAAATTATCTGCTGAATTGAATATGTGTGTGTTGTATGATTGATTTAGATGGGTTAATTATGTGGTATATGCTTGATTTCTGAAATTTGAGAATTTTGACCCAGTTATGCAAGGATTGTTTAGAATGTTCGGAATTTGGGAATTTGGATGTGTTAATTATGTGGTAATGGCCTTTCACGACATATATATATATATATATATATATATATATATATATATATATATATATATATTAGGTATGGAATTTGGAAAAAGGTAGGTATTTATCTTTCATGGCAATGGCCTTTCTCGATATGAGATTTCAAGATTTCATGGTGATTTGCCAGGGTAGCCAGTCTGTAAAGGAGTAATATAATAAGTTTAGAAACATGGCTTATTTTTGCACCTGAGGTGGAGGCAAGTGAAGAGTTGGATATTTATCATTTTTTTAGGTCTTGAGACAAGATTGGAAAAACTACTAATGGGAGCCATATTACTTGAATGTGATATTTCAAATTTTAGGAGAGTATAAATGTTACCTTAATTTTAGCAAAAATGTAAAATAGGGATATCCTACTAAATGCTACAAGATCTCGGTAATCAACTTCAGTACCTAAGAAAAATTCCAAAATTACAATAATTAATATTTAATAGATAAAATACTAACATATTTATTTTTAAAACCATCAAAATACCCTTACATTTTAAAAATATGTAATAAAAGTTTAACCTAAAAACTCACTAATGGACAACATGAGCTATGCACACAAAGAAGGAGGGTGTAGGTTGGGGGCTGTTTTACAATGGTTGAGGACTGAAGGTGAGGCAGGGGTGGTGAAAATGGTGGCGATGATTGGTGTTGTTGGCATTCAACAGTGGAAGTGGGTAGTGGTGGTGTCAGGGCATTGTGGTGAATGTAGTAAAAAGTAAAGGCTACGATGGGGAAGAAGGTGGTGGTGTGATGATCAATGTAGGATAGCATGGTGTAGGGGCTATAGTTTGTGTGGAGGGGGTGGCCGAAAGTGATGGCAGCAGTTAAGAGGATTATAGGTGAGTGATTGGCTATAGTGAGATGTGCCGAAAGGGTGGAGGCATAATGAAAAAAGTTATATTTACCTAGGTGGTCGCTGTTGAAGTAAGGGCCTAGTAAATGGGAAAGGGACAAGCAAAAGTTGCTACAGGGAAGGAGAACAAGAAAAATAGGGCAATAGTGGAGAAAAAAGAAGAAGAAGAAGAAGAAGAAGAAGAAGAAGAGGAAAAATGTGGGGTTGGATGGACGGATGATGGAGGTTGTTATGTAGTGTGGTGATGAAAGACCTATTAGAGCCAAGCAGGGACATGGCTGGTGGTCCACAACAATAATGGTGTAAGTGTGAAGCACGAATGTTGGTGATGGTGGGAGCGAGGAAATGTGATAGGGGGAGGCTAGTGGTTGTGTTGGTGATGCAAAAAAATAGGGGAATGGCGGTGAAGGATAGCAATGGTAGTGATGGGGCTTGTAGGGATAATGGAAGAGAGTCCAGTGGTAGAGGTTGCAATGGTAGAGATTTTGGTGGTTAGTGGCACAAAGCCTGGATTTAAGTGTGCGTGAGAGGATTTTGAGAGGAGGGCTAAAGGTGAAACCAATAAAAGTTGAGAGGGGGTAGTAAGGGAAGGGTAGTGTTGAGGGAAATAAAGAAGGAAAGGGAGGGTTTGCTAGGGTGATGGAGCATAGGTCAGCAAAGAATGGTAGGGTGATAGGGATGAGGAGAGGGGTGGTTCAACAAGTGAGGGGTATGGGTGTTATGTGAGGTAAGGTGAATATAGGAAGAGTGGTTGGGCAAAAGAGAGAGAAAAAAAATGAGGACACACAAGGCTAATTCAGGGCTAAAAATGATATGTTAGAGTAGGTATGTATATATATATATCCCTACCTAAAAATGAAATTTCTCTCGCTTTCTATTTATCGTGTTTTATGTTCAAATTTTTTTACATTATGATTGATGTACAAATGGTATGGTAAGGTAGACTTATATCAATTATAGTACTAATACCTATCTCTTTTGGTATTATGCTTGGGCTAGCTTATAGTTTAGGCTTTCTTTTGGCTAATTGAACAAGACTAATTCATAGTAACAGAAGAAATAAATTTCCTATGGTGCCAAAGGGCGGTTGTTGACCCAACTTGATGTTTGTTTAAGCATCAGTGAGGCTTTATGGCTCTGTATAAACTCCTTAAGTGGAGGAAACTTAGCTCGGCTAATTAGAGCTTTGAATCATGTATGGGCTTGATTAATCTCTTATGGAACCCACCTTACATGTCAATGTGTTGAGCCCTGCATAACCTAGAGCGCCATCATAAAGTTACGGTTCAATTCTGAGTTTAACTTGGAACTATGATTTTTGGCTTCTTCTCCAGCTCGTAGTATGTTTTCTGTCCCTTTCTTTGAAGAGGATATTCACTCTAGCTTGATCCATGCATGAACCCAGCCTTATGGGTGGGTATAGTTGAATATTTTGGTCTTAACTGAATTTTCTTTAATGTCAGCTGAAAATTTCCAGAATCCTGGGGTCTAATTCTGTAATACCTCAAAGTTAAGTGGGATAAGGTTAAGGCTTAAATGGATAGATGGACTGTTTATCCCAATAAGGTGCATTATTCTTTCCAAAAATCTATTATTAGTGAACTTCAAATTTAACCTGGCTTGGCTTTGAGTATTTTAAGTTATCATTTGGTACAAGAGAGGTAGGATGAGGAAGTAGGACTTCCAGAAAGCCTTAGTTTCATGATTGTTTTGTATCATGGGAGTAAAAAAGTCAAAAGTAAGTCAAACCTGCTTTTGACTTCACACATATATATTTTTGGAAATGATTACTTACTGAGGTACCCCTCAATATATTTCACCTCTTCATGTTTAATTTTTGCCCCGCATGAAAATAAAAATATAATAAGTTATATAATAACCTCGTCTTCTATTTTCTTAGGTAAGCCAAACATTATACTTATATTATTTGGTGTGATATTTTTTTTTTTAATATGATATGTCATAGTTTATTTGATACTTATATTAATTATTATTTTTATATTTTTATTGTTGCAGATCCAACTCATTTTGACAAGCTGACTAAGTTTATTAGGTTCGGTGAATAGAACAATTAATTTTTAGGTGGCTGCTTATCATGATATTTGTGTAATACAATGATATCCTATAGTTCTTTTGTAATATATTTAAATTTGATCTTTTTGTTGTACCAGACATTTAGTACAAACTATTTGTATGAATATTTAGTTGAATGTTTATAGGCAGGTATTTAGAAAATTATATACATGTATTAAAAGGGATATATATGGATACAGGTACAGGGTTTGAGAAGATTGTAATGGAGATATATATACATACATACAGGTGCAGGGTTTGAGAAAAATATTGAAATGCCAATTATATTCTTGAATATATAATTATGGCATTTGTGACTAATAAATTATGTCGCTAATAATAAATAGATTTTAGTAGTGAAGGAAAAATTAGGTGGTATTGGTGTGATAATTTTTTATTTATTCAATTACAAAAAAACAGTGGATCGCTAATATTATTTTTGATGATATATTTTTTTCGTCGCTATTGTTTATAGCGACCAACATTATAAGCCGTCGTTATTCGCTATTGCTTTAGCGACCAACATTATATACCGTCGTTATTGCTTTAACGACCAAAAAATTTCGGTTGGTCGTTAAAGCCTTTAGCGAAGGAGCAATAACGACCACCGACGGCCAACAATTTGTTTGGTCGTTATTGACATTAGCGATCAAATTTTGGCCATTAACGACGAAATTTGTTGGTCGTTAAAAGCCTAGTTTTCTGTAGTGATCCAATTCTGATTTAGAATTCATTCTCGTGATACTTACTAATTGTCAAATACCTTTATCTTGCTATTTAGTGTTACTTGAGTCTTATTACGAAACTCCATTATCCCATCGACATATTAGATACAAATTACTAATTTACCCCTTACTTGTATAATTATTAAGTCATCCCTTCTTTACTTGCTAATTTATCGTATTACCCTCTATGTTACGTAATTACCAATTACACTTTGCTCCGTTTGGGTTACCAAGTTATTTTCCATACTTATTAGGTCACCAATCACCCTTCATAATTGTTATGCTGATCATATTTCCATTTGGTTAGTTAGATCACAAATTTGTCCTTCTCCTTTGTTATAATTACCAAATTATCCTTTTGTTGGTCAAATTACCAAATTACCCTTCTCCATTATCATAATTACCAAAATTCCCTTCTCTATTATCATAATTACCAAATTACCCTTTAGTTGGTTAAATTACTAAATTACCCTTCTCTATTATCATAATTACCAAACTACCCTTTAGATGGTTACATTACCAAATTGCCCTTCTCTATTATTATAATTACCAAATTTCCCTTCTCCATAATTATAATTACCAATTTACCCTTCTCCATTATTATAATTACCAATTTACGCTTCTCCATCATTATAATTACCAAATTACCCTTCTCCATTATTATAATTGTCAAATTACCATTTAGTTAGTTAAGTTACCAAATTGCCATTTTTCTTTATTAAATACCATTTCATCCTTCCTTTATACCAAATTACCATTTTACCCTTCTTCTTTATTAAATTACCATTTTACCCTTCCGTTACACCAATTTACCATTTTACCCTTCTGCTTACAAAATTACCATTTTACCCTTTACTCCCAAAATTACCATGATACCCGTTTACTTACAAAATTATCATTTTGTCCCGTTACTTCCAAAATTAATATAATACCTTTTTACTTACAATTTACCATTTTGCCCTTCTCCTCCAAAATTACCATAATATCCTTTTACTTACTAAATTACCATTTTACTCCTATCTTCCAAAATTACCATTTTCTCCTTTACTTCTAAAATTACCATAATACCCTTTTACTTACAAAATTACCATTTTGCCATGTTACATCCAAAATTACTATAATACCTTTTTATTTACAATTTACCTTTTTGCCCTTCTACTCTAAAATTACTATAATATCCTTTTACTTACAAAATTACCATTTTACCCTTTACTTCCAAAATTACCATTTACACCTTTACTTCCAAAGTTACCATTTTACCCCTTCCAAAATTACCATAATACCCTTAACTTCCAAAATTGCCATAATACCCTTTTACTTATAACATTACCATTTTTCCCTTTATCTCCAAAATTACCATAATATCCTTTTACTTACAAAATTACCATTTTTCCCCTTATTACACCACTTTTATGAAATTATCATCACTATATGAAATAGTAATATTAATACTCCATTCTCATTACCCAACTCCACCAGCTATTATATTTCAACATAATACTCATTAGCACCCACATATATTATGCCACATTCTTGCATAAGACATATTACTAAAATACCCCTAGGGCTCACAATAATGCTATTCATGCATTAATGGTCACAATAACAGAATATAGCCAGTACTTAACATATTCTTGACTAACAAATATCCTTCCTTAAACATTTCTTACATACATGGCATATAAACTAGCATGCTTTTCTTTTTATCAACCATACAAGAAACTACATATATCATATTAAACAACATATATCAAGCATAATAACATATTAAAAACTCTAATGTGCTAATGTAATCCACAGAATTTTTAAAAGCCTATATTTTAATAAATAAATTTTGTTTTGGATAAATTAGCTTTTAAATATTTTTAATTTAATTATTTTATGGATTTTGAGCTTATAAAACTAATTATAAATATTTAATAAGTTAAAATAAATATTTTGTTATTTTATTATACTCTTATTATTTAAATAAATTCTCAAACCCTTCTTTTACTAAAATTATCCTTTTAAACCCTTATATTTTAATTAAATTGTTAAATAAATTTATTACCCAAAATATTGTAATCTATTATTTATAAATTAAATCATTTTAATTAAAAAGAATTTTCCCTTTCCTTTTTTTTCGTTTTCCTTCTTTTCCCTTTTCTTTCTTTTCTTCTTTGGGCCACCGACCTGCTTTGGCCGCCTCTTCCTCTCCCCTGCGTGCTTGGGCCAAAGGCTCATTTCTTCTCCTTCTCCCACGCCGACGCAACACAACCCAGCCCGTCCCTCTCTTTTTTTTTCTCCCAGATTGGACTGGTCGGCTCCCCTTCTTTCCTGCGTCGGTCCAACCGCCCGTTCGCACCCCCTTCCTTTCTCTCTTCTGCCACGGCTGACCACCATTTTCTACCATTGTCGAGCACACCAGCCGCCTGCAACTACCATACTCGGCCACCACCTACCTCCCTCCCTGCCACTCCCTCTCCCTTCCTCATCATTTTCTTTCCTATTTTGAACCAAACCAACCCTTGGACCACAGCTCGCATACCCCTCTTTCTTTCCTTCTTCTTCCCTCCCTTTCCCCTACTACCGTACTGCAGCCCCAACCGACCACCTACTTCCCCTGCCTCTCCCTCTTCTTTTTCTTACCCTCACCAGCCCTTCATTCCCATAATTTCGAGCCCTCATCTCCTTCCCCCGAGCCTCTTCTCTCCTTTCTCCTCCCTCCCATTTCTTCCCTAGTTTTTGCTCGCCGCCGCCAACCGCCGTTCCAACCCCCTGCGCCGCCTTCTGCCACCACCTCCTACTGCCCTACACCCCTAAGCCACCCTCGAGCCCCTACAACTCATCCCTTCTCCACCTCTTCTTTTTCTCCCCACTTTTCTCCCTCATTGCCAAGCCTCCTGCAACCACTCCTCCCGCCGCTGTCCGGCCGCCTATGCTGCCACCAAACCCACCATTCGACACCCTGCAACCCCCTCTACCACCACCATGCCTTAGTTGGTCGAAAACAACACTTCATTTTTCCCTCCTCTTTTCCTTCCTTCTCAGCCTCTCCACCTCGACCCACCTAGGCAGCCAACTTCGCTGCCTCGCCGCCGCTATCTGCGCCGCCCTCTGCCGCCGTGAAACCATCCCCAGCCACCACCTACACCCCCTCTTCACTCCTGCACCATTCCCTTGCCATGAAACCTCCCCATATACCTCCTTTTCTAGCCTAAAGTCCCTAAACCGAGCCATCTCTCCTCCCTTCTATCTCACCCATTTCGAACCATCTCTCCCCCTTAATCTGCATGTGACTCACGCTATCCATGTAGCGTGAGCTCCCCCTTTATTTTAGAATTTATTTGGCTAAATTTTGAGGTATATTAATAATTAATTAAAGTATATTATTATTAAATAAATTTTTTATAAAGTTTTATCCTTTTAATTTCTTACTTCTAACCTAATAGTTATTGATATTACTTTTAGGTGTTAAGTTGCTAATTAAACCTTGAATCCTTAACTAGGATACCGGTAAGGTTCGATTTTTGAAGGATTAAGGTAATCTTTAAACTTCACTTAAATACATGGAAAAACATATGCTAACACATTAGGGATTTTAGTATGATTTTATGCACGTTTTGTGTTGCCTAGTATGATATATATATGGTTACTTATATTGGTTGATAAAAAGAAAAGAAACGAAAATTATGATAGCTTTTGTGCCATATGTGGAGATGATACTTAAGGAATGAGTTTGATATTTGATGGAAATGTTAAATGCTTGTCTATGATGTATTATGTTATTAATGCATGAATAATATTATTGTGAGCCTAAGGGTATGTTAGTAATATGCCTATGTAAGTATGTGATCTAGTACATGTAGTTGCTAATGAGTATTATGTTGAATAATGACAAGTTGGTGGAGTTAGATGATAAGAATGAAGTGCTAATATTGGTATTTTATGTAGTGGTGGTAAATTCATAAAAGTGGTGTAATAAAGGGGTTAAGTGGAAATTTTATAAGTGAAAAGGGTATTTTGGAAATTTTGTAGTAAAGGGGTATTTTGGTAATTTGAAAGAAAGGGGTAAAACGGTGATTTTATAAGAAAAAGGGTATTTTGGTAATTTCAAAAGAAAGGGGTGAAATGATAATTTTATAAGTAAAAGGATAAAATTACAAGTTGTGAGAAAGAAGGGTATTACGGTAAATTTTGAGGCAAAAGAACAATATGGTAATTTTATGGCTAAACGGTAAAATGATAATTTTATAAGTAAAGGGGTATTATGGTAATTTTTGGACAAAAGGGTAAAGTGGTAATTTTGGAGTCAAGGGGCAATATAATAATTTTATAAGTGGTAAGAATGGTAATTTTGGAAGTAAGGGGTAAAATAGTAATTTTGGATGAAGGAGGGTATTATGGTAATTTGCAAGCAAAAGGGTAATATGGTAAAATTGGATGTAAGGGGCAAAATGGTAATTTTTATAAATAAAAGGATATTATGGCAATTTGGAAGTAAAGGGTAGAAGAGTAATACTCACCTTTCGAGAAGGTGGGCAATCAATAGCATCAAATGTCCTACCCAAGTCCCAAGTTCATCCCTTTAGGATGACCGAGTCCTCATCTTTGGCATAGATTGGTGGGTGATGTCCCATAACCCTCTAAAGCTAATCTTCTCCAATACCCTCCTATGGGTGACGTAGAGGTAGTGGTGGAAGCTGAGGCAAATGTCGGCCAAACTCAATAAATGCCTAGAATGTCTTTTCCAAATGACTAATATGATTGCTGAGCACTATGATGACTAAATAGCTACAAGACAGAAAATGTGTTAGGCCCTAACCCTTCCTAGCTAACTAACGCATGACATGTATAATTCAAATTTCAAGGCCACTTAGGCTACTCGTCTATGATTGGTCACAAATTAATTTGTATTTTTGAAAATAAGAAAGGTTTTCTTAAATGTGAAATTGACCGTTCAAATTTAGATGAGGGATCATTGAAAACTAAATTTTGAAAACCAAAACACAGTAGTCAAAACTAAAAGCTTTGATACCTACTTATAACTCGAAATTTTTTTAGTAGTAGAAATTGGGGTGTTACAGGTGGTGGCATAAGAAAGGAGCATGGTTGGTGGTAGCTGGTAGAAGTGTGATGTTGGGTGACTTGGTTGGAGGTCAGTAGCCATTGGCGGTGACTATTAGGAAGTTGGTGGTGATGAGGCAATGGAAGTGTTGTCTCCATAGGGTAGCGACATAGAGAATCAAAAGTGAGTGGTGTATAGTTGTAAGGTGGCAAGGTAGGTAGGGAGGTTGTGACAAAAACTGCCCAAGTAAAGGGAGAAGCAATGGAAGGTGGCACTGAAGGTGGTTGGTGAATTGTGGTAGGATAGGTTAAAGAAGGGTCGTTGGGAACATAAGATAATGTCATAGGGGAGGAATAAAAATGATCAAGGCATGAAAGGGGAAAAGGAAAAAGAAAAAGAATAAAAGGAGAGGTAGCTAACGATGGTGAGTGATGAAATGGAAAAAGGATGGGAGGTGGTACTAGTGATGATGAAGGATGGCTTTGCTGGGAGTGAAACTAAATAGGGTCAAGGGAAATGAGCAGGGTAGATTAGATCATGTATGAAACCAAACAGGGATGAGGGAGGGTAATGTGATGTTGGTTGAGAAGAAGAGGAAGAGGGTGTAGAGAGCTAGATGGAACAATATAGCTGCAACTAGAATGTGTAGGAGTGACACACAGCTGGAGGGATATGTTTGGCTAAGGAAGTGAGGCATTGAGGGAGAGGTTTGGCAGATGAAAATAGTGAGGGTTATTCAGTTGTGGTTGGTTGGGCAATGGTGGAAGCAAATAGGGTAGATAGGGGAGTAGGGGAAGGGCTTCAAGGGTTGTGTTTGATTGTAGCAAGAGCTATAAGGCATGTATGAGTGTGTATGTGTGTAAGTGTAGATGGGGAAATGGAGTGGTGAAGAGGTTGATTCTTAGAGAGGGGTATTGTGTAGTGGGTTGATTTCTTTAAAAAAGAGAAGAGAGGGGGAATGAGGATTGTGTTTGTTGGGGGAAAAGTGTAAGAAAACAAAGAGGGAGAGAGGAGTGTTTGCATGTATGTATACACACATGTAGATGATTTTTTTTTTTGGTGAAGGATATTATGGTGATGGGTATGACTCAGTAGAGAGGAGTATAGTGATGGTGAAGGTTCAACAGAGAGGTAAGGTGAGGGTGATGGGGTGGTAGTGTGAGAATGGGAGGGATTCTAGGAGGAGTATTTGGGGGAGAAAAATGGGGCATGGTAAGGGGTAAATCAAAGGGTAAATTTGGTATAGTAGGGTTGGAGTATTTTAATTTAGTTTTAGGTTTAGTTTTGTTATGTTAAGGTACCTGGTAAGAAAAATAATCCGGTTCAAGATAAGTTTAATAGGAATAAAAGGTTAAAATGATCAAAGAAAAATATTTAAGAAATTATTTAGGTTATGGGTCAAAGGTTATTACTAAATAATTATGATAAGGATTAAGGGTTAGTTTTGAACAAAAAAGCTAAACACCCGAAAGAAAAGGTTATGAAGTTTTAAGTTATTACATTGAAGGTGCAACTTGTAATTGTAAAGAGGACGACATATGATCACACCTTCTAAGGATTGACACATGTGATTCCCTTAATGACATCAATTATTCCTCCATCTATGCTAATTTTTCCTTTGTCGGGCAAGAACTAGGGCAACATCTAAAACCTTAGATGTGTTGAACCTGTAATTGTACATTACACATTGATCACTACGCTCTTGAGTTCTCAATGTGTGTGTCATAGGGTTTTTGGGTTTTCTTTGTCAAAATCATTAGTTTAGGAGTCCTTTATCAAAACCTCCTATTATAAGTAAGGAAAATTATAACACCCTGAGTTGATACAACCACATGGGGATACCTTAGAGTGCTTTTGGATAGATCGGCTGGGCATAGATCAACATTAGTCCTTTTAGCGTATTATGCACTTTTCGAGAAATTTTTAAAAAATTTTAGAAACTTCCTAGGAGGTTCACCCATCCTAAAAGTTACTTTAACTGTAGAGTTCTTAGGACGGAATCACCAAAAGAATGGTATGCCATATTTATATAAGTATCCAGATCAATCCTTATAACACTCCACTCAATTTGGAGTATTACATTCACCCCCACTCAAAAAATGCAACATATTCATTATGTTTGAACTACTAACTGTCTCAATATAATTTATCCCAAGAATCATCCCACTAAGTGGCTGAATGACTTATCCAAGATCACTTCATAGTTGCAGTTTTGCTCTAATACCATTTTTAACACCTTGAGTCAATACGACCACGTAGGGGCTATCTTGGAGTGCTTTTGGATTGATCGGCTAGCTCCATAGATCAATATGAGTCCTTTTAATTTTCTTTGTCCTCACTCATGCACTTTCCGAAAATTTTTTAAAAAAATTTTGAAACTTCACAGGAGGGTTACCCATCCTAAAAATTACTCAATGGGAAGTACACTTAACTGTAGAGTTCTTAAGATGAAATCACCAAAAGGATGTATACCATGTTTATATAAGTAGCCAGATCAATCCTTATGAAACTCCACTCAATTTGGGATATTACATTCACCCCCACTCAAGGAATGCAATGTCCTCATTGCGCCTTAACTACTAACTATCTCAATACAATTTATCACAACAATTGTCCCGCTAGGTGGCTGATTGACTCATCCAAGATCAGTTCACAGTTGTAGTTTTGCTCTAATACCATTTATGACATCCTAAGTTGACACAACCACACAGAATCTACCTTAGAACACTTTCAGATTGATCAACTAACCCCACAAATCAACACGAGTTTTTTCAATATGCTTTGTCCACACTCACACACTTCCCAAAAAAATTTTAGAAATTTTCCAAAACTTCTTGGGATGGTCACCCATCCTAGTACTACTCTTGCCCAAGCATGCTTAACCGCAGAGTTCAGATGGGGTGTGATCATACTAGCAATAATGCATTGGATCCCCTCAGAACTCTATAGTTAAGCATGTTTAAGCTAGAGTAGTACTAGGATGAGTGACTCTCCTGGGAAGTTTTGGAAAAAAAAATTTAGTTTGAGTGAGGATAAAGTGTACTAAAAGGACTCTTGTTGATCTATGGGGCCAATCGATCAATCCAAAAGTGATCCAAGGTAGCCCCACATGGTTGTATCAACTCAGGGTATTAAAAAATAGTTAAGGATAAGTAACCAAATTAAATGAAGTAAAGGGAAATAGTTTCAGCCTTAAAATTTTCTCAATCATCTATTGAGTTAGCTTGTTGCTAGTTAACCCCATTATCATTTACCTAGAATGGATCCCCACATATGCTTGCTTTAGGGGTACATATGAGTTGTCTTTTCTACTTCCTCCATCTATCTGTTTGATCACCTACATGAGGATCTATACCTAAGATAGAGAATAAAAATTATAGATTAGGAAGTAATTAAAGCATGTAATGCAATATACAGAAAAATATATATGAAATAATTAATGTATACAATGTAATATGAAAAATATAAAACCAAAATATATAAAGCAATTAAGTCTTTTGTCTATGGTGTTTTAACTAGTAACGTATTATAACACCTCAAGTCGATATGACAATGTGGGGGCTATCCTAGAGTGCTTTAGGATTGATTGCCTGACCCCACCGATCAACACAAATCCTTTAACGCTATGTCCTTACTCAAGCCCTTCCTAAGAAATTTATAGAAAATATTTGAAACTTCATAGGAGGGTCCCCAATCCTAAAAATTACTCCACAGCGAACACACTTAAATGTGAAGTTCTTAGGATGGAATTACCAAAATGATGGTATACTATGTTGATATAATTAGGCATATCAATTCTTATAATACTCCCCTTAAGTTGGAGTATTACATTCACCCCCACTCAAAAAAAACAAGAAGTATCCCGCTAAGTGGTTGACTAGCTCATCTAAGATGAGTCCACGGTCACGATTTAGTTCTGATACAATTTGTAACAGTCCGAGTTAATACGACCACACAGGGGATACTCTAAAGTGCTTTCAGATTTATTAGTTTACCTCACAAATCAACACGAGTTCTTTTAATGTGCTTTGTCCTCACTCACATGCTTCTTGAGAAATTTTTTAAAAATTTCTGAAACTTCCCAAGAGGGTCACCTATCATAAAAATTACTCCATGACCAACATGCTTAACCATGAATTTTTTAGGATGGAATCACCAAGAGGATGGTATATTATGTTGATATAAGTAGCTATATCAATCCTTATAATACTCCCCTCAATTTGGGATATTACATGTATGCCCTCTTTATGTACAAAATCCAATTCAAGTACATATAACTCTTTTTGCTTATATATCCACTTATGATCCATATTGATAAGTAAAATCTCCGAAATTATATATATAAAAAAAAAGATGGAAAATCTCACAATATTAGCCAAACCAAGTGAAATCCACTAGCTATTCCACCACAACAACATTTTTACTATAAATATCTAGCACATGATATTCACAATACTATCTCTTTTCTTTATATACCTTGCTTTTAGAAATAGGTTGATGTTATAGCTAGTAAATTTTTTCCACTTCCCAAGACATATCGAAGAAAAAAATACAAACATACATAGTATAGATATGCATCATAATAACATTTATATTATAAATATACACAACTTAGTTCAAATTTGCAAAGGAAAAAAATAAAATTTTATAGTATTTTAAAAATACATACTTGTGGAACATATCTTAAATTTAAGCAATATAAATGGAAGAATGTAACATACTGTGAGTAGAGGAGAAGTAAGACAACGACAACAAAGATGAGACAAAGAAACATTAGGAAAACTAGAGGTGGAGGTTGCTAGCGGAGACGGTAGGGGAACATTATCCTCACACGGTGCTAATGGCACTACTACAAAAACGGGAAATAATAACGGGACATTAATAACGGTAGTTCGAAAACCGTTGTCAAACGCGTGAAAATTAATGGGCGGGAGAGTTTTGATAACGGTTCTAGTTAAAAACCGTTATTAAAAGGGCAATGTTAAAATTTGGACGGATGTTTTAATAACGGTTTTATGTAAACCGTTATTAAAAGAGGATTTAATAACGGTTCATATTAGAACCGTTGTCAAAAGTCATAAGCTTTTAATGACAGTTCCTAGAAGAACCGTTATTAAAACCCCAAAATCCAACTTTTATTTTGCTCAGTTCTGTTTCGAGCCAAAGTTTTCATACTCTCTGCACCTTCATTCTCTTGTTCTCCTTCTCCTTGCAAACCCTCGCACCACCACACCGTTCACCACCAACTCGCACCACCAAACCGGCTCCTCTCAAGTAAAGGAAACCCTCGCACCGCCAACTCTCCACGATGCCTCTGCCATTGTCAGCTCTGCATATGTGTGCTATCATTGTTCCGAAGCTAGCTAGCACTTGCACCTTCATCCTCCGTCGTGTTTGAAGCCCTTGACTCTCTCAACATTCTCATCGTCATGTTTGTAGCTAGCTCACTTTATGTATGTGTTTGTTCTTCCTCTCGTAACTTTTTATCTACTTATATATGTATATATATATAAATGCATGCATGATGCTACAGTGTTTCGTTTGTTTGTTATTGAAAGATTGTGGTTTGTCATTCGAAAATGTGTTGTTGAATGTGTTGGTTGAAAATTTTGCTGTTTGTTGTTGAATTTGTTGCATTATTGTTATATATTAATAAATGCATGTGTTGGCCGAGACCTTTACATATATATATAATATGAATGTGAGTGTAGAATTATATATATTTTCACTTGCATGTGTTGGCTGCAGGGGGTTTTTTGTGGTTTAGGGTTAGGTTTTATTATAATAAATTATGGTTAATTAGCTAGGGTTAGGGTTAGGGTTAGGGTTAGTATTAATATCTTTTTGGAAACGTGTTAGCATGATTCGTATATATATATATATATAGAGAATAGCATGATACATTTGAGATTAATTCTTTCTAAGCATGATTCGTATCGATAATATAATGGTACATTATTATGCTCAATACATAACATTCTAAAATTATTTATTTATTTATTTATTGTAGAGATATGGCCAACAAAAACATTGATAAGGATAGCAGTGATGAAGAAGGGAAGAGAGGACCAACGATTATGAGAATCATCATAGACATGAGGAATAGAGGAGAAGTAGTCGAGTTGGGATGGAATACTTACAATCTTCCCATCGGCCCTTACGCAGATATGTTCTTGACCTACATTTCACTTGTGACCCGTAACCGTGTTCCTATCTCCTGTAATAATTGGAAGCAGGTTCCACAGGGTCATAAGGAGTATATTTGGCAGAAAATCATGGTAAATATGTTATTTTATGTAATCATTTTTGTATGTCAAATGTTATTAATTTTATTACATTAACATCGGTATACATCTACATGTCTTATTTTGCAGAGAGTGTTCAATGTCTCAGAGAGTAGGAAGAAATGGCTTCTTAGACATTGTGGGGAGCATCTAAGAACCTTTAGGTCATATTTAGCTTGTAGAAAAATGTATAGAAAGAGGGATGGTTCTCTACGACAGAACCCACCCAAACGATATGGTTTCATCGATCAAGAAAGTTGGAACCAATTCATTACTTATCGTCATACGGGGGATTTTAAGATACTTGTTAGATAACAATTAAACTTTTTGTATCAATCCCAGTAGTATGATTAATATTGAAATAACCATGTCATTATGTTTTGGCTTGTCACATAGGAAAAAAGTACCCTAAATAAAGAGATTGCCAAGCAAAATAAATACCGCCATAATATGGCTCGCAAAGGCTATGCGGGCCTTGAAGAGGAGTTGGTATGCATTTTGTGATTATCTATTTACATGTAAATGTTGAATTTTATAATAATATTCTTAATTAAGAATATTTTTTGATTTGTAGCTCCTAGCCCAAGACTTGGACCCATGTACCTCGTCCATCAATATTGGTACATTATGGAAGAAGGCTAGAGCAACAAGAGATGGATATGTTAAAGAATATGTTGATGTTGCAGCCAAAAAAATTGTAAGTTTGTAGATATCTAGAACCCTACTTAGTTTTCTTTTAGAAAACTATTATATTATGTTTATTCCTATAAGTTAAATTTACAGGACGAACTTGAAACGTCAAAAGGTGAGGAGGTGGACCAATATAGCATTGTGTCCTAGGCTACAAGAATTGTAGAACACCCTGGAAGATACAGGGGCCTTGGATTGGGTATTACGAGAACGAGCATATGTGGTCGATCTCGTGGTTCTCTTAGCACTAATGAGCAAGTCGCCATCCTCACCCAAAAATTGAACGTGTCATTTGAACGGATGGCAACAATGGAGAAAGAGTTGTCATTTATTAAATCTCAAGGGTATAAGCCATCCGATTCAGTAGACCATGATCAGCTTCACATACCTAATGTAAATAGCGTTAGAGATAGTTGTGAAGCTGATGCATTTCTTTCTACTCTTCCTGAGGTAAGCATTATAAACTATGAATTGTTATTAAATGTATTCGGTGTAATAAATTATTAATAATGTGTAATATTTTTGTTTAGGGTTTTCATAAATGTGACTTATTAGAGAATGACCTTTCAACAATTTTGGCAAAAGGAAGGGTCCGCATCAGTCACAGTACCGAAACGCAGACAATCCACGGGTAGAATTTAGCCCTAAATACAAGGCCGGTGAGTATTAACACTCCAATCATTAACAGTGCACACTTGCCTTGTTATAAAGAGGGCGATGTGGCAACTACAGTATTAGAAGCTCATAGAAGCTTCGTGGCTTGGCCTGCAGATCAAATACGTCTCACTACTGAAGAGGTATTGACATTTGACATCTTCATTAGACCTTGTTTGGTAGTTACACTATATATACCTTTTTCATATATATATATATATATATATTTATATGCTCAATATATATTTTGTTTAATATTATCAATTAAGGAATCAAAAAAGAAGACTGCTTTTGCTAGTAAAACCAAGAGAGGTACTAGCAGAACGAGCAACACAAAATAGGGTGCTGCGAAAGAAAAGAGAGCTAAATCTGAAAAATCAGTTGCCCTACAAAAAATTCCTTCTTCAGATCAGCAAAGCCAACCTCCACCAGCATTAGCTATATTATATTTTTATGCCCAAAACTACCTCAAGGACAATTATATTTTCATTGATTGTCGTCCTGAGTATGTTGGGAGGGACAATGCTACTTACATGGTATCGACGGCTGACATAAGCGACATTTATAATCAATAATGGATGTCAACCATAAGTTTCGCCGTCTATGTCACGTAAGTATTATTTCATTTTGAGATTTTAGTACTCTTAACTTATATAATTGGAATTTTTATGACCTCTTATATGAGTTATTAGTTATTAACAAATATGCATTGTTTTTGTCGTCCATAGGTTGGTAGCTACTCGATCTGCGATGGAGGGAATGTTGTCCTCTATTGTGTTTGTGTGCCCATACTACATAGCTGACAGTAGTACAATAAGAGAGGGTAGGCACATAAACTATTTAGCGTGATCGCATTTTGATTGAGGGACACAACAAGTTCTATCTCATTCCTCACCTCGCAACTGAACATTGGGTTTTATCGACATGTTAGTATACTTTTCACTTCTTACTTCTTTAGCTTATTTATACATATATTCGCCTAGCTTTCATTATTTGAGGTATATATGCGTACTTACAATATTGTGTATCCAACTCTATGTATTAGGGCACTACGGACAACATATCAGAGGAGAGGTGGGAATGGTGTCCCAGACCCAAAGAATGTTCAATACGAGCCTGTCATAGTAAGTAGGAAGGTAACTATTTCGTATTTTATTTTAATTAAAATTAATATGTAATAGTTAGAGAGCTAACTAAATTCATTTGATAGTGTCCACAACAGCAAAATGACAAAGATTGTGGATACTATGTATGTAGAGCAATGGATCTGATAGTCCAAAATAAATTGGTCAACATAGATCCAAGCCATGTATGTTTTCTTTTCAATATTTTTCCATTAATGAATCATGACATATATGTTTGGTACTTGACGTAAGTGCTAACTGTATATTAATCAAAACTTGGGATTTGTAGTTTTTCACCAATGATTATGCACAAGCCCAGCAATACAATGTTGAAGAAATTGATGAAGTGAGAGAGCAATGGGCCAAGCATGTGCACTCATTTATTCAGTATTAGGCAGAGATCTAGCTATATATTCTACATGCATGTTCAGGTTTATATTTTGTCTATGTCTTTAAGTTTTCTAAGCTAGATTTATGAACATTTTGCTTTGGGATGTAGAGCTACCAAGTTGTGGTATGCCTACCAATTTTGATTCTTGAGTATATATGTCCAGTGTATTGACAAGGGATTGATTGAAATTATGGTGTGACTGCAGATTTGTTATCAATTGATGTTATTTTACAATGCAGATTTGGTAATTATTTGAACATACAACTGTGTATGTGGGCAGGAACAAAACTGCAAAAACTAAAAAAAAAAAAACTAAAGTTTTAATAACGGTTCTTATGAAAACCGTTATTAAAACCTTGTTTTAATAACGGTTCTTATGAAAACCGTTATTAAAACCTTGTTTTAATAACGGTTCTGATGAAAACCATTATTAAAATGTAGGTTTTAATAACGGTTCTTCTAAAACCGTTATTAAAACTCAGTTTTTAATAACGGTTTTAATAAGAACCGTTATTAAAAATGTACATTTAATCTCAAATTTATGCTCGTTTAATACGTATTAGGATTTAATAAATGCCTAAATAATGTCAGCAAGTGTAGTTGGATGATGTTTTAACAACGGTTTTCTTATAACCGTTATTAAAACCCTATTTTTTAACAACGGTTTTTCTGAAAAACCGTTATTAAAAATGCATTTTATGCTCAAATTGGCGGGTTTTTTTATATTTTTGATAACGGTTATGAACCGTTATTAAAGATTTAATAACGGGCACTTTAATAACGGTTGAAAACCGTTATTAAAACTATAAAATAACCGTTATTAAAATTGCTTTTTGGGATAGTGTTGTAATACCCCGTATTTTTAAAATCAAGATTTATCTAGCTTAATGATTTTATTAGCGTAATTTGATGTAAATAATTAATTATTCTAATTTCGTTTCGTTTTACAGATTTATCGATGATTTCGAATTCATAATTGAATGTAATTAATCATTGTCGTTGCGAACCATTCTAGACAAATTCGTTCACGACAGTGATTTTATTATATTCTTATGATTTCGATCTTCGGTTAAAATATATATATTCCCGTTCTTTCTCGTATTTTGGGTTTTAATATTTTTAATTCGTCTGCGATTATATCTTCGTCAGGTGATTACGACCTTGTTTTGGAGTTATATTTCGTTAACGAAATATATTATTTGAATTATAGAATTTCTATTTAAATAGTTAAATTTATTTTAATAATTTGATCCGTAGAAAATACTTCCAACTTTAAATTTATTCGTTTTCGGTAATCGCTAATATTTTCGGAAAGTTTCAAATTGAAAAGATTTTTGGAGTTTATTTATGAAATTCCTTCGGGAATTAATTCCCTTTCGTTTTATTCTTTTTGATTTAAAAAAAAAAAACCGATTTCAGAAATTATTTAAATTAGCCTTGGGTTATTCGAATTTGACTTAAAGATTTTAGTATATGTTTTTAAATAATTTTTCGAGGTCTTATAATACATTTCCGTAAATAATATAAATTTTGTGTTCGCTGTTAAATCCTTCTGAAAATGTTTTCAAAATTCTTTATATAGCCTTTTTACTAATTTTAAGCTTTCGGATCCGGTCAAAATAAATTTTTGATTAAATGAATTTTAGATAAAATCTTCTACTAATATTTTGATGTTTTTGGTATTTTATCTAATGTGTATTTGTAAAAAAAAAAAAAAAAAAAAAAAAAAAAAAAAAACCTGCCCCGGCCCGACCGAACCCCTCCCCCTTTTTCTTTTCCCTCTTCTCTCCCTTCTCCTATCTTTCCCTCCCGTCGGCCCACTGTTCCCGCAACCCTAACCCTAGCCGACCCCGCCCCTCGCACCTCTCCATCTCCCCAGCTGCCCCTCCTTGCTCCTCCCCGCTCCGGCCAACCTCGCCAGCCCTCGTCGGCCTCAACCTGCAGCAGCAGCCGAAGCATTAGCCACCGAAGCAGCCGCGCAGCACCGGCAACGAACCGCAGCAGGGCAGCGACAGGTCGCGCAACTCACGCCACCGTCCGGCTCCGGCGAGCGCCGTTGACCACCGGCGAGCAACCCCCGGGCCCCAACGAAGCTTCCCCGGCCTTCCCTTGCCCCGATTCGTCGGTTTTTCGTTTGGTATAATTTCCGAAAAACCCTAACCTTATTTTGATTAATTGGGTATGGATTGGCTTGTAAAAAGCCAAATTGATTGTTTGTTTATGTATGTATATGCTGTAAGATTGATTTGGATAGGTTAATTGTATGGTTGTGTCGGAATTTTGGAAAAATTGGATTTTTAGCCGGGTTATGCCCAAATTTTTCGGATCCGCCCGTTTTTACGATTTCGGACAAATTGATTATACAATATGTTTTAAAATGTACCCAATTTCATTTTAAAACCGTCAATTTGAGAAATTTATGCAGGATTTATCGGAATTTGATTCCTAGGTCAAATTTTGGGTGTAATGAAATTGGGTCGTATAATTGGGCCGTTCCGCTTAATTGATTTTATAATATTGTTTAAAATGTATTTAATTTTATATTGGAAGTGTTGATTTGGAAAAATTGTGCGTAATTTATCGAAATTGAATTTTTAGGTCAAAACTCCCGCGGGTCTAAATTGGATTTTGTGATTGGGTTATTTTATTCAATTGACTATATAAATTATATTAGAATATGTTTAATTACATTTCTGAACCGTCAATTGGTATGTTTTGGCAATAACTGATCGGGTTTGCGTTTCGGGCTAAAAACCCTAATTGTGCTAAATTGGGTATTTCCTTTATTGATTTTGATCAATTGATTATTTGATATGTTATAAAATGTGTTTAATTGTATTTCTAAACATTTAATTTGATTAAATTTATAGAATTTTACCGAATTGCATTTTCGGGCCTAAAACCCTAGATTTAAGTAAGATTACGAGATTGAGTATTTGTATAATTGTTTTTCTAAAGTTAGATTTATAGAAGTAGTTGAAATGATCCTAATTACCTTCTAATACCTTTAAATTGTAATTAATTGATTTGAATTACTTGAGTTGTGTCATGGGCTTTAAAACCCTAATTTTAAAAATGGATTGTTTGGAATTGGTTAATCGGAAGATTGTTTTGTTGAAATTGATTATCTGGATTTATCTGAAATTAGTTTAATTGTATTTTAAAACTATCAATTTGAGGTAATCAAAGTAATTTGGTTGATTCGTAATTAGGCATTTAAAACCCTAATCTTTGGGGATGATTTTGTAGAATTAATTTTGCTATGTGTAGTTTATCTAATCGATTTCTATCGGGTCTAGGAAAGCTTTCTCGTGGACCCTCGAACTAGGGATCCCTCTCCCTCTCATTTCGCTTAGCTAACTTCGGATCCAGGTAAGTCTCTACTTACCCCTACCTGTGGGTGTTTAGTAAGGGCGTAACTAAGGCCGTCTGTGTGTATTACATGTTTTTACTTGCCATGGATGCCTCGTATGGTTATATGTTGTATCATGTGTATGTTATATGTTCTACTGTGTAGTGCAGCATGGAACCAAGGTACGTTCCCGTGCTCTTGTCTGTATGTACTAATATGGTATGGTACAAAGATGAGGTAGTGTGATGTGACATGCATGCTAGGTGTTTTGATGGGGAATTGTGGAGTGGGGGATTTGAAAGAGAAAAATAAACAACTAAGATAACCAAAGGGAAGTATGCTGGTTAACATAAGTATGGATGACCTAAGGAATTCATAATTGGGAGATGATGAGGAAAAGGGGGAATTGAATAAAAGGGGAGAGTGGGAGAAACTAATGTTGCATGGGAAAATTAGGGTTTGCATGAGAATGATAGGGTTGGCATGGTGGAAATGATAGGGTTTGCATGGGGAGATTAAGGTCCGCATGGGGGCGGACCATACGTATAAAAAGTTACCTTGGGACGTGGGGAGACTAATGGAAAGTTGTTTGGGAGTTTGGAGGCTCGAGGTGAGAAATAGTACGTGGGATAAATTAAGGGTACATAGGGACCAACTAGGGTTTGGGAAGGAAACCCTAACTTAAGAAGGTGGAAAAAAAAAGGAAGAAAATAATAAGAATAAACGAGGAGGAGTGAGGCATGAGGGAGAGTCGAGTCTGTGAGTCATGATTTGGGTTTTTAACAGTTTTGGACGGAGAATAGCACGTGGAGTATTATAAAGGTATGGAGGAGACAAAATTAAGGTTTGGAGTGATCAACTCTGGGTCGTTGTGATTAAGTAGGGTTGGAGTAGCTAATTGTGATTTGTCGAGGATAATTAAGGTTTGGGATGGCTAAGTATGGTTGTTATGGTAAAATAGGGTTAAAAGTGGTCAACCACGGTTTGGTGTGGACAATTAGGGTTGGTTATGATTGCTTAGAGTTGTTTGGTGTTATCATGTGTATTTATGGACTAAAGTGTAGTTATGAATGTGTGATTTTATTTGTTGTGACGTGTATAGTATAAAGAGAATGATTTATGCATGTCAATGGTGTGATGTAATTTAATAAGACATTGATAAGACATTAATTACGTAAAGTGAAAGATGTCGAGCCGAGCCTGCGATCCGGTCCACCGGCTATAATAGTGGATCAGAGGCGTTCTGCCCTGTGCGATATTTCCGGTCCACCGGCTATAATAGTGGATCAGAGGCGTTCTACCCTGTGCGATATTTCCGGTCCACCGGCTATAATAGTGGGGGTTTTCGCGCTCGACAAACCAAACTTATAAGTTAATCCATGGGAAAGATACTAAGTACTTAAAGCGAAACACCATGTGAGTCGGGGGCTGCGATCCGGTCCACCGGCTATAATAGTGGATCAGAGGCGTTTTGCCCTGTGCGTATATTTCCGGTCCACCGGCTATAATAGTGGATCAGAGGCGTTCTGCCCTGTGCGATATTTTCCGGTCCACCGGCTATAATAGTGGGGCTCCCGCACTCACATGGGTTAATGAAGAAATGTGTGGAATGGACTTATTACTATTTATGAGAATAAAAGGACAAAGTACCGAGGAAACATTCACCGCTTTCTTGCATGTTATTGTATGTGGTCTATGTGCTGAACTTGTAATATATGTCCTAAGTGCTGGCCTTAGCTCGTCCGTCACACTATGAGTGTATGGCGAGACTCATGCTGTGGGTTGTGAGTATGTATGTTATTGTATTAACGTATTGTACTATAATTTAATATGCGCTTGATGAGATCTTTCTTATAAGATAAGGTAGCGAGACTTACTCAGTACTGGACCCGTACTGATACTACACTGATTGAATGGGTCCTGTGATGATCCACTAATGGTGGGGAGCAGACCTCTTGTGCAGGTTGATACTGAGTTGGGGTGGAAGACTTGCCTTGAGTGAGTAGGCGATCCGGATTTTTATTTTCGGGATTTGTTTTGTTTAATTGTATTTACCCTTGAAAGTTTGCAAGTATTGTATTTAGATTTCTAAAGGTTTTGTAATTGACTTTAAATTTCTCGGACTCTGTTAAGTGGTTACTATTCGGATTTAATTGTTTGATTGGATTTAAAATTCAGATTTAATTGTTTGACAGGTTTTAGCCTTGCATCTAACATGAGATAGATGGTGGACATTTATCTTGTGTTAGATGTGGCGGTAACATTTCCCAAATTCGCTCCTAGCTTCCGCTTTAATCTTTCAAAAATTTTTTTTTTCAGGAGTGAAATTTGGGGGTGTTACAAGTTGGTATCAGAGCTTTTGGTTGTTGAGAACCGGGTTTCGGTTAGAGATTCGGTTCTCACGATCCTAAATGTTTAAAACGAAAATGTATTTCACCTCTTTCAAGGGATTTTTTTTATTATTATCCGGATTAGCTTGTGAGGATAGTGTGATCGGGTAGTGTAAGTGGCCTTGTGACTTGTTGTTGTAATTATGTCATTGTATATGATCGTTTGTTGTTTTACGTGCCCGATTTGTGTTATGTCTGCATTTTATATGTCGTGATTATTATGGTTTTGTAATTAGTTTGCTCTTAAGGGGGTAGTGACCCCACTAGGTTAACCCTAGTTTTGCAGGTTTAGCAGATTAAAAACCTTAACGCATACCTTGTCGGATATAGCATGATGTGACAGGAGTCGTAATCTATTTTGGTTGAGTAGTTTCAATTTTTGGGTTGTAATAAAGTTGGGATTGTAACCCTAATGGTGATGTTTGAATAGATGTATCATTTTCAATTGGGAGAAACTTAGCACTGTGATATAATAATAATGATAATGTTGAGGTTTAGATGGAGGTGTTCGGGTTTATAAATAGAGTGTAGGGTGCCTAAATTACCCTAGTGATCTTAATGATGCAGTATAGCTTTCATTATGGGTTTATATCTAGTTTTCATCGATTATCATTCAATCACAGGTTGTTTCTATTTTGTATTTTGTGTTAGTAATTTTGGCATGTATGAAGACCCTTCCTTAGAAAGTAGGCATATTTTCTTTTCTGGTTGCTCGTGAGTGATAGTGTATTAAGTTTTGTCTGGTATGAGGAGAACTATTAACGAATAGGAGATAAATAAGAATTGTGGGCTCGAATGTTGTAGTTGCTACATTAGTAGCATTTTCGAAATTAAGTGTGTAGACTATCATGGTTATATCGTGGATAGAGAACTTGTTAGCAAAGTGTTTTGGGTTTAAGAATTCCCTTTGACCTAGATGTATGTGGTTGGTGTTTTTGGAGGACCTTTTGTGACTCGTTAAGCTAAGTATTAGCCTTGTTTTCTTGTATAATGCCATAGAGACAACTCTTTGCGTAAAGTTTTATGTGCATATTATGTATTGGTTGTATTATTAGAGTTGTGTAACCCTTATGGTTTTCATTCCTTTATTCTCTTTGAACTCCACGTGATACTTTTGTTATTCTCTTGTAAGACTTTATTTTAACGACAGTATTTTCGTAACTTATTTGACCTTAAGTCCGTATTTCTTCCTTGTTTGAATTCCATTGTATTCGATCTATTAGATATCAATTTTTCTCTCTTTTACTTTACTTCCTATGCCATGTTTTGAATCAACTTTGCTTGGTTTGGTTTCGTAAACACCATTTTATTTTATTCAGATTTACTTTAACCTATTGATTGTGGTCAATGTTTTATTCAATTGTTTGTCAAGCTTCCACTACCTAAGTTTTCCCGAACTTCGGGGACGAAGTTCCTTTTTAAGGGGGTAGTGATGTAATACCCCGTATTTTTAAAATCAAGATTTATCTAGCTTAATGATTTTATTAGCGTAATTTGATGTAAATAATTAATTATTCTAATTTCGTTTCGTTTTACAGATTTATCGATGATTTCGAATTCATAATTGAATGTAATTAATCATTGTCGTTGCGAACCATTCTAGACAAATTCGTTCACGACAGTGATTTTATTATATTCTTATGATTTCGATCTTCGGTTAAAATATATATATTCCCGTTCTTTCTCGTATTTTGGGTTTTAATATTTTTAATTCGTCTGCGATTATATCTTCGTCAGGTGATTACGACCTTGTTTTGGAGTTATATTTCGTTAACGAAATATATTATTTGAATTATAGAATTTCTATTTAAATAGTTAAATTTATTTTAATAATTTGATCCGTAGAAAATACTTCCGACTTTAAATTTATTCGTTTTCGGTAATCGCTAATATTTTCGGAAAGTTTCAAATTGAAAAGATTTTTGGAGTTTATTTATGAAATTCCTTCGGGAATTAATTCCCTTTCGTTTTATTCTTTTTGATTTAAAAAAAAAACCGATTTCAGAAATTATTTAAATTAGCCTTGGGTTATTCGAATTTGACTTAAAGATTTTAGTATATGTTTTTAAATAATTTTTCGAGGTCTTATAATACATTTCCGTAAATAATATAAATTTTGTGTTCGCTGTTAAATCCTTCTGAAAATGTTTTCAAAATTCTTTATATAGCCTTTTTACTAATTTTAAGCTTTCGGATCCGGTCAAAATAAATTTTTGATTAAATGAATTTTAGATAAAATCTTCTACTAATATTTTGATGTTTTTGGTATTTTATCTAATGTGTATTTGTAAAAAAAAAAAAAAAAAAAAAAAAAAAAAAAAAAAACCTGCCCCGGCCCGACCGAACCCCTCCCCCTTTTTCTTTTCCCTCTTCTCTCCCTTCTCCTATCTTTCCCTCCCGTCGGCCCACTGTTCCCGCAACCCTAACCCTAGCCGACCCCGCCCCTCGCGCCTCTCCATCTCCCCAGCTGCCCCTCCTTGCTCCTCCCCGCTCCGGCCAACCTCGCCAGCCCTCGTCGGCCTCAACCTGCAGCAGCAGCCGAAGCATTAGCCACCGAAGCAGCCGCGCAGCACCGGCAACGAACCGCAGCAGGGCAGCGACAGGTCGCGCAACTCACGCCACCGTCCGGCTCCGGCGAGCGCCGTTGACCACCGGCGAGCAACCCCCGGGCCCCAACGAAGCTTCCCCGGCCTTCCCTTGCCCCGATTCGTCGGTTTTTCGTTTGGTATAATTTCCGAAAAACCCTAACCTTATTTTGATTAATTGGGTATGGATTGGCTTGTAAAAAGCCAAATTGATTGTTTGTTTATGTATGTATATGCTGTAAGATTGATTTGGATAGGTTAATTGTATGGTTGTGTCGGAATTTTGGAAAAATTGGATTTTTAGCCGGGTTATGCCCAAATTTTTCGGATCCGCCCGTTTTTACGATTTCGGACAAATTGATTATACAATATGTTTTAAAATGTACCCAATTTCATTTTAAAACCGTCAATTTGAGAAATTTATGCAGGATTTATCGGAATTTGATTCCTAGGTCAAATTTTGGGTGTAATGAAATTGGGTCGTATAATTGGGCCGTTCCGCTTAATTGATTTTATAATATTGTTTAAAATGTATTTAATTTTATATTGGAAGTGTTGATTTGGAAAAATTGTGCGTAATTTATCGAAATTGAATTTTTAGGTCAAAACTCCCGCGGGTCTAAATTGGATTTTGTGATTGGGTTATTTTATTCAATTGACTATATAAATTATATTAGAATATGTTTAATTACATTTCTGAACCGTCAATTGGTATGTTTTGGCAATAACTGATCGGGTTTGCGTTTCGGGCTAAAAACCCTAATTGTGCTAAATTGGGTATTTCCTTTATTGATTTTGATCAATTGATTATTTGATATGTTATAAAATGTGTTTAATTGTATTTCTAAACATTTAATTTGATTAAATTTATAGAATTTTACCGAATTGCATTTTCGGGCCTAAAACCCTAGATTTAAGTAAGATTACGAGATTGAGTATTTGTATAATTGTTTTTCTAAAGTTAGATTTATAGAAGTAGTTGAAATGATCCTAATTACCTTCTAATACCTTTAAATTGTAATTAATTGATTTGAATTACTTGAGTTGTGTCATGGGCTTTAAAACCCTAATTTTAAAAATGGATTGTTTGGAATTGGTTAATCGGAAGATTGTTTTGTTGAAATTGATTATCTGGATTTATCTGAAATTAGTTTAATTGTATTTTAAAACTATCAATTTGAGGTAATCAAAGTAATTTGGTTGATTCGTAATTAGGCATTTAAAACCCTAATCTTTGGGGATGATTTTGTAGAATTAATTTTGCTATGTGTAGTTTATCTAATCGATTTCTATCGGGTCTAGGAAAGCTTTCTCGTGGACCCTCGAACTAGGGATCCCTCTCCCTCTCATTTCGCTTAGCTAACTTCGGATCCAGGTAAGTCTCTACTTACCCCTACCTGTGGGTGTTTAGTAAGGGCGTAACTAAGGCCGTCTGTGTGTATTACATGTTTTTACTTGCCATGGATGCCTCGTATGGTTATATGTTGTATCATGTGTATGTTATATGTTCTACTGTGTAGTGCAGCATGGAACCAAGGTACGTTCCCGTGCTCTTGTCTGTATGTACTAATATGGTATGGTACAAAGATGAGGTAGTGTGATGTGACATGCATGCTAGGTGTTTTGATGGGGAATTGTGGAGTGGGGGATTTGAAAGAGAAAAATAAACAACTAAGATAACCAAAGGGAAGTATGCTGGTTAACATAAGTATGGATGACCTAAGGAATTCATAATTGGGAGATGATGAGGAAAAGGGGGAATTGAATAAAAGGGGAGAGTGGGAGAAACTAACGTTGCATGGGAAAATTAGGGTTTGCATGAGAATGATAGGGTTGGCATGGTGGAAATGATAGGGTTTGCATGGGGAGATTAAGGTCCGCATGGGGGCGGACCATACATATAAAAAGTTACCTTGGGACGTGGGGAGACTAATGGAAAGTTGTTTGGGAGTTTGGAGGCTCGAGGTGAGAAATAGTACGTGGGATAAATTAAGGGTACATAGGGACCAACTAGGGTTTGGGAAGGAAACCCTAACTTAAGAAGGTGGAAAAAAAAAAGGAAGAAAATAATAAGAATAAACGAGGAGGAGTGAGGCATGAGGGAGAGTCGAGTCTGTGAGTCATGATTTGGGTTTTTAACAGTTTTGGACGGAGAATAGCACGTGGAGTATTATAAAGGTATGGAGGAGACAAAATTAAGGTTTGGAGTGATCAACTCTGGGTCGTTGTGATTAAGTAGGGTTGGAGTAGCTAATTGTGATTTGTCGAGGATAATTAAGGTTTGGGATGGCTAAGTATGGTTGTTATGGTAAAATAGGGTTAAAAGTGGTCAACCACGGTTTGGTGTGGACAATTAGGGTTGGTTATGATTGCTTAGAGTTGTTTGGTGTTATCATGTGTATTTATGGACTAAAGTGTAGTTATGAATGTGTGATTTTATTTGTTGTGACGTGTATAGTATAAAGAGAATGATTTATGCATGTCAATGGTGTGATGTAATTTAATAAGACATTGATAAGACATTAATTACGTAAAGTGAAAGATGTCGAGCCGAGCCTGCGATCCGGTCCACCGGCTATAATAGTGGATCAGAGGCGTTCTGCCCTGTGCGATATTTCCGGTCCACCGGCTATAATAGTGGATCAGAGGCGTTCTACCCTGTGCGATATTTCCGGTCCACCGGCTATAATAGTGGGGGTTTTCGCGCTCGACAAACCAAACTTATAAGTTAATCCATGGGAAAGATACTAAGTACTTAAAGCGAAACACCATGTGAGTCGGGGGCTGCGATCCGGTCCACCGGCTATAATAGTGGATCAGAGGCGTTTTGCCCTGTGCGTATATTTCCGGTCCACCGGCTATAATAGTGGATCAGAGGCGTTCTGCCCTGTGCGATATTTTCCGGTCCACCGGCTATAATAGTGGGGCTCCCGCACTCACATGGGTTAATGAAGAAATGTGTGGAATGGACTTATTACTATTTATGAGAATAAAAGGACAAAGTACCGAGGAAACATTCACCGCTTTCTTGCATGTTATTGTATGTGGTCTATGTGCTGAACTTGTAATATATGTCCTAAGTGCTGGCCTTAGCTCGTCCGTCACACTATGAGTGTATGGCGAGACTCATGCTGTGGGTTGTGAGTATGTATGTTATTGTATTAACGTATTGTACTATAATTTAATATGCGCTTGATGAGATCTTTCTTATAAGATAAGGTAGCGAGACTTACTCAGTACTGGACCCGTACTGATACTACACTGATTGAATGGGTCCTGTGATGATCCACTAATGGTGGGGAGCAGACCTCTTGTGCAGGTTGATACTGAGTTGGGGTGGAAGACTTGCCTTGAGTGAGTAGGCGATCCGGATTTTTATTTTCGGGATTTGTTTTGTTTAATTGTATTTACCCTTGAAAGTTTGCAAGTATTGTATTTAGATTTCTAAAGGTTTTGTAATTGACTTTAAATTTCTCGGACTCTGTTAAGTGGTTACTATTCGGATTTAATTGTTTGATTGGATTTAAAATTCAGATTTAATTGTTTGACAGGTTTTAGCCTTGCATCTAACATGAGATAGATGGTGGACATTTATCTTGTGTTAGATGTGGCGGTAACATTTCCCAAATTCGCTCCTAGCTTCCGCTTTAATCTTTCAAAATTTTTTTTTTTCAGGAGTGAAATTTGGGGGTGTTACAAGTGTAGTCTCTCTCTTTCTCTCTAATGGGCTGCATAAATGAAAATATATGGAAATCAATTAAGGTAAATAGCAATGAAGTGAAAGAGAGTGGGGGAAAAATGTCGACATAACAGTTTTAGTATAATAACTATCCTGTATAATCTTTATTATAGCAACACTTCCTTAGTAAAGGTATACACAACCACTCTTTCACCCGAATACCATACCTAATCATATTTTAAAAGAAAAATTAAACGTACACATGACAATTTGGTATAATAACTACTATGTATACCTTTACTATAATATGTTTTTCTTAATAAGGATATATATGATGATTATTATACTAAAACTGCTATGTATACTTCTATATTTTCAATAAAAAAATTATATATATATATATATATATATATTGGGTAAGGATATATATGATAAGTGAGCTTTAAACCATATTATATTGTTGGCTGCATATTCCGATCCATGTATGAGTATTTATGTATTAGTTGTTATGCTGTTTTTTAATGAAGAGTATAATTATAATATTATAGAAATATTTATTACTTTTTAAAATAATATATAATTTTAAAATAACTTTTTTTTTTTAGAAAACGGATGAAGCATGAGCTAAGGTGATTAGGTATTTAGAGAAGAGAAAATGAAATCAACGGACCAAATTATTGAAAGGAAGTGTGCTTTTACATTCCTTTCCTGGAAAGTAAAAACACACGGGGCAAAAAGTAGAGAGCAATGAACAAGAAATGTCTCCCGGCAAACGCATGACTATACGGAGACTACGTCCCGGTCATAAAAATAAACATTTTTTTTAAAACGTGCTCTTACATTCCTTTCCTGGAAACTAAAAACAGACGGGGCAAAAAGTAAAGAAGAAATGTCTCCTAGCAAATGCATGACTATACGGGGACTACGCCGTGGACATAAAAATAAATATTTAAAAAAATTAAAACAAGAAACGACATATATATATAGATTAAATCTACTAATATTAAAAAAGAAAAAAAATTAAAATTACTATTTATTTTAGTTAATATAAATTATTAAAAAATTGAAACATTAATCAAATAATCACAATATCAATTTTAACGTCAAAAAATTTTTAAAATAAAAAATAAAAATGTATTCGGAACAAAATAAGTCACCTCGCTGGCATTTTGATATTGCACATGTATACGTGCAAGTTGTGCGACACTTCGCGCTACTAATAATTGCCAGGAATCCCACGCAGCACATAAACAACTACAACCTCGAAGGAAACAAGATAGAAGAAACGATAAGCTAGTTAGCCGCCAGCCCGCCACCCCCATCAACCTAATTCTTGTTCTTTGGATATTTCTTTACTTAGCATCTATATACGAGGATCAATAGAGAATAAAAATTATAGATTAAAAATTATTTAAAGCATTTAATATAATATAAAAAATATAAAAATAAAATATACAAAGTAATTCATTTATATACTATAATATATAAAATATAAAAATAAAATATATAAAGTAATTAAACTTTTCATCTATAATATTTTAATTTATGGAATTTATCATCTTTATGCACAAACTCTGATTAAATTACATAAAATTTTACTTACACGTATCCATTTACAATATATAATGAGAAATAAAATTTCTTATATTATAAATAAAGATGGGGAATATTGCGGTATTAGTCAAGCTAAGTAAAAACTACCAGTTGCTACATCACTATAACATTTACACTATAAATATTTATTACATGATTTTTAAAACACGATATATTTCATTTATATACTATAATTTTAGAAATAGTTTAATGTTATAGCTAGTACACAGTTTTTTTTTTGTTACCTCTAAAAGACACATCAAATCAAAAACCGTAAACATATAGAGTATAGATATGCACCACACCAATATTTACACTATAAATATGCACAACTTATTTTATGTTGCATGAAAACAAAAATTCATAGTATTTTAAAAGTCTATGCTTGCTCAATAAAATTTAAGTTTAAGAAATAGAAAAGAAAAAATAAAGCATGTCATGAGTATACGAAAAATAAAAATAAGGAAAACCAATAGTAAAGGCGGTCGGTGAAGATGGCAATAGTGGCAGATGAATGTTCCCTTCAAAGATCTCTCTCTCTCTCTCTCTCTCTCTCCTCCCTCTATCTAGTTGAGTAAATGAGAAAATACCGAAGGCGATTAGGGTAAAAAAAAATGATGAAGTAAAGGGAGTGGAAGATATGCACAATGGTTTTAGTAAAATAATTGACGTTTATACCATTACTATAATAGCACTTTTTATAGTAAATTTGGTATAATTAAATTTCCTTATAAAAATGAAATATAATCATATATTTTTTTTCACTCAACTGACGATTTTTTCATCCAACTCTCGTGCATATTGTATATTAACTTAATAAAAAGGAAAATATATATATATATATATATATATATATATATATATATATATATATATTGTGTATTTTGGTATGATAATTATCGTGCATACCTTTATGAAAAAAAAAATACATTTTTTTAGTAAAGGTATACACAACAATTATTATATCAAACCAATGTGTATATTTTTTTCTATATATATAAAAATTTCTTTCTTATTTTTTCTTACTGAGTAAGATTAAACATAATAGGTCAGCTTTAAAATATTTTATATTACCACTTGTGTAACATGTTCCGTGTATTATTTTTTATATATTAATTATTATATTATTTTTTAATGAAGGCTATAATTATAATATTAGGAATTTATTAATTATTTTATAAAATATCTTATAATTTATTAAAATAAATTTTTTTTAAAAGAAAGGAAGCATGAGCTAGGGTCATCAGACACGTGGGGACAAGAAAAGGAATTTAACGACCAAATTAGTGAGAGGAGGTAGACTTACACTTCTTTCCTGGAAACTAAAAATAGATAAAGCAAAAAGTAGAGGACAATGGGCAAAAATTGTCTCCTAGCAAACACATGGATACACAATGCATCACTTCACACCTGTGATGCACGGGGACGGTAGTTAAACGTCCCCCGTCTCGCAAACTTTTCGAAAACTTTTTTGAATTAAAATTTATATTAAAATTATTTAATTAATATTTTTATTAAAATATATTATTTATTTAATTTTTTATTAAAATATAATTATTAATAATTAAAATTAACTAATATAAGAATTAATTTTAATTTTTTTATTTTTTTCTCTAAATTTTAATAAATTTAATCTATTTTTTAAAAATATAATATATATATATATATATATAATTTTTTTAATATTTTCTACCATCTTTATTTCCTAAATTTTTAAAAAATAACTTTTCCCCATTTCAATCCATCCCCGTTTCCCATGCATCACTGCTTCACGCTATAAATAACTGTCAAGAATCCCATGCAGCACGTACAACTTACAACCTCCAAAGAAACAAGGTAGCAGAGACGATTAGCAAGTTAGCCACCGCCGCCGCACCCCCCCCCTCCCCCACCAAAATACCCAAGGGATAATGGAGAGCGAGCTCTTTGACGCAGCACTTCAGGGAAACGTTTCATCATTGGACAGCATACTAAGAAAAGATCCACTAATCCTGCATCGATTTACTACTCACCAAACCAAATCCCCACTACACATATCCGCCGAACAAGGACACTTAGAATTCTCCCAAAAACTCTTAGAACAAAATCCCCAGCTTGCAGGATCACTCGATTCACACAGATCATCACCACTCCACTCCGCTGCATCAAGAGGCCATATAGAGATAGTAAAAGCGTTGATTCGCGTCAATCCGAACATGTGTTTTTCTCGTGATGAAGAAGGTAGGAACCCCGTTCATGTCGCGGCTATGAATGGTCAGTTAGTAGTTCTGGATGAGCTAGTACGAGCTATGCCGAGGGCGGCTAAGGAAAGGGCCGGGAACGAAGGCAGCATACTGCACTTGTGTGTGAAATATAACGAGTTGGACTGTTTAATAATGTTGCTGAATTCAATCGGCAATGGCGAGCTTTTGAATTTTAAGGATTGTGAAGGCAACACCATCCTGCATCTGGCTGTGGCTGATAAACAAATCAAGGTAATTTAATTTTTTTGCATGTACTACGTAATTTTGTTTTATACGACTTCATTTTATTTTTCGCATTAGATCATGTATAAAGGAGTAAATAATTAATTGTAAATGAGGAGACTTCAACTGATCCATTGATAAATCAATTTAGAGGTCACCTAAAAATTAACAAATTTATTAATTATCAATATTAAGTAAGCGCTTGTTAACTAGGAATTACTTGTAACAAAGTAGTCATTTGAAAAATTACTGGTAGTATTTGTTTTTGAAACTTTGGGCAATAAAAAGTAATTATAACTAAAATTAATTTTTGAAGTTGAAAATGAGGCATATATCATCCATCCATTTATTTTGTCTATAGATAGTACTAAGTAAATTTTCTTACGACTTGTATCGGATTCAATTTATTAAAAAAAATATATTATTTATTTAATAGAAAAATTAAATTTAAATATAAAATTAAATGACTTGAACATCGAAAAATCTTTAGCTTTTATCGATTTATTTAGAATAAAGATCGCACACAGACAAATGACCATATAAAATATTCAATACCATTTTAGAAAGTTTGAGAAATTTCGACATGAATTGCTCGGAACATTCGATAATGACGACTTATTTTTCGTTCGATCGTCTGGTCCCTCCGGTGTATGTTAATAAAGCTTCTCTGATTATTAGAAAAGGGCAAAAAAAAAAAAAGAGAGAGTATATATGGCTAGAATAAGTACTGTATTCGTGGCTGCTTGATTGATACTTGATACGCATGATGTACGTACAGATACTAAACTTTCTACTGAGCACAACATACCGGATAGACAAGAACTCCACGAACAACAATGGTCTCACACCAATGGACACGTTCCACCAAAGCCGAAAAGGCCCATATGACAAAGAAGTCCATCGAATCCTCCGACGCGCCAATTTGCGGAAATCATCCGATCTCAAAGCTGACGAGGACTGGAACAAACACCTCACATGGCTGGAAGACCACCGTAGCAGTCTCATGCTCGTCGCATCCCTAATCGCACAAATGGCATTCCAAGCTGGACTAAACCCTCCCGGTGGTCTATACCAAGACGGACCCAACATCGGCTATGCAATCGCAGGTCATAACACAGGTCGAAGATCTATCTTCAACTTCTATCTAGCTGCTTGTTCCGTGAGTTGGTTCTCATCACTAAGCATTATTCTTATGCTTATAAGCGGATTGCGATGTCGGAAGACGATGGTGTACGTGTCGATGGCTGCAATGTGGATTGCAATATTGCCTATGCCGCTCGTTTATTCGAGAGCGATTACTATTTTTACGCCGAAAAATGATGTTCTTAGTGAGGATATTTGGTCTATTAATGGTGTGCCTATATTTAGTGATGTGACTATAGCTAATGCTATATCGTTTACTGGGGTCTGCGTGTGGGTTCTTTTGTTGTTGTTTATTCTAGTCGGACATGTGACTAGGTTTATCATAAAGATACTCAAACTATTATACATATTGATTGAGGATGCTTGTAGGTGATATTGTCGTTGCTGCTACTGTTATTGTTGTTGTTGCTATTAAATTAAATAAATAAATAAAAACCTGTTGTATTCGTTCCGTGACATACAATTACATTGTATTGGTTCAGACTTACTCACTTAGTATATGTTTATTTACTCTCGGTGTGATTTTTTTTTTTTTTGGCTGACTCTTAATTTTACTAACCTTTTTCCAAACTTGTATAGCTAAATTTATTGTAATATCTCAAATTTTAAAACTCTAGCTTGTTGGATTATATTTCTATGGAGAGAAATTAATCTTACCATTATTTGTGTTGGTTTAGGGTTTGGATAGATATCTTAGTCCCCGCATTGGTTTTGATATTGTTGGTACACTAGTAGGCTTGTTTTGGGTTACCACACAACTGGAGCCTGCTAGTTTTTATTTTTAGATTTTTTGCAATATCAGTTGATTGATCTTAACGAACTAGTTGACTAGTTCTTTTGTTTATTTATTTTGCATGATGTTTTGATTTTAATCTTTGTCCAACCATTTCCTAAGCCTTCTAATCTTATTGTTAATCATATTTTTAGGTTGTATGATTATTTTCCCTTACTACATGAAACTTATACCAACTAATTTATCCAAAATCTACCAAAAGTAATTCTATACCTAACCATTCATTATATACCGAGTCATCTCTCTTCTCTGCCCTCTAATTTTCTATGTAACAACAATAGGGTAGATTAGCTACTGTCCATCGCCCGCCTTGCCTTGCTGGTTGTACTCTTCCTTATTTACACCCTCATCCTACCTGGTTGTCTTCTTTTCATTCAAGTGCTTCGTTTGACATGCATGCTATCGATCCCTTATACCCCTTTTATGCCTATGCCTTGCTGAGATTTCATTAAGTTTTTCCTTTTGGTCTCTCTCACCTCCCTCCTCATTGCTATCTTTTGGTTGGTGTTCTTCACCTTTGTCTTGTGCCCATAATTTTGAGCCTCCTTCTCCTTGTGCATTATGGTTCTTCATCCTTCCTCTTCTATAACATTTTAATATAGCATTTATTTATTTTTAATGAAGTAAGAGAGGTTAAGCATTTATTTTACCTTGTATAATTGATATACATTTTCATATATGTGTTTTGATTAGGAAAAAAATGGGGAAAGAACTCGATGAATTGGAAATGTGGTTGAAAACTCATGTATGTTTTCAATTTATTTTGATTTTAAGGTTATATATATATATGAACTCTACCTCATCTACTGACCATTAATAACAATGATTTATACTTTACAGAAAGCAATTCTAGATGAGATTATTACACTTCCAGAAGGATCCGATGCTAATGCTCAACGTGAAATATTCAAAAAGGTGGTGGGAGAAGATAGCACTACGACGGAAAGGGGTTTTAATAACGGTTATTTTATAGTTTTAATAACGGTTTTCAACCGTTATTGAATCGTCCGTTATTAAATCTTTAATAACGGTTCATAACCGTCATGAAAAATACACAAAAACCCGCGAATATGTGCGTAAACGTAGGTTTTAATAACGGTTTTTACTTAAAAACCGTTATTAAAACTCCAGTTTTTTTTTGCAGTTTTGTTCCTGCCCACATACATAATTGTATGTCAAAACAATTACCAAATCTGCAATGTAAAACAACATCAATTCATACCAAATCTGCAATCAATCTATAATTGGTATGCATGTCTCAATACACCAACTATACTTAGCAATAAAATTAGTGGGCATACCCCAACTTGGTAGCTCTACACCCCAAAGTAAAGAGTTCACAGATCTAGGCTGGTAGACGAAATACAAACCTAAAAATGCATGTAGAATATATAAATCGCTACCTAATACCGAATGAATGAGTGCACGTGCTTATCCCATTGATCTCTAAATTCATCAATTTCATCAACATTATATTGCTGGCCTCGTACATAGTCATCGGTGAAAAACTACAACACCCATGTTTCAATTAATATACAGTTAGCCATTAGGTATGTCATGATTCATTAATAGAAAAATATGGAAAAGCAAACATACATGGCTTGGATCTATGTTGACCAATCTATTCTAGACTATAAGATCCATTGCTTGTCTTCTTCACTTGAACCCTTAAAAACTTCAATTTCATCATCATCATACAATAAGTTCCTCTGTCTATAAGTTCCTTTGTCTCGAAGATCTTCGATTTTGGAGGTACCTAAAGCTCTTATCTCATCCATAATTACAATAGAGGATAAAGAGATAAACAATAGAGGAAAAACAATTATGATAAAAGTAAAAACTAAAATAAATAAAAACATGTATTACCCTACATACAAAATAATACAAAGGTAGGAAACATATGTTACCACTTTAATCAAGAGGTTATATAACACCATCATACCCTAGAATATGAAAAAGGTTTTCAGGATAGTCTAAATTAAAGGTTCAATTTGTAACAAAAAAAAACCTCAATTTAGAGGCCAAAATGGCATTTTCTGGGCTCCAATATTGCCCAAACCGGCTCCACCAATTTTCCACGTGGTAGATCTCAAAAAAATACCCAAAATAGCCTCCTAGATCACCTAAATCCGAGGTCCCATGAAAAAGTTATGACCCTCCAAAGTTTACAGTTCAATCTAGCTCTAAATAACCTCAATAATGTCTTCTCTTTTGTTTATTATGGTTGTAGCTCTAAATAATGTTGAATCTATATTCTCCATACAAACAAATACAGCAATAATATGTAAAGGTCTCGGCCACCTCATGCATTTGTTAATATATAACAATAACGCAATAAATTCAACAACAAACAGCAAAATTTTCAGCCAACACATTCAACAACACATTTTCGAACGACAAACAACAATCTTTCAATAACAAACAAAAAAAAACCCTATAGCAAACACATATATAAGTAGATAAAAAGTTACGAGAGGAAGAACAAACACATACATAAAGTGAGTGAGCTAGCTACAAACACGACGGTGAGAATGTTGAGAGAGGCAAGGGCTTCAAACACGACGGAGGATGAAGGTGCAAGTGCTAGCTAGCTTCGGAACAATGGCAGAGGCGTGGTTGAGAGTTGGCGGTGTGAGGGTTTGCAAGGAGAAGAAGAGCAAGAGAACGAAAGTGCAGAGAGTCTGAAAACTTTCGCACGAAACACAACCGAGCGAAATAAGAGTTTGATTTCGGGGTTTTTAATAATTAAAAAGAGGATTTAATAACGGTTCCTAAGAGAACCGTTATTAAAACATCTTTTAATAACAGTTCTTCTAGGAACCGTCATTAAAAGCTTCTGAATTTTGACAACGGTTCTAACATGAACCGTTATTAAAACCACTTTTAATAACGGTTTACATAAAACCATTATTAAAACATCGTCCATATTTTAACGTTGCCCTTTTAATAACGGTTTTTAACTAGAACCGTTATCAAAACTTCCAGCCGATTAATTTTCACACGTTTGACAACGGTTTTCAAACTACCGTTATTAATGTCCCGTTATTATTTCCCATTTTCGTAGTAGTGTAGGAATGGATATGCAAAAACCTTTGGTCTTGGTGTAAAATTTCCATGATCTCACAAAAAAGATGTGCTTTTGAGGTGGAGCAAGCTAAAAGAATAAAATCCTAGTCTAGAGTTGAGAGGTTGAAAAATGATCTCCTTGAGACTAAAGGCCTAGTAAGATATTTGACTACTATAATGCATACATTCTTGGAGAATCAAGTAAGTTATCACTAAATGTTGATAATTTTTTACATTCCTTCCGCAACACATCAATTTTTGGTTTATCTTTTTTCTACCACTTAAATAGTGCAAAATTGAATAAAAAATAACATTTGGTGTAACACCCCAACATTTACTACTAAAAATTTTAATATTTTTTTTGCGTAAGCTAATATATAAACTAAGCGGGTGTTACCACCGCACTTAACATGAGTTCGGTTCCTTACCATTCTCATATTAAGTACAAGACTAAGAAATATAATAACTTTAAACCAATATAAAGATAGAATAAGATGATAACATAAATCAACGTAAATACAATGTTAGGAGGTACACTCCAAATACATATGTTCAAAATACAACTAAAGGAAATACGAGACCTAAGAGTCCAAAAAGGATATCCAGATCCAAAACATAAGCATCGAATTACGACAACTCTACTCCCGACCCATCGAATAAGATCACTCAACCACAGGCTGATAATCAAAAGGATCAACAGTCTCAGCATCAAGATTCTCACACATCTGTGGGACATTACAAACAAATGTGTCTGCTCCCCCAAATCAACCGGGATCGTTACGGCTCCGCAATTGGTGTCAGTACACAACCTACTAGTAAGCTAAGTTATTTTACGAGCATAGCATTTACACGTTGAAACTTGGTAAGCATGAAATATACATGTGATAAATCATAGGTAACATAAGATAATAACAATAGTAAAATACTTCAAGTTATTATCTTTACTTTAGTGATCAAACACATCATATTAATCACACCGAGTACTCAAGAGACAGATAGAACTGGCATAAGCGCGACCTTCCAAGGCACAACACACTTGGGAACCACATTTACATCGGGAGGAACGGAAACTGACATAAACACGACCTTCCGGGGCATAATGCTTCTGGGCAACACTAATACACCACTAATCCGTAAGCATGCATACCCGTATAAGCTAGTGGAACGGACACGTATAGAGTAGACTAGGGCCACCATAGTTATAACATCCCCAAAATTTACTACTAAAAATTTTTGTTTTATTTAAAGGGAATAGAGGAAGAAAAATACAAACTATTAATTATGGGGATATTACTACCACAATTAGTATCAGACCGGTTCACTCCTATTGTTCCAGTATCAAGTACTAAGGCTAAAAGTGTAAAAAACCAATTGCTAGAAATTCAAACCATATTAAAAATCAGAGTAGCATAGTAAGCCATTTATAAGAATAAAACCCACCAATTGTAGTTACAAGAATGAAGATCACATGTAAACCAAGAGTCAAAAAGGAAAATAATGAAATCCTATCATTTTCTGGATAATCCTTACACTCTTTCCCATTGCCCACTTGAATAGCACATGAAAAATACTTGTAAGGGACTATGTCCATTGAATAGGCAGGAGCCCCATAAATGGAAACCTTCAGTACTATGGTACTGAATAACCCTTTAAAACACACTTAAAAGCATGCCCACAATGCAACACATGATACAATAATATATACATATATAATGAGAAATGCATACAGCATAATCACATACTTAACAAGTCCATCAAATATTAATAAGTCATAATGTACAATCAATACTTCTGGGCCTTAAGCCATTAGTCCATCATTATTCGATCATCTCGGATTATATATCCATGTGAGTGCGGGAACCCCACTATTATAGCCAGTGGATCGGAATACATACAGGGCAGAACGCTCCTGACCACTATTATTGTTGGTGGACCGGTCTCCAGGGCAAAATGCTCTTGGCCACTATTATTCATCGGTGAACCTATCTGCCCCGACTCACATGGTGTTCCACTATAAGTAATTAATATTTTTCCATAATTTATTCATATCCATAATTTGTTTTATTGAGCTCGAGATCCCCCACTATTATCGCTGGTGGACTGGAATACATATACTCATCATCCAGGGCAACATGCTCCTAGGCCACTACTATATCTGGTGGATCGGTACTCACTGATACTCATGCATGCTCCTGGACCACTATTATATCTGGTGGACCGATACACATAATCATAATCAATTGGGTCTGGCTCATTAGTATTTCACTTTCATGATTAGTGTTTTCCCTTTTTAATCAGTACAACAATTCTATTTATTTGCCTCGATAGGGAGATCAAGATCCCAGGACGCAAAGGTACACCGATCGCACTGGTGCATATAAGTTACTCAATACCCTTCCACTATCAGCCCAGGGATGCAAAGGTACCCTGGTCATACTGGTGCATACAGCTACTCAATACCCTACCGATAAGGACACCTAATCTATAAGTATGCATACCCCCTAAATAGGTCCGTAGAGTTAGATAAAGTTATAGGGCCTACGTGGGGCACAAAGGCACACCAGCAAATACTAGAATAATTGTGGGCTAAACCAAGTCTTCAGGGTAGCGACCCCTAAAGAGCCACTATTCCCAATTTTAAGGTCTTTTACTTTAAGTATTAGTATCTTAATTAAGGTGATCACAAAAAACACAACGTTAAGATACTTATTCACTTTCAATTTTTCTAATATTATTAGATATTTCTTATTCAAACGATTATCCAAGATAACATAGAGGAATCATTAAGGCCATCATAATATCATCCAATTTTGATTTAGAATTCATTCTCGTGATACTTACTAATTGTCAAATACCTTTATCTTGCTATTCAATGTTACTTGAGTCTTATTATGAAACTCCATTATCCCATCGACATATTAGATACAAATTACTAATTTACCTCTTACTTGTATAATTATTAATTCATCCCTTCTTTACTTGCTAATTTACCGTATTACCCTCTATGTTACTTAATTACCAATTACACTTTGCTCCGTTTGGGTTACCAAGTTATTTTCCATACTTATTAGGTCACCAATCACCCTTCATAATTGTTACGCTGATCATATTTCCATTTGGTTAGTTAGATCACAAATTTTCCCTTCTCCTTTGTTATAATTACCAAATTATCCTTTTGTTGGTCAAAGTACCAAATTACCCTTCTCCATTATCATAATTACCAAAATTCCCTTCTCTATTATCATAATTACCAAATTACCCTTTAGTTGGTTAAATTACTAAATTACCCTTCTCTATTATCATAATTACCAAACTACCCTTTAGATGGTTACATTACCAAATTACCCTTCTCTATTATTATGATTACCAAATTTCCCTTTTCCATAACTATAATTACCAATTTACCCTTCTCCATTATTATAATTACCAATTTACGCTTCTCCATCATTATAATTACCAAATTACCCTTCTCCATTATTATAATTATCAAATTACCATTTAGTTAGTTAAATTACCAAATTGCCATTTTTCTTTATTAAATATCATTTCATCCTTCCTTTATACCAAATTACCATTTTACCCTTCTACTTTATTAAATTACCATTTTACCCTTCCTTTACACCAATTTACCATTTTACCCTTCTACTTACAAAATTACCATTTTACCCTTTACTCCCAAAATTACCATGATACCCGTTTACTTACAAAATTATCATTTTGTTCCTTTACTTCCAAAATTAATATAATATCGTTTTACTTACAATTTACCATTTTTCCCTTCTCCTCCAAAATTACCATAATATCCTTTTACTTACAAAATTACCATTTTACTCCTATCTTCCAAAATTACCATAATATCCTTTTACTTACAAAATTACCATTTTGCCCTTGTTACTTCCAAAATTACTATAATACCTTTTTATTTACAATTTACCTTTTTGCCCTTCTACTCCAAAATTACTATAATATCCTTTTACTTACAAAATTACCATTTTACCCTTTACTTCCAAAATTACAATTTACAACTTTACTTCCAAAGTTACCAATTTACCCTTTCCAAAATTACCATAATACCCTTAACTTCCAAAATTGCCATACTACCCTTTTACTTATAACATTACCATTTTGCCCTTTATCTCCAAAATTACCACAATACCCTTTTACTTACAAAATTACCATTTTGCCCTTTATTACACCACTTTTATTAAATTATCATCACTATATGAAATAGTAATATTAATACTCCATTCTCATTATCCAACTCCAGTAGCTATTATATTTCAACATAATACTCATTAGCACCCACATATATTATGCCACATTCTTGCATATAACATATTACTAAAATACCCCTAGGGCTAACAATAATGCTATTCATGCATTAATGGTCATAATAACGGAATATAGCAAGTACTTAACATATTCTTGACTAACAAATATCCTTCCTTAAACATTTCTTACATACATGGCATATAAACCAGCATGCTTTTCTTTTTATCAACAATACAAGAAACTACAAATATCATATTAAACAACATATATCAAGCATAATAACATATTGAAAACCCTAATGTGCTAATGTAATCCCCCGAATTTTTAAAAGCCTATATTTTAATAAATAAGTTTTGTTTTGGATAAATTAGCTTTTAAATATTTTTAATTTAATTATTTTATGGATTTTGAGCTTATAAAACTAATTATAAATATTTAATAAGTTAAAATAAATATTTTGTTATTTTATTATACTCTTATTATTTAAATAAATTCTAAAACCCTTATTTTACTAAAATTATCCTTTTAAACCCTTATATTTTAATTAAATTGTTAAATAAATTTATTACCCAAAATATTGTTATATATTATTTATAAATTAAAAAGAATTTTCCCTTTCCTTTTTTTTCGTTTTCCTTCTTTTCCCTTTTCTTTCTTTTCTTCTTTGGGTCACCGACATACTTTGGCCACCTCTTCCTCTCCCCTGCACGCTTGGGCCAAAGGCCCATTTCTTCTCCTTCTCCCACGCCGATGCAACACAGCCCAGTCCGTCCCTCTCTTTTTTTTCTCCCAGACTGGACCGATCAGCTCTTCTTCTTTCCTACGCCGGTCCAACCGCCCGTTCGCACCCCCTTCCTTTCTCTCTTCTGCCACGGCTGACCACCATTTTCTGCCATTGTCGAGCACACCAGCCGCCTGCAACTGCCATACCTGGCCACCACCTACCTCCCTCCCTGCCACTCCCTCTCCCTTCCCCATCATTTTCTTTCCTATTACGAACCAAACCAACCCTTGGACCACAGCTCGCATGCCCCTCTTTCTTTCCTTCTTCTTCCCTCCCTTTCCCCTGCCACCCTACTACAGCCCCGAATGACCACCTACTTCCCCTGCCTCTCCCTCTTCTTTTTCTTACCCTCACCAGCCCTTTATTCCCATAATTTTGAGCCCTCATCTCCTTCCCCCGAGCCTCTTCTCTCCTTTCTCCTCCCTCCCATTTCTTCCCTGGTTTTTGCTTGTCGCCGCCTTCTGCCACCACCTCCTACACCCCCAAGCCACCCTCGAGCCCCTACAACTCCTCCCTTCTCCACCTCTTCTTTTTCTCCCCACTTTTCTCCCTTATTGCCAAGCCTCCTGTAACCACTCCTCCCGCCACCATCTGGCCGCCTATGCTTCCACCAAACCCACCATTCGACACCCTGCAACCCCCTCTACCACCACCATGCCTTAGTTGGTCCAAAACAGCCCTTGCACCCCCTTCATTTTTCCCTCCTCTTTTCCTTCATTCTCAGCCTCTCCACCTCGACCCACCTCGGCAGCCAACTTCGCCGCCTTGCCGCCGTTGTCTACGCTGTGAAACCATCCCCAACCACCACCTACACCCCCTCTTCACTCCTGCACCATTCCCTTGCCTTGAAACCTCCCCCATCTACCTCCTTTTCTAGCCTAAAGTCCCTAAACCAAGCCATCTCTCCTCCCTTCTATCTCACCCATTTCAAACCATCTCTCCCCCTTAATCTGCATGTGACTCACACTATCCATGCAGCATGACCTCCCCCTTTGTTTTGGAATTTATTTGGATAAATTTTGAGGTATATTAATAATTAATTAAAGTGTATTATTATTAAATAAATTTTTTATACAGTTTTATCCTTTTAATTTCTTACTTCTAACCTAATAGCTATTGATATTATTTTTAGGTGTTGAGTTTCTAATTAAACCTTGAATCCTTACCGGGATACTGGTAAGGTTCGATTTTTGAGGGATTAAGGTAATCGTTAAACCTCACTTAAATACATGGAAAAACATATGCTAAAATATTAGGGATTTTAGAATGATTGTATGCACATTTTGTGTTGCCTAGTATGATATATATATGGTTACTTATATTGATTGATAAAAAGAAAAGAAAGGAAAATTATGATAGCTTTTGTGCCATGTGTGGAGATGATACTTAAGGAATGAGTTTGATATTTGATGGAAATGTTAAATGCTTGTCTATGATGTATTATGTTATTAATGCATGAATAATATTATTGTGAGCCTAAGGGTATGTTAGTAATATGCCTATGTAAGTATGTGATCTAGTATATGTAGTTGCTAATGAGTATTATGTTGAACAATGACAAGTTGGTGGAGTTAGATGATAAGAATGAAGTGCTAATATTGGTATTTTATGTAGAGGTGGTAAATTCATAAAAGTGGTGTAATAAAGGGGTTAAGTGGAAACTTTATAAGGGAAAAGGGTATTTTGGAAATTTTGTAGTAAAGGGGTATTTTGGTAATTTGAAAGAAAGGGGTAAAACGATAATTTTGTAAGCAAAAGGGTATTTTGGTAATTTCAAAAGAAATGGGTGAAATGATAATTTTATAAGTAAAAGGATAAAATTGTAAGTTGTGAGAAAGAAGGGTATTATGGTAATTTTTGAGGCAAAAGAACAATATGGTAATTTTATGACTAAACGCCAAAATGATAATTTTATAAGTAAAGTGGTATTAGGGTAATTTTTGGAGAAAAGGGTAAAGTGGTAATTTTGGAGTCAAAGGGCAATATAATAATTTTATAAGTGGTAAGAATGGTAATTTTGGAAGTAAGGGATAAAATAGTAATTTTGGGTGAAGGAGGGTATCATGGTAATTTGCAAGAAAAAGGGTAATATGGTAAAATTGGATGTAAGGGGCAAAATGGTAATTTTTATAAATAAAAGGATATTATGGCAATTTGGAAGTAAGGGGTAGAAGAGTAATACTCACCTTTCGAGAAGGTGGGCAATCAATAGCATCAAATGTCCTACCCAAGTCTCAAGTTCATCCCTTTAGGATGACCAAGTCCTCATCTTTGGCATAGATTAGTGGGTGATGTCCCATAACCCTCTAAAGCTAATCTTCTCCAATGCCCTCCTATGGGTGACGTAGAGGTAGTGGTGGAAGCTGAGGCAAATGTCGGCCAAACTCAATAAATGCCTAGAATATCTTTTCCAAATGACTAATATGATTGTTGAGCACTATGATGACTAAATAGCTACAAGATAGAAAATGTGTTAGGCCCTAACCCTTCCTAGCTAACTAACTCATGGCATGTATAATTCAAATTTCAAGGCCACTTAGGCTACTCGTCTACGATTGGTCACAAGTTAATTTGGATTTTTGAAAATAAGAAAGGTTTTCTTAAATGTGAAATTGACCTTTCAAATTTAGATGAGGGATCATTGAAAACTGAATTTTGAAAACCAAAACACAGTAGTCAAAACTAAAAGCTTTGATACCTACTTATAACTCGAAATTTTTTTAGTAGTAGAAATTCGGGTGTTACAGGTGGTGGCATAGGAAAGGAGCATGGTTGGTGGTAGCTGGTAGAAGTGTGATGTTGGGTGACTTGGTTGGAGGTCAGTAGCCATTGGTGGTGGCTATTAGGAAGTTGGTGGTGATGAGGCAATGGAGGTGTTGTCTCCATAGGGTAGCGACATAGAGAATCAAAGGTGAGTGGTGTGTAGTTGTAAGGTGGCAAGGTAGGTGGGGAGGTTACGACAAAAACTGCCCAAGTAAAGGGAGAAGCAATGGAAGGTGGCACTGAAGGTGGTTGGTGAATTGTGGTAGGATAGGTTAAAGAAGGGTCATTGGGAACATAAGATATTGCTATAGCGGAGGAATAAAAATGATCAAGGCATGAAAGGGGAAAAGGCAATAGAAAAAGAATAAAAGGAGAGGTAGCTAACGATGGTGAGTGACGAAATGGAAAAAGGATGGGAGGTGGTACTAGTGATGATGAGGGATGGCTTTACTGGGAGTGAAACTAAATGGGGTCGAGGGAAATGAGTAGGGTAGATTAGATCATGTATGAAACCAAACAAGGATGAGGGAGGGTAATGTGATGTTGGTTGAGAAGAAGAGAAAGAGGGTGTAGAGAGCTAGATGGAACAATATAGCTGCAACTAGAATGGTGTAGAAGTGACACACAGTTGGAGGGCTATGTTTGGCTAATGAAGTGAGGCATTGAGGGAGAGGTTTGGCAGATGAAAATAGAGAGGGTTATTCAGTTGTGGTTGGTTGGGTAATGGTGGAACCAAATAAGGTAGATAGGGGAGTATGGGAAGGGTTGCGAGGGTTGTGTTTGATTGTAGCAAGTGCTATAAGGCATGTATGAGTGTGTATGTGTGTAAGTGTAGATGGGGAAATGGAGTGGTGAAGAGGTAGATTCTTTGAGAGGGGTATTGTGTAGTGGGTTGATTTCTTTAAAAAAGAGAAGAGAGGGGGAATGAGGATTGTGTTTGTTGGGGGAAAAGTGTAAGAAAACAAAGAGGGAGAGAGGAGTGTTTGCATGTATGTATACACACATGTAGATGATTTTTTTTTTTTTTTTGGTGAAGGAGATTATGGTGATGGGTATGACTCAGTAGAGAGGAGTATAGTGATGGTGAGGGTTCAACAGAGAGGTAAGGTGAGGGTGATGGGGTGGTAGTGTGAGAATGGGACGGATTCTAGGAGGAGTGTTTGGGGGAGAAAAATGGGGCATGGTAAGGGGTAAATCAAAGGGTAAAATTTGTATAGTAGGGTTAGAGTATTTTAATTTAGTTTTAGGTTTTGTTTTGTTATGTTAAGGTACCTGGTAAGAAAAATAATCTGGTTCAAGATAAGTTTAATAGGAATAAAAAGTTAAAATGATCGAAGAAAAATATTTAAGAAATTATTTAGGTTATGGGTCAAAGGTTATTAATAAATAATTATGATAAGGTTTAAGGGTTAGTTTTGAACAAAAAAGCTAAACACCTGAAAGAAAAGGTTATGAAGTTTTAAGTTATTACATTGAAGGTGCAACTTGTAATTGTAAAGAGGACGACATATGATCACACCTTCTGAGGATTGACACATGTAATTCCCTTAATGACATCAATTCTTCCTCCATCTATGCTCATTTTTCCTTTGTCAGGCAAGAACTAGGGCAACATCTAAAACCTTAGATATGTTGAACCCGTAATTGTACATTATACATTGATCACTACGCTCTTGAGTTCTCAATGTGTGTGTCATAGGGTTTTTGGGTTTTCTTTGTCAAAATCATTAGTTTTGGAGTCCTTTATCAAAACCTCCTATTATAAGTAAGGAAAATTATAACACCCTGAGTTGATACAACCACATGGGGATACCTTGGAGTGCTTTTGGATAGATCGGTTGGGCATAGATCAACATGAGTCCTTTCAGCGTATTATGCACTTTTCGAGAAATATTTAAAAAAATTTAGAAACTTCCTAGGAGGTTCACCCATACTAAAAGTTACTTTATTGTAGAGTTCTTAGGAAGGAATCACCAAAAGAATGGTATGCCATATTTATATAAGTAGCGAGATCAATCCTTATAACACTCCACTCAATTTGGGGTATTACATTCACCCCCACTCAAAAAATGCAACATCTTCATTATGTCTCAACTACTAATTGTCTCAATATAATTTATCCCAAGAATCATCCCACTGAGTGGCTGAATGACTTATGCAAGATCAGTTCATAGTTGTAGTTTTGCTCTAATACCATTTTTAACACCTTGAGTCAATACGACCACGTAGGGGCTATCTTGGAGTGCTTTTGGATTGATCAGCTAGCCCCATAGATCAATATGAGTCATTTTAATGTTCTTTGTCCTCACTCATGCACTTTCCGAAAATTTTTAAAAAATTTTTTGAAACTTAACAGGAGGGTTACCCATCCTAAAAATTACTCAATGGGTAGTACACTTAACTATAGAGTTCTTAAGATGAAATCACTAAAAGGATGTATACCATGTTTATATAAGTAGCCAGATCAATCCTTATGACACTCCACTCAATTTGGGATATTACATTCACCCCCACTCAAGGAATGCAATGTCCTCATTGCGCCTTAACTACTAACTATCTCAATACAATTTATCACAACAATTGTCCCGCTAGGTGGCTGATTGACTCATCCAAGATCAGTTCACAGTTGTAGTTTTGCTCTAATACCATTTATGACATCCTAAGTTGACACAACCACACAGAATCTACCTTAGAACACTTTCGGATTGATCAACAACCCCACAAATCAACACGAGTTTTTTCAATATGCTTTGTCCACACTCACACACTTCCCAAAAAATTTTTAGAAATTTTCCAAAACTTCTTGGGAGGGTCACCCATCCTAGTACTACTCTTGCCCAAGCATGCTTAACCGCAGAGTTCAGATGGGGTGTGATCATACTAGCAATAATGCATTGGATCCCCTCAGAACTCTATAGTTAAGCATGTTTAAGCTAGAGTAGTACTAGGATGAGTGACTCTCCTGGGAAGTTTTGGAAAAAAAATTTAGAAGTGTGTGAGTGAGGATAAAGTGTACTAAAAGGACTCTTGTTGATCTATGGGGCCAACCGATCAATCCAAAAGTGCTCCAAGATAGCCCCACATGGTTGTATCAACTCAGGGTATTAAAAAATAGTTAAGGATAAGTAACAAATTAAATGAAGTAAAGGGAAATAGTTTGAGCCTTAAAATTTTCTCAATCATCTATTGAGTTAGCTTGTTGCTAGTTAACCCCATTATCATTTACCTAGAATGGATCCCCACATATGCTTGCTTTAGGGGTACATATGAGTTGTCTTTTCTGCTTCCTCCATCTATCTGTATGCTTTGTTGCCTCTTTACCCTATCTTGTGAGTGGAAATGTTTTTAAGTACATTGGCTCTACTCTTAACCCTCTTCTCCTATCATATTGAATAGAAATATTATGTTGGTTTGAATTGTAAGCTAAGTACACACAACGGTTAATAATATATATATATATACACACACTTCAAATTACTCTTATGTCCTCTATGCACAAAACTCCATCCATTCATCAAGGGTGCTCACATCGTTGTTGATTTGTGTGTGAAAGGGGTATGATATTACCATCAAGAACATATATACACTTCTTAGCCATTCAAGACTTCCAATTAGTCTAGGACTTTGCACCACGACTCATGGAAGGCCTCATATGTTATTGTCTTACATTAAATCCCTGCTACAAAATTACATAATCAAATAATTAGTCTGCATATAACAAAATTCATATGGAATTAAAAAATTCTTTCATATTTATTTTAAATATTAAAATCATGCATATTATTATCACATACCCTATCCTTCTTATCTTTTGTGACATGCATCCCTCTAATAATGATAAATGATGGGGGATGTACACACAAGCCCTACAATTACTATAGTTGATGTAAACATCCATATTCAAAATGAACATTAAGCCTAATGCCCCTTTCTATATTCCTAAAAATATGCATCAACCTAATTTTTCCTCTCTTGTGGGTGTTTCCTTCCTTAATATGTGTATCACCTACATGAGGATCTATACCTAAGATAGAGAATAAAAATTATAGATTAGGAAGTAATTAAAGCATGCAATGCAATATACATAAAAATATATATGAAATAATTAATGTATACAATGTAATATGAAAAATATAAAACCAAAATATATAAAGCAATTAAGTCTTTTGTCTATGGTGTTTTAACTATTAACGTATTATAACACCTCAAGTCGATACGACAATGTGGGGGCTATCCTAGAGTGCTTTAGGATTGATTTCCTGATCCCACCGATCAACATGAATCCTTTAATGCTATGTCCTTACTCACGCCCTTCCTAAGAAATTTTTAGAAAATATTTGAAACTTCATAGGAGGGTCCCCAATAATAAAATTACTTCACAGCGAACATACTTAAATGTGAAGTTCTTAGGATGGAATTACCAAAATGATGGTATACTATGTTGATATAATTAGGCATATCAATTCTTATAATACTCCCCTTAAGTTGGAGTATTACATTCACCCCCACTCAAAAAACACAAGAAGTATCCCGCTAAGTGGTTGACTAGCTCATCTAAGATGAGTTCATGGTCACGATTTAGTTCTGATACAATTTGTAACAGTCTGAGTTAATACGACCACACAGGGGATACTCTAAAGTGCTTTCAGATTTATTAGTTTACCTCACAAATCAACACGAGTTCTTTTAATGTGCTTTGTCCTCATTCACATGCTTCTTGAGAAATTTTTTAAAAATTTCTGAAACTTCCCAAGAGGGTCACCTATCCTAAAAATTACTCCATGACCAACTTGCTTAACCATGAAGTTTTTAGGATGGAATCACCAAGAGGATGGTATATTATATTGATATAAGTAGCAATATCAATCTTTATAATACTCCCCTCAATTTGGGATATTACATGTATGCCCTCTTTATGTACAAAATCCGGTTCAAGTACATATAACTCTTTTTGCTTATATATCCACTTATGATCCATATTGATAAGTAAAATCTCCGAAATTATATATATATATAAAAGATGGAAAATCTCACAATATTAGCCAAACCAAGTAAAATCCACTAGCTATTCCACCACAACAACATTTTTACTATAAATATCTAGCACATGATATTCACAATTCTATCTCTTTTCTTTATATACCTTGCTTTTAGAAATAGGTTGATGTTATAGCTAGTAAATTTTTTCCACTTCCCAAGACATATCGAAGCAAAAACTACAAACATACATAGTATAGATATGCATCATAATAACATTTATATTATAAATATACACAACTTAGTTCAAATTTGCAAAGGAAAAAAATAAAATTTTATAGTATTTTAAAAATACATACTTGCGGAACAAATCTTAAATTTAAGCAATATAAATGGAAGAATGTAACATACTGTGAGTAGAGGAGAAGACAACGACAACAAAGATGAGACAAAGTAACATTAGGAAAACTAGAGGTGGAGGTTGCTAGCGGAGACGGTAGGGGAACATTATCCTCACACGGTGCTACTGGCACTACTACAAAAATAGAAAATAATAACGGGACATTAATAACAGTAGTTCTAAAGCCGTTGTCAAACGCGTGAGAATTAATGGGCGGGAGAGTTTTGATAACGGTTCTAGTTAAAAACCGTTATTAAAAGGGCAATGTTAAAATTTGGACGGATGTTTTAATAACGGTTTTATGTAAACCATTATTAAAAGAGGATTTAATAATGGTTCATATTAGAACCGTTGTCAAAAGTCAGAAGCTTTTAATGACGGTTCTCTCAGGAACCGTTATTAAAACCCCAAAATCCAACTTTTATTTCGCTCAGTTCTGTTTTGAGCCAAAGTTTTCAGACTCTCTACACCTTCGTTCTCTTGCTCTCCTTCTCCTTGCAAACCCTCGCACCGCCAACTCTCCATCACGCCTCTGCCATTGTCGGCTCTACATGTGCGTGTTGTCATTGTTCCGAAGCTAGCTAGCACTTTCACCTTCATCCTCCGTCGTGTTCGAAGCCCTTGACTCTCTCAACATTCTCATCGTCATGTTTGTAGCTAGCTCACTTTATGTATATGTTTGTTCTTCCTCTCGTAAATTTTTGTCAACTTATATATGTATATATATATAAATGCATGCATGTTGCTACAGGGTTTCGTTTGTTTGTTATTGAAAGATTGTGGTTTGTCATTCGAAAATGTGTTGTTGAATGTGTTGACTGAAAATTTTGTTGTTTGTTGTTGAATTTGTTGCGTTATTGTTATATATTAATAAATACATGTGTTGGTCGAAACCTTTACATATATATATATATATATATAATATGAATGTGAGTGTAGAATTATATACATTTTCACTTGCATATGTTGGCTATAGGGTTTTTTTGTGGTTTAGGGTTAGGTTTTATTATAATAAATTATGGTTAATTAGCTAGGGTTAGGGTTAGGGTTAGTATTAATATCTTTTTGGAAACGTGTTAGCATGATTCGTATATATATATAGAATAGCATGATACATTTGAGATTAATTCTTTCTAAGCATGATTCGTATCGATAATATAATGGTACATTATTATGCTCAATACATAACATTCTAACATTATTTATTTATTTATTTTTTGTAGAGATATGGCCAACAAAAATATTGATAGGGATAGCAGTGATGAAGAAGGGAAGAGAGGACCAACGATTATGAGAATTATCATAGACATGAGGAATAGAAGAGAAGTAGTCGAGTTGGGATGGATGATATATGAGATTTATATGTTATTTTGCTAAGTAAAAATGTCATTTATTCCTCATTATTTTTATAACATTTAATCTTTTCTCAATTTTTTCTCTTTTGGATAGATTTTGCAGGAAAAGATAAAAATGAAGAAATTCAAAGGAGAAATCAATGGAAAGAGAAAAGGAAGCAGAGAACACATCAAGAGATATGGAATCAATGGAAGAAAAGACTAGAAATGAAGAATATATATCAAAGGGAAGATTGTGTTGAAATTTCATGAAAAAATAATGAAGAAACAAGAAACACGCCGCCCCCCCCCCGGTGTTTATGAAACACGGCCTGTGTTTTTCTATCAGCACACAAATTTCAGCACTTAAAATTCAGCATTTGGCCGAAAGTTCAAGGAAAAACACGGGGGTCCCGTGTTTTCTAACACGAACTGTGTTTTTCTCAAATCCTATAACTGTTCCCGTAATGTTTCCCCGATATATTTCTAAAGTTTGAACATTCGAAAGAGTGGTTCGGGGGGAGTTCAAGAATGGGATTTTCTCTTTCTATCTACACTCTCTAGATACCACATGTAATTTGTAATTCCAATTTTCTTTCTAGCCATTGTATTCAATTGAACAATCAACACTCTGCAATTCAATTCGATAAGTTCTTCTCCATTCCTCTTTTAATTGCAAGTTTTGATTTTTGATTGAATGCAAATAAATTCTCTTTGTTGCATTATTATTTTTCTTATGTTTGGTATTTCGTTGTTAATTTATTTGTAAGCATTGATGAAAATTATAGATTATTGCATTTAATTGTGTGTTATTGCAATTATGTAGATAGTATAATGTAGGAGGATTTGATGACGGAATTAGGGTTTTGGATATGATAATGTAATTTGAATTGATGGATGGAATTGAATGATCTTGCATCATAGATTAAGAATTTAAACTAATTAGACTGATCACCTATCTAGTTTAGATCTTGATCTACGCTAGGATAACGGAATTAACACGTAATTGTTAATTAATTTTCCAAAGTAGCAAAAGATTAATTATTAATCTTGTCCATTATTCGTACGATTGCATGATCCGAGCTTATGTGATTATGGTCGTAGTTGACTGCTTTCCAATCGTAATGCTGCCATTAATTGAATCTAGCATTCTTAACCTGGGTTATTAATTATTTAAGTGATAAATTGAGAGATTATTCAATTTATTAGAATTGAGAGAAAGCAAATAGATGAATTAATATGAGTTTCTATAGGTCAACATTAAATCATTTAGAATCATTCTTTTCTCTATGATTATTTGATATCCTAATTCCATAATCAATACTTTCCTATCCTTATTCATTAATTAGTGAGTACAATGTTTTATTATTTATCCATAGTTTAGATATTGATGATAGAATTATATGTTATTGCATAACTAGGGTTTTAACATCGATTACAGAATTATTGATTATATTCCATTTCTTATGGGTTCGACTCCTTCTTGACATATACTACGTATTTGGGAATTAGGATTTATTTATTAAATTTGTTGTGCATACGACAGTGCATCAATGGAATACTTATAATCTTCCCATTGGCCCTTACGCAGATATGTTCTTGACCTACATTTTACTTGTGACCCGTAACCGTGTTCCTATCTCCTATAATAATTGGAAGCAGGTTCCACAGGGTCATAAGGAGCATATTTGGTAGAAAATCATGGTAAATATGCCATTTTATGTAATCATTTTTGTATGTCAAATGTAATTAATTTTATTACATTAACATCGGTATACATCTACATGTCGTATTTTGCAGAGAGTGTTCAATGTCCCAGAGAGTAGGAAGAAATGGCTTCTTAGACATTGTGGGGAGCATCTAAGAACCTTTAGGTCATATTTAGCTCGTAGAAAAATGTATAGAAAGAGGGATGGTTCTCTACGACAGAACCCACCCAAACGATACGGTTTCATCGATCAAGAAAGTTGGAACCAATTCATTGCTTATCATCTTACGGGGGATTTTAAGGTACTTGTTAGATAACAATTAAACTTTTTGTATCAATCCCAGTATTATAATTAATATTGAAATAACCATGTCATTATGTTTTGGCTTTTCACATAGGAAAAAAGTACCCTAAATAAAGAGATTGCCAAGCAAAATAAATACCAGCATAATATGGCTCGCAAAGGCTATGCGGGCCTTGAAGACGAGTTGGTATGCATTTTGTGATTATCTATTTACATGTAAATGTTAAATTTTATAATAATATTCTTAATTAAGATTATTTTTTGATTTGTAGCTCCTAGCCCAAGACTTGGACCCATGTACCTTGTCCATCAATATTTGTATATTATGGAAGAAGGCTAGAGCAACAAGAGATGGATATGTTAATGAATATGTTGATGTTGTAGCCAAAAAAATTGTAAGTTTGTAGATATCTAGAACCCTACTTAGTTTTCTTTTAGAAAACTATTATATTATTCTTATTCCTATAAGTTAAATTTACATGACGAACTTAAAACGTCAGAAGGTGAGGAGGTGGACCAATATAGCATTGTGTCCTATGCTACAAGAATTGTAGAACACCCTGGAAGATACAGGGGCCTTGGATTGGGTGTTACGAGAACGAGCATATGTGGTCGATCTCGTGGTTCTCGTAGCACTAATGAGCAAGTCGCCATCCTCACCCAAAAATTGAACGTGGCATTTGAACGGATGGCAACAATGGAGCAAGAGTTGTCATTTATTAAATCTCAAGGGTATAAGCCATCCGATTTAGTAGACCATGATCAGCTTCACATACCTAATGTAAATAGCGTCAGAGATAGTTGTGAAGCTTATGCATTTCTTTCTACTCTTCCCGAGGTAAGCATTACAAACTATGAATTGTTATTAAATGTATTCGGTGTAATAAATTATTAATAATGTGTAATATTTTTGTTTAGGGTTTGCATAAATGTGACTTATTAGCGAATGACCTTTCAACAATTTTGGCGAAAGGAAGGGTCCGCATCAGTCACAGTACCGAAACGCTGACAATCCACGGGTACAATTTAGCCCTAAATACAAGGCCGGTGAGTATTGACACTCCAATCATTGGCAGTGCACACTTGCCTTGTTATAAAGAGGGCGATGAGGCAACCACAGTACTAGAAGCTCATGGAAGCTTCGTGGCTTGGCCTGCAAATCAAATACGTCTCACTACCGAAGAGGTATTGACATTTGACATCTTCATTAGACCTTGTTTGGTAGTTACACTATATATACCTTTTTCATATATATATTTATATGCTCAATATATATTTTGTTTAATATTATCAATTAAGGAATCAAAAAAGGAATCAAAAAAGAAGACTGCTTCTTCTAGTAAAACCAAGAGAGGTACTAGCAGAACGAGCAACACAAAACAGGGCGCTGCTAAAGGAAAGAGAGCTAAATCTGAAAAATTAGTTGCCCCACAAAAGATTCCTTCTTCAGATCAGCAAAGCCAACCTCCACCAACATTAGCTATATTATATTTTTATGCCTAAAACTACCTCAGGGACAATTATATTTTCATTGATTGTCGTCCTGAGTATGTTGGGAGGGACGATACTACTTACATGGTATCGACGGCTGACATAAGCGACATTTATAATCAAGAATGGATGTCAACCATAAGTGTCGCCATCTATGTCACGTAAGTATTATTTCATTTTGAGATTTTAGTACTCTTAACTTATACAATTGGAATTTTTATGACCTCTTATATGAATTATTAGTTATTAACAAATATGCATTGTTTTTGTCGTCCATAGGTTGGTAGCTACTCGAGCTACGATGGAGGGAATGTTGTCCTTTATTGTGTTTGTGTGCCCATACTACATAGCTGACAGTAGTACAATAAGAGAGGGTAGGCACATAAACTATTTAGTGTGATCGCATTTTGATTGAGGGACACAACAAGCTCTATCTCATTCCTCACCTCGCAACTGAACATTGGGTTTTGTACGCTGTCGGACCTGATCTTAATAAAGTCTATGTGTTTGATTCCCTTCGAACCTATGACGTGCCTTTTGAAGTTGCTCGTCGTGGTGGGAAGGAATTTATCGACATGTTAGTATACTTTTCACTTCTTACTTCATTAGCTTATTTATACATATATTCGCCTAGCTTTCATTATTTGAGGTATATATGCGTACTTACAATATTGTGTATCCGACTCTATTTATTAGGGCACTACGGACAACGTATCAAAGGAGAGGTGGGAATGGTGTCTCAGACCCAAAGAATGTTCAATACGAGTCTGTCATAGTAAGTAGGAAGACAACTATTTCGTATTTTATTTTAATTAAAATTAATATGTAATAGTTAGAGAGCTAACTAAATTCATTTGACAGTGTCCACAACAGCAAAACGACAAAGATTGTGGATACTATATATGTAGAGCAATGGATCTAATAGTCTAAAATAAATTGGTTAACATAGATCCAAGCCATGTATGTTTTCTTTTCAATATTTTTCCATTAATGAATCATGACATATATGTTTGGTACTTGACGTAAGTGCTAACTGTATATTAATCAAAACTTGGGATTTGTAGTTTTTCACCGATGATTATGCACAAGGCCAGCAATACAATGTTGAAGAAACTGATGAAGTGAGAGAGCAATGGGCCAAGCATGTGCACTCATTTATTCAGTATTAGGTAGAGATCTAGCTATATATTCTACATGCATATTCAGGTTTGTATTTTATCTATGTCTTTAGGTTTTCTAAGCTAGATTTATGAAAATTTTGCTTTGGGGTGTAGAGCTACCAAGTTGTGGTATGCCTACCAATTTTGATTCTTGAGTATATAAGTCCAGTGTATTGGCAATGGATTGATTGAAATTATGGTGTGATTGCAGATTTGTTATCAATTGATGTTATTTTACAATGCAGATTTGGTAATTATTTGAACATACAACTGTGTATGTGGGCAGGAATAAAACTGCAAAAACTAAAAAAAAAACTAAAGTTTTAATAACGGTTATGATGAAAACCATTATTAAAACGTAGGTTTTAATAACGGTTCTTCTAAAACCGTTATTAAAACTCAGTTTTTAATAACGGTTTTAATAAGAACCGTTATTAAAAATGTACATTTAATCTCAAATTTATGCTCGTTTAATACGTATTAGGGTTTAATAAATGCCTAAATAATGTCAGCAAGTGTAGTTGGATGATGTTTTAGCAACGGTTTTCTTATAACCGTTATTAAAACCCTATTTTTTAATAGCGGTTTTTCTGAAAAACCGTTATTAAAAATGCATTTTATGCTCAAATTGGCGGGTTTTTTTATATTTTTGATAACAGTTATGAACCGTTATTAAAGATTTAATAACGGGCGTTTTAATAACGGTTGAAAACGGTTATTAAAACTATAAAATAACCGTTATTAAAATTGCTTTTTGGGGTAGTGTAGTCTCTCTCTTTCTCTCTAATGGGCTGCATAAATGAAAATATAAGGAAATCAATTAAGGTAAATAGCAGTGAAGTGAAAGAGAGTGGGGGAAAAATGTCGACATAACAGTTTTAGTATAATAACTATCCTGTATAATCTTTATTATAGCAACACTTCTTTAGTAAAGGTATACACAACCATTCTTTCACCCGAATACCATACCTAATCATATTTTAAAAGAAAAATTAAACGTATATATGACAATTTGGTATAATAACTACTATGTATACCTTTACTATAATATGTTTTTCTTAATAAGGATATATATGATGATTATTATACTAAAACTGCTATGTTTACTTCTATATTTTCAATAAAAAAATTATATATATATTGGGTAAGGATATATATGATAAGTGAGCTTTAAACCACATTATATTGTTGGCTGCATATTCCGATCCATGTATGAGTATTTATGTATTAGTTGTTATGCTGTTTTTTAATGAAGAGTATAATTATAATATTATAGAAATATTTATTACTTTTAAAAATAATATATAATTTAAAAATAACCTTTTTTTTTTAGAAAACGGATGAAGCATGAGCTAAGGTGATTAGGTATTTAGAGAAGAGAAAATGAAATCAACGGACCAAATTATTGAAAGGAAGTGTGCTTTTACATTTCTTTCCTGGAAAGTAAAAACACACGGGGCAAAAAGTAGAGAGCAATGAACAAGAAATGTCTCCCGGCAAACGCATGACTATACGGAGACTACGTCCCGGTCATAAAAATAAACATTTTTTTTAAAACGTGCTCTTACATTCCTTTCCTGGAAACTAAAAACAGACGGGGCAAAAAGTAAAGAAGAAATGTCTCCTAGCAAATGCATGACTATACGGGGACTACGCCGTGGACATAAAAATAAATATTTAAAAAAATTAAAACAAGAAACGACATATATATATATATATATATATATATATATAGATTAAATCTACTAATATTAAAAAAGAAAAAAAATTAAAATTACTATTTATTTTAGTTAATATAAATTATTAAAAAATTGAAACATTAATCAAATAATCACAATATCAATTTTAACGTCAAAAAATTTTTAAAATAAAAAATAAAAATGTATTCGGAACAAAATAAGTCACCTCGCTGGCATTTTGATATTGCACATGTATACGTGCAAGTTGTGCGACACTTCGCGCTACTAATAATTGCCAGGAATCCCACGCAGCACATAAACAACTACAACCTCGAAGGAAACAAGATAGAAGAAACGATAAGCTAGTTAGCCGCCAGCCCGCCACCCCCATCAACCTAATTCTTGTTCTTTGGATATTTCTTTACTTAGCATCTATATACGAGGATCAATAGAGAATAAAAATTATAGATTAAAAATTATTTAAAGCATTTAATATAATATAAAAAATATAAAAATAAAATATACAAAGTAATTCATTTATATACTATAATATATAAAATATAAAAATAAAATATATAAAGTAATTAAACTTTTCATCTATAATATTTTAATTTATGGAATTTATCATCTTTATGCACAAACTCTGATTAAATTACATAAAATTTTACTTACACGTATCCATTTACAATATATAATGAGAAATAAAATTTCTTATATTATAAATAAAGATGGGGAATATTGCGGTATTAGTCAAGCTAAGTAAAAACTACCAGTTGCTACATCACTATAACATTTACACTATAAATATTTATTACATGATTTTTAAAACACGATATATTTCATTTATATACTATAATTTTAGAAATAGTTTAATGTTATAGCTAGTACACAGTTTTTTTTTTTTGTTACCTCTAAAAGACACATCAAATCAAAAACCGTAAACATATAGAGTATAGATATGCACCACACCAATATTTACACTATAAATATGCACAACTTATTTTATGTTGCATGAAAACAAAAATTCATAGTATTTTAAAAGTCTATGCTTGCTCAATAAAATTTAAGTTTAAGAAATAGAAAAGAAAAAATAAAGCATGTCATGAGTATACGAAAAATAAAAATAAGGAAAACCAATAGTAAAGGCGGTCGGTGAAGATGGCAATAGTGGCAGATGAATGTTCCCTTCAAAGATCTCTCTCTCTCTCTCTCTCTCTCTCCTCCCTCTATCTAGTTGAGTAAATGAGAAAATACCGAAGGCGATTAGGGTAAAAAAAAATGATGAAGTAAAGGGAGTGGAAGATATGCACAATGGTTTTAGTAAAATAATTGACGTTTATACCATTACTATAATAGCACTTTTTATAGTAAATTTGGTATAATTAAATTTCCTTATAAAAATGAAATATAATCATATATTTTTTTTCACTCAACTGACGATTTTTTCATCCAACTCTCGTGCATATTGTATATTAACTTAATAAAAAGGAAAATATATATATATATATATATATATATATATATATATATATATATATATATATATTGTGTATTTTGGTATGATAATTATCGTGCATACCTTTATGAAAAAAAAATACATTTTTTTAGTAAAGGTATACACAACAATTATTATATCAAACCAATGTGTATATTTTTTTCTATATATATAAAAATTTCTTTCTTATTTTTTCTTACTGAGTAAGATTAAACATAATAGGTCAGCTTTAAAATATTTTATATTACCACTTGTGTAACATGTTCCGTGTATTATTTTTTATATATTAATTATTATATTATTTTTTAATGAAGGCTATAATTATAATATTAGGAATTTATTAATTATTTTATAAAATATCTTATAATTTATTAAAATAAATTTTTTTTAAAAGAAAGGAAGCATGAGCTAGGGTCATCAGACACGTGGGGACAAGAAAAGGAATTTAACGACCAAATTAGTGAGAGGAGGTAGACTTACACTTCTTTCCTGGAAACTAAAAATAGATAAAGCAAAAAGTAGAGGACAATGGGCAAAAATTGTCTCCTAGCAAACACATGGATACACAATGCATCACTTCACACCTGTGATGCACGGGGACGGTAGTTAAACGTCCCCCGTCTCGCAAACTTTTCGAAAACTTTTTTGAATTAAAATTTATATTAAAATTATTTAATTAATATTTTTATTAAAATATATTATTTATTTAATTTTTTATTAAAATATAATTATTAATAATTAAAATTAACTAATATAAGAATTAATTTTAATTTTTTTATTTTTTTCTCTAAATTTTAATAAATTTAATCTATTTTTTAAAAATATAATATATATATATATATATATAATTTTTTTAATATTTTCTACCATCTTTATTTCCTAAATTTTTAAAAAATAACTTTTCCCCATTTCAATCCATCCCCGTTTCCCATGCATCACTGCTTCACGCTATAAATAACTGTCAAGAATCCCATGCAGCACGTACAACTTACAACCTCCAAAGAAACAAGGTAGCAGAGACGATTAGCAAGTTAGCCACCGCCGCCGCACCCCCCCCCCTCCCCCACCAAAATACCCAAGGGATAATGGAGAGCGAGCTCTTTGACGCAGCACTTCAGGGAAACGTTTCATCATTGGACAGCATACTAAGAAAAGATCCACTAATCCTGCATCGATTTACTACTCACCAAACCAAATCCCCACTACACATATCCGCCGAACAAGGACACTTAGAATTCTCCCAAAAACTCTTAGAACAAAATCCCCAGCTTGCAGGATCACTCGATTCACACAGATCATCACCACTCCACTCCGCTGCATCAAGAGGCCATATAGAGATAGTAAAAGCGTTGATTCGCGTCAATCCGAACATGTGTTTTTCTCGTGATGAAGAAGGTAGGAACCCCGTTCATGTCGCGGCTATGAATGGTCAGTTAGTAGTTCTGGATGAGCTAGTACGAGCTATGCCGAGGGCGGCTAAGGAAAGGGCCGGGAACGAAGGCAGCATACTGCACTTGTGTGTGAAATATAACGAGTTGGACTGTTTAATAATGTTGCTGAATTCAATCGGCAATGGCGAGCTTTTGAATTTTAAGGATTGTGAAGGCAACACCATCCTGCATCTGGCTGTGGCTGATAAACAAATCAAGGTAATTTAATTTTTTTGCATGTACTACGTAATTTTGTTTTATACGACTTCATTTTATTTTTCGCATTAGATCATGTATAAAGGAGTAAATAATTAATTGTAAATGAGGAGACTTCAACTGATCCATTGATAAATCAATTTAGAGGTCACCTAAAAATTAACAAATTTATTAATTATCAATATTAAGTAAGCGCTTGTTAACTAGGAATTACTTGTAACAAAGTAGTCATTTGAAAAATTACTGGTAGTATTTGTTTTTGAAACTTTGGGCAATAAAAAGTAATTATAACTAAAATTAATTTTTGAAGTTGAAAATGAGGCATATATCATCCATCCATTTATTTTGTCTATAGATAGTACTAAGTAAATTTTCTTACGACTTGTATCGGATTCAATTTATTAAAAAAAATATATTATTTATTTAATAGAAAAATTAAATTTAAATATAAAATTAAATGACTTGAACATCGAAAAATCTTTAGCTTTTATCGATTTATTTAGAATAAAGATCGCACACAGACAAATGACCATATAAAATATTCAATACCATTTTAGAAAGTTTGAGAAATTTCGACATGAATTGCTCGGAACATTCGATAATGACGACTTATTTTTCGTTCGATCGTCTGGTCCCTCCGGTGTATGTTAATAAAGCTTCTCTGATTATTAGAAAAGGGCAAAAAAAAAAAAGAGAGAGTATATATGGCTAGAATAAGTACTGTATTCGTGGCTGCTTGATTGATACTTGATACGCATGATGTACGTACAGATACTAAACTTTCTACTGAGCACAACATACCGGATAGACAAGAACTCCACGAACAACAATGGTCTCACACCAATGGACACGTTCCACCAAAGCCGAAAAGGCCCATATGACAAAGAAGTCCATCGAATCCTCCGACGCGCCAATTTGCGGAAATCATCCGATCTCAAAGCTGACGAGGACTGGAACAAACACCTCACATGGCTGGAAGACCACCGTAGCAGTCTCATGCTCGTCGCATCCCTAATCGCACAAATGGCATTCCAAGCTGGACTAAACCTCCCGGTGGTCTATACCAAGACGGACCCAACATCGGCTATGCAATCGCAGGTCATAACACAGGTCGAAGATCTATCTTCAACTTCTATCTAGCTGCTTGTTCCGTGAGTTGGTTCTCATCACTAAGCATTATTCTTATGCTTATAAGCGGATTGCGATGTCGGAAGACGATGGTGTACGTGTCGATGGCTGCAATGTGGATTGCAATATTGCCTATGCCGCTCGTTTATTCGAGAGCGATTACTATTTTTACGCCGAAAAATGATGTTCTTAGTGAGGATATTTGGTCTATTAATGGTGTGCCTATATTTAGTGATGTGACTATAGCTAATGCTATATCGTTTACTGGGGTCTGCGTGTGGGTTCTTTTGTTGTTGTTTATTCTAGTCGGACATGTGACTAGGTTTATCATAAAGATACTCAAACTATTATACATATTGATTGAGGATGCTTGTAGGTGATATTGTCGTTGCTGCTACTGTTATTGTTGTTGTTGCTATTAAATTAAATAAATAAATAAAAACCTGTTGTATTCGTTCCGTGACATACAATTACATTGTATTGGTTCAGACTTACTCACTTAGTATATGTTTATTTACTCTCGGTGTGATTTTTTTTTTTTTTTTGGCTGACTCTTAATTTTACTAACCTTTTTCCAAACTTGTATAGCTAAATTTATTGTAATATCTCAAATTTTAAAACTCTAGCTTGTTGGATTATATTTCTATGGAGAGAAATTAATCTTACCATTATTTGTGTTGGTTTAGGGTTTGGATAGATATCTTAGTCCCCGCATTGGTTTTGATATTGTTGGTACACTAGTAGGCTTGTTTTGGGTTACCACACAACTGGAGCCTGCTAGTTTTTATTTTTAGATTTTTTGCAATATCAGTTGATTGATCTTAACGAACTAGTTGACTAGTTCTTTTGTTTATTTATTTTGCATGATGTTTTGATTTTAATCTTTGTCCAACCATTTCCTAAGCCTTCTAATCTTATTGTTAATCATATTTTTAGGTTGTATGATTATTTTCCCTTACTACATGAAACTTATACCAACTAATTTATCCAAAATCTACCAAAAGTAATTCTATACCTAACCATTCATTATATACCGAGTCATCTCTCTTCTCTGCCCTCTAATTTTCTATGTAACAACAATAGGGTAGATTAGCTACTGTCCATCGCCCGCCTTGCCTTGCTGGTTGTACTCTTCCTTATTTACACCCTCATCCTACCTGGTTGTCTTCTTTTCATTCAAGTGCTTCGTTTGACATGCATGCTATCGATCCCTTATACCCCTTTTATGCCTATGCCTTGCTGAGATTTCATTAAGTTTTTCCTTTTGGTCTCTCTCACCTCCCTCCTCATTGCTATCTTTTGGTTGGTGTTCTTCACCTTTGTCTTGTGCCCATAATTTTGAGCCTCCTTCTCCTTGTGCATTATGGTTCTTCATCCTTCCTCTTCTATAACATTTTAATATAGCATTTATTTATTTTTAATGAAGTAAGAGAGGTTAAGCATTTATTTTACCTTGTATAATTGATATACATTTTCATATATGTGTTTTGATTAGGAAAAAAATGGGAAAGAACTCGATGAATTGGAAATGTGGTTGAAAACTCATGTATGTTTTCAATTTATTTTGATTTTAAGGTTATATATATATATGAACTCTACCTCATCTACTGACCATTAATAACAATGATTTATACTTTACAGAAAGCAATTCTAGATGAGATTATTACACTTCCAGAAGGATCCGATGCTAATGCTCAACGTGAAATATTCAAAAAGGTGGTGGGAGAAGATAGCACTACGACGGAAAGGGGTTTTAATAACGGTTATTTTATAGTTTTAATAACGGTTTTCAACCGTTATTGAATCGTCCGTTATTAAATCTTTAATAACGGTTCATAACCGTCATGAAAAATACACAAAAACCCGCGAATATGTGCGTAAACGTAGGTTTTAATAACGGTTTTTACTTAAAAACCGTTATTAAAACTCCAGTTTTTTTTTGCAGTTTTGTTCCTGCCCACATACATAATTGTATGTCAAAACAATTACCAAATCTGCAATGTAAAACAACATCAATTCATACCAAATCTGCAATCAATCTATAATTGGTATGCATGTCTCAATACACCAACTATACTTAGCAATAAAATTAGTGGGCATACCCCAACTTGGTAGCTCTACACCCCAAAGTAAAGAGTTCACAGATCTAGGCTGGTAGACGAAATACAAACCTAAAAATGCATGTAGAATATATAAATCGCTACCTAATACCGAATGAATGAGTGCACGTGCTTATCCCATTGATCTCTAAATTCATCAATTTCATCAACATTATATTGCTGGCCTCGTACATAGTCATCGGTGAAAAACTACAACACCCATGTTTCAATTAATATACAGTTAGCCATTAGGTATGTCATGATTCATTAATAGAAAAATATGGAAAAGCAAACATACATGGCTTGGATCTATGTTGACCAATCTATTCTAGACTATAAGATCCATTGCTTGTCTTCTTCACTTGAACCCTTAAAAACTTCAATTTCATCATCATCATACAATAAGTTCCTCTGTCTATAAGTTCCTTTGTCTCGAAGATCTTCGATTTTGGAGGTACCTAAAGCTCTTATCTCATCCATAATTACAATAGAGGATAAAGAGATAAACAATAGAGGAAAAACAATTATGATAAAAGTAAAAACTAAAATAAATAAAAACATGTATTACCCTACATACAAAATAATACAAAGGTAGGAAACATATGTTACCACTTTAATCAAGAGGTTATATAACACCATCATACCCTAGAATATGAAAAAGGTTTTCAGGATAGTCTAAATTAAAGGTTCAATTTGTAACAAAAAAAAAACCTCAATTTAGAGGCCAAAATGGCATTTTCTGGGCTCCAATATTGCCCAAACCGGCTCCACCAATTTTCCACGTGGTAGATCTCAAAAAAATACCCAAAATAGCCTCCTAGATCACCTAAATCCGAGGTCCCATGAAAAAGTTATGACCCTCCAAAGTTTACAGTTCAATCTAGCTCTAAATAACCTCAATAATGTCTTCTCTTTTGTTTATTATGGTTGTAGCTCTAAATAATGTTGAATCTATATTCTCCATACAAACAAATACAGCAATAATATGTAAAGGTCTCGGCCACCTCATGCATTTGTTAATATATAACAATAACGCAATAAATTCAACAACAAACAGCAAAATTTTCAGCCAACACATTCAACAACACATTTTCGAACGACAAACAACAATCTTTCAATAACAAACAAAAAAAAAACCCTATAGCAAACACATATATAAGTAGATAAAAAGTTACGAGAGGAAGAACAAACACATACATAAAGTGAGTGAGCTAGCTACAAACACGACGGTGAGAATGTTGAGAGAGGCAAGGGCTTCAAACACGACGGAGGATGAAGGTGCAAGTGCTAGCTAGCTTCGGAACAATGGCAGAGGCGTGGTTGAGAGTTGGCGGTGTGAGGGTTTGCAAGGAGAAGAAGAGCAAGAGAACGAAAGTGCAGAGAGTCTGAAAACTTTCGCACGAAACACAACCGAGCGAAATAAGAGTTTGATTTCGGGGTTTTTAATAATTAAAAAGAGGATTTAATAACGGTTCCTAAGAGAACCGTTATTAAAACATCTTTTAATAACAGTTCTTCTAGGAACCGTCATTAAAAGCTTCTGAATTTTGACAACGGTTCTAACATGAACCGTTATTAAAACCACTTTTAATAACGGTTTACATAAAACCATTATTAAAACATCGTCCATATTTTAACGTTGCCCTTTTAATAACGGTTTTTAACTAGAACCGTTATCAAAACTTCCAGCCGATTAATTTTCACACGTTTGACAACGGTTTTCAAACTACCGTTATTAATGTCCCGTTATTATTTCCCATTTTCGTAGTAGTGTAGGAATGGATATGCAAAAACCTTTGGTCTTGGTGTAAAATTTCCATGATCTCACAAAAAAGATGTGCTTTTGAGGTGGAGCAAGCTAAAAGAATAAAATCCTAGTCTAGAGTTGAGAGGTTGAAAAATGATCTCCTTGAGACTAAAGGCCTAGTAAGATATTTGACTACTATAATGCATACATTCTTGGAGAATCAAGTAAGTTATCACTAAATGTTGATAATTTTTTACATTCCTTCCGCAACACATCAATTTTTGGTTTATCTTTTTTCTACCACTTAAATAGTGCAAAATTGAATAAAAAATAACATTTGGTGTAACACCCCAACATTTACTACTAAAAATTTTAATATTTTTTTTGCGTAAGCTAATATATAAACTAAGCGGGTGTTACCACCGCACTTAACATGAGTTCGGTTCCTTACCATTCTCATATTAAGTACAAGACTAAGAAATATAATAACTTTAAACCAATATAAAGATAGAATAAGATGATAACATAAATCAACGTAAATACAATGTTAGGAGGTACACTCCAAATACATATGTTCAAAATACAACTAAAGGAAATACGAGACCTAAGAGTCCAAAAAGGATATCCAGATCCAAAACATAAGCATCGAATTACGACAACTCTACTCCCGACCCATCGAATAAGATCACTCAACCACAGGCTGATAATCAAAAGGATCAACAGTCTCAGCATCAAGATTCTCACACATCTGTGGGACATTACAAACAAATGTGTCTGCTCCCCCAAATCAACCGGGATCGTTACGGCTCCGCAATTGGTGTCAGTACACAACCTACTAGTAAGCTAAGTTATTTTACGAGCATAGCATTTACACGTTGAAACTTGGTAAGCATGAAATATACATGTGATAAATCATAGGTAACATAAGATAATAACAATAGTAAAATACTTCAAGTTATTATCTTTACTTTAGTGATCAAACACATCATATTAATCACACCGAGTACTCAAGAGACAGATAGAACTGGCATAAGCGCGACCTTCCAAGGCACAACACACTTGGGAACCACATTTACATCGGGAGGAACGGAAACTGACATAAACACGACCTTCCGGGGCATAATGCTTCTGGGCAACACTAATACACCACTAATCCGTAAGCATGCATACCCGTATAAGCTAGTGGAACGGACACGTATAGAGTAGACTAGGGCCACCATAGTTATAACATCCCCAAAATTTACTACTAAAAATTTTTGTTTATTTAAAGGGAATAGAGGAAGAAAAATACAAACTATTAATTATGGGGATATTACTACCACAATTAGTATCAGACCGGTTCACTCCTATTGTTCCAGTATCAAGTACTAAGGCTAAAAGTGTAAAAAACCAATTGCTAGAAATTCAAACCATATTAAAAATCAGAGTAGCATAGTAAGCCATTTATAAGAATAAAACCCACCAATTGTAGTTACAAGAATGAAGATCACATGTAAACCAAGAGTCAAAAAGGAAAATAATGAAATCCTATCATTTTCTGGATAATCCTTACACTCTTTCCCATTGCCCACTTGAATAGCACATGAAAAATACTTGTAAGGGACTATGTCCATTGAATAGGCAGGAGCCCCATAAATGGAAACCTTCAGTACTATGGTACTGAATAACCCTTTAAAACACACTTAAAAGCATGCCCACAATGCAACACATGATACAATAATATATACATATATAATGAGAAATGCATACAGCATAATCACATACTTAACAAGTCCATCAAATATTAATAAGTCATAATGTACAATCAATACTTCTGGGCCTTAAGCCATTAGTCCATCATTATTCGATCATCTCGGATTATATATCCATGTGAGTGCGGGAACCCCACTATTATAGCCAGTGGATCGGAATACATACAGGGCAGAACGCTCCTGACCACTATTATTGTTGGTGGACCGGTCTCCAGGGCAAAATGCTCTTGGCCACTATTATTCATCGGTGAACCTATCTGCCCCGACTCACATGGTGTTCCACTATAAGTAATTAATATTTTTCCATAATTTATTCATATCCATAATTTGTTTTATTGAGCTCGAGATCCCCCACTATTATCGCTGGTGGACTGGAATACATACTATCATCATCATCCAGGGCAACATGCTCCTAGGCCACTACTATATCTGGTGGATCGGTACTCACTGATACTCATGCATGCTCCTGGACCACTATTATATCTGGTGGACCGATACACATAATCATAATCAATTGGGTCTGGCTCATTAGTATTTCACTTTCATGATTAGTGTTTTCCCTTTTTAATCAGTACAACAATTCTATTTATTTGCCTCGATAGGGAGATCAAGATCCCAGGACGCAAAGGTACACCGATCGCACTGGTGCATATAAGTTACTCAATACCCTTCCACTATCAGCCCAGGGATGCAAAGGTACCCTGGTCATACTGGTGCATACAGCTACTCAATACCCTACCGATAAGGACACCTAATCTATAAGTATGCATACCCCCTAAATAGGTCCGTAGAGTTAGATAAAGTTATAGGGCCTACGTGGGGCACAAAGGCACACCAGCAAATACTAGAATAATTGTGGGCTAAACCAAGTCTTCAGGGTAGCGACCCCTAAAGAGCCACTATTCCCAATTTTAAGGTCTTTTACTTTAAGTATTAGTATCTTAATTAAGGTGATCACAAAAAACACAACGTTAAGATACTTATTCACTTTCAATTTTTCTAATATTATTAGATATTTCTTATTCAAACGATTATCCAAGATAACATAGAGGAATCATTAAGGCCATCATAATATCATCCAATTTTGATTTAGAATTCATTCTCGTGATACTTACTAATTGTCAAATACCTTTATCTTGCTATTCAATGTTACTTGAGTCTTATTATGAAACTCCATTATCCCATCGACATATTAGATACAAATTACTAATTTACCTCTTACTTGTATAATTATTAATTCATCCCTTCTTTACTTGCTAATTTACCGTATTACCCTCTATGTTACTTAATTACCAATTACACTTTGCTCCGTTTGGGTTACCAAGTTATTTTCCATACTTATTAGGTCACCAATCACCCTTCATAATTGTTACGCTGATCATATTTCCATTTGGTTAGTTAGATCACAAATTTTCCCTTCTCCTTTGTTATAATTACCAAATTATCCTTTTGTTGGTCAAAGTACCAAATTACCCTTCTCCATTATCATAATTACCAAAATTCCCTTCTCTATTATCATAATTACCAAATTACCCTTTAGTTGGTTAAATTACTAAATTACCCTTCTCTATTATCATAATTACCAAACTACCCTTTAGATGGTTACATTACCAAATTACCCTTCTCTATTATTATGATTACCAAATTTCCCTTTTCCATAACTATAATTACCAATTTACCCTTCTCCATTATTATAATTACCAATTTACGCTTCTCCATCATTATAATTACCAAATTACCCTTCTCCATTATTATAATTATCAAATTACCATTTAGTTAGTTAAATTACCAAATTGCCATTTTTCTTTATTAAATATCATTTCATCCTTCCTTTATACAAAATTACCATTTTACCCTTCTACTTTATTAAATTACCATTTTACCCTTCCTTTACACCAATTTACCATTTTACCCTTCTACTTACAAAATTACCATTTTACCCTTTACTCCCAAAATTACCATGATACCCGTTTACTTACAAAATTATCATTTTGTTCCTTTACTTCCAAAATTAATATAATATCGTTTTACTTACAATTTACCATTTTTCCCTTCTCCTCCAAAATTACCATAATATCCTTTTACTTACAAAATTACCATTTTACTCCTATCTTCCAAAATTACCATAATATCCTTTTACTTACAAAATTACCATTTTGCCCTTGTTACTTCCAAAATTACTATAATACCTTTTTATTTACAATTTACCTTTTTGCCCTTCTACTCCAAAATTACTATAATATCCTTTTACTTACAAAATTACCATTTTACCTTTACTTCCAAAATTACAATTTACAACTTTACTTCCAAAGTTACCAATTTACCCTTTCCAAAATTACCATAATACCCTTAACTTCCAAAATTGCCATACTACCCTTTTACTTATAACATTACCATTTTGCCCTTTATCTCCAAAATTACCACAATACCCTTTTACTTACAAAATTACCATTTTGCCCTTTATTACACCACTTTTATTAAATTATCATCACTATATGAAATAGTAATATTAATACTACTCATTCTCATTATCCAACTCCAGTAGCTATTATATTTCAACATAATACTCATTAGCACCCACATATATTATGCCACATTCTTGCATATAACATATTACTAAAATACCCCTAGGGCTAACAATAATGCTATTCATGCATTAATGGTCATAATAACGGAATATAGCAAGTACTTAACATATTCTTGACTAACAAATATCCTTCCTTAAACATTTCTTACATACATGGCATATAAACCAGCATGCTTTTCTTTTTATCAACAATACAAGAAACTACAAATATCATATTAAACAACATATATCAAGCATAATAACATATTGAAAACCCTAATGTGCTAATGTAATCCCCCGAATTTTTAAAAGCCTATATTTTAATAAATAAGTTTTGTTTTGGATAAATTAGCTTTTAAATATTTTTAATTTAATTATTTTATGGATTTTGAGCTTATAAAACTAATTATAAATATTTAATAAGTTAAAATAAATATTTTGTTATTTTATTATACTCTTATTATTTAAATAAATTCTAAAACCCTTATTTTACTAAAATTATCCTTTTAAACCCTTATATTTTAATTAAATTGTTAAATAAATTTATTACCCAAAATATTGTTATATATTATTTATAAATTAAAAAGAATTTTCCCTTTCCTTTTTTTTCGTTTTCCTTCTTTTCCCTTTTCTTTCTTTTCTTCTTTGGGTCACCGACATACTTTGGCCACCTCTTCCTCTCCCCTGCACGCTTGGGCCAAAGGCCCATTTCTTCTCCTTCTCCCACGCCGATGCAACACAGCCCAGTCCGTCCCTCTCTTTTTTTTCTCCCAGACTGGACCGATCAGCTCTTCTTCTTTCCTACGCCGGTCCAACCGCCCGTTCGCACCCCTTCCTTTCTCTCTTCTGCCACGGCTGACCACCATTTTCTGCCATTGTCGAGCACACACAGCCGCCTGCAACTGCCATACCTGGCCACCACCTACCTCCCTCCCTGCCACTCCCTCTCCCTTCCCCATCATTTTCTTTCCTATTACGAACCAAACCAACCCTTGGACCACAGCTCGCATGCCCCTCTTTCTTTCCTTCTTCTTCCCTCCCTTTCCCCTGCCACCCTACTACAGCCCCGAATGACCACCTACTTCCCCTGCCTCTCCCTCTTCTTTTTCTTACCCTCACCAGCCCTTTATTCCCATAATTTTGAGCCCTCATCCTCCTCCCCCCGAGCCTCTTCTCTCCTTTCTCCTCCCTCCCATTTCTTCCCTGGTTTTTGCTTGTCGCCGCCTTCTGCCACCACCTCCTACACCCCAAGCCACCCTCGACCCCTACAACTCCTCCCTTCTCCACCTCTTCTTTTTCTCCCCACTTTTCTCTTCCTTTATAGCCAAGCCTCCTGTAACCACTCCTCCCGCCACCATCTGGCCGCCTATGCTTCCACCAAACCACCATTCGACACCCGCAAACCCCTCTACCACCACCATGCCTAGTTGGTCCAAAACAGCCCTTGCACCCCCTTCATTTTCCCTCCTCTTTTCCTTCATTCTCAGCCTCTCCACCTCGACCCACCTCGGCAGCCAACTTCGCCGCCTTGCCGCCGTTGTCTACGCTGTCCATCCCCAACCACCACCTACACCCCCTCTTCACTCCTGCACCATTCCCTTGCCTTGAAACCTCATTACTCCTTGTGTCCCTAGCCATCTCTCGCTCCCTTCAGCCACCCTAGCTCAACCACCTTCACCCATCACCATCCGTACTGCACCACCCGACCACACCCACTATCCACGCCACCACCTCCCCTATCTGCACAACACAACGCAACTACCTCAATTATCTACCCTCTAATCTATTATTTAAATCCTCTCTACCTCTATTATCTACATTATTTCAAAATCATCTCTCATCTCTAATCACTATCTATCTACTATTTCTCTTAATGCATGTGACTACACTATCCATGCAGCATTGTTTGGAATTTATTTGGATAAATTTTGAGGTATATTAATAATTAATTAAAGTGTATTATTATTAAATAAATTTTTTATACAGTTTTATCCTTTTAATTTCTTACTTCTAACCTAATAGCTATTGATATTATTTTTAGGTGTTGAGTTTCTAATTAAACCTTGAATCCTTAACCGGGATACTGGTAAGGTTCGATTTTTGAGGGATTAAGGTAATCGTTAAACCTCACTTAAATACATGGAAAAACATATGCTAAAATATTAGGGATTTTAGAATGATTGTATGCACATTTTGTGTTGCCTAGTATGATATATATATGGTTAACTTATATTGATTGATAAAAAGAAAAGAAAGGAAAATTATGATAGCTTTTGTGCCATGTGTGGAGATGATACTTAAGGAATGAGTTTGATATTTGATGGAAATGTTAAATGCTTGTCTATGATGTATTATGTTATTAATGCATGAATAATATTATTGTGAGCCTAAGGGTATGTTAGTAATATGCCTATGTAAGTATGTGATCTAGTATATGTAGTTGCTAATGAGTATTATGTTGAACAATGACAAGTTGGTGGAGTTAGATGATAAGAATGAAGTGCTAATATTGGTATTTTATGTAGAGGTGGTAAATTCATAAAAGTGGTGTAATAAAGGGTTTAAGTGGAAACTTTATAAGGGAAAAGGGTATTTTGGAAATTTTGTAGTAAAGGGGTATTTTGGTAATTTGAAAGAAAGGGGTAAAACGATAATTTTGTAAGCAAAAGGGTATTTTGGTAATTTCAAAAGAAATGGGTGAAATGATAATTTTATAAGTAAAAGGATAAAATTGTAAGTTGTGAGAAAGAAGGGTATTATGGTAATTTTTGAGGCAAAAGAACAATATGGTAATTTTATATGACTAAACGCCAAAATGATAATTTTATAAGTAAAGTGGTATTAGGGTAATTTTTGGAGAAAAGGGTAAAGTGGTAATTTTGGAGTCAAAGGGCAATATAATAATTTTATAAGTGGTAAGAATGGTAATTTTGGAAGTAAGGGATAAAATAGTAATTTTGGGTGAAGGAGGGTATCATGGTAATTTGCAAGAAAAAGGGTAATATGGTAAAATTGGATGTAAGGGGCAAAATGGTAATTTTTATAAATAAAAGGATATTATGGCAATTTGGAAGTAAGGGGTAGAAGAGTAATACTCACCTTTCGAGAAGGTGGGCAATCAATAGCATCAAATGTCCTACCCAAGTCTCAAGTTCATCCCTTTAGGATGACCAAGTCCTCATCTTTGGCATAGATTAGTGGGTGATGTCCCATAACCCTCTAAAGCTAATCTTCTCCAATGCCCTCCTATGGGTGACGTAGAGGTAGTGGTGGAAGCTGAGGCAAATGTCGGCCAAACTCAATAAATGCCTAGAATATCTTTTCCAAATGACTAATATGATTGTTGAGCACTATGATGACTAAATAGCTACAAGATAGAAAATGTGTTAGGCCCTAACCCTTCCTAGCTAACTAACTCATGGCATGTATAATTCAAATTTCAAGGCCACTTAGGCTACTCGTCTACGATTGGTCACAAGTTAATTTGGATTTTTGAAAATAAGAAAGGTTTTCTTAAATGTGAAATTGACCTTTCAAATTTAGATGAGGGATCATTGAAAACTGAATTTTGAAAACCAAAACACAGTAGTCAAAACTAAAAGCTTTGATACCTACTTATAACTCGAAATTTTTTTAGTAGTAGAAATTCGGGTGTTACAGGTGGTGGCATAGGAAAGGAGCATGGTTGGTGGTAGCTGGTAGAAGTGTGATGTTGGGTGACTTGGTTGGAGGTCAGTAGCCATTGGTGGTGGCTATTAGGAAGTTGGTGGTGATGAGGCAATGGAGGTGTTGTCTCCATAGGGTAGCGACATAGAGAATCAAAGGTGAGTGGTGTGTAGTTGTAAGGTGGCAAGGTAGGTGGGGAGGTTACGACAAAAACTGCCCAAGTAAAGGGAGAAGCAATGGAAGGTGGCACTGAAGGTGGTTGGTGAATTGTGGTAGGATAGGTTAAAGAAGGGTCATTGGGAACATAAGATATTGCTATAGCGGAGGAATAAAAATGATCAAGGCATGAAAGGGGAAAAGGCAATAGAAAAAGAATAAAAGGAGAGGTAGCTAACGATGGTGAGTGACGAAATGGAAAAAGGATGGGAGGTGGTACTAGTGATGATGAGGGATGGCTTTACTGGGAGTGAAACTAAATGGGGTCGAGGGAAATGAGTAGGGTAGATTAGATCATGTATGAAACCAAACAAGGATGAGGGAGGGTAATGTGATGTTGGTTGAGAAGAAGAGAAAGAGGGTGTAGAGAGCTAGATGGAACAATATAGCTGCAACTAGAATGGTGTAGAAGTGACACACAGTTGGAGGGCTATGTTTGGCTAATGAAGTGAGGCATTGAGGGAGAGGTTTGGCAGATGAAAATAGAGAGGGTTATTCAGTTGTGGTTGGTTGGGTAATGGTGGAACCAAATAAGGTAGATAGGGGAGTATGGGAAGGGTTGCGAGGGTTGTGTTTGATTGTAGCAAGTGCTATAAGGCATGTATGAGTGTGTATGTGTGTAAGTGTAGATGGGGAAATGGAGTGGTGAAGAGGTAGATTCTTTGAGAGGGGTATTGTGTAGTGGGTTGATTTCTTTAAAAAAGAGAAGAGAGGGGGAATGAGGATTGTGTTTGTTGGGGGAAAAGTGTAAGAAAACAAAGAGGGAGAGAGGAGTGTTTGCATGTATGTATACACACATGTAGATGATTTTTTTTTTTTTTTGGTGAAGGAGATTATGGTGATGGGTATGACTCAGTAGAGAGGAGTATAGTGATGGTGAGGGTTCAACAGAGAGGTAAGGTGAGGGTGATGGGGTGGTAGTGTGAGAATGGGACGGATTCTAGGAGGAGTGTTTGGGGGAGAAAAATGGGGCATGGTAAGGGTAAATCAAAGGGTAAAATTTGTATAGTAGGGTTAGAGTATTTTAATTTAGTTTTAGGTTTTGTTTTGTTATGTTAAGGTACCTGGTAAGAAAAATAATCTGGTTCAAGATAAGTTTAATAGGAATAAAAAGTTAAAATGATCGAAGAAAAATATTTAAGAAATTATTTAGGTTATGGGTCAAAGGTTATTAATAAATAATTATGATAAGGTTTAAGGGTTAGTTTTGAACAAAAAAGCTAAACACCTGAAAGAAAAGGTTATGAAGTTTTAAGTTATTACATTGAAGGTGCAACTTGTAATTGTAAAGAGGACGACATATGATCACACCTTCTGAGGATTGACACATGTAATTCCCTTAATGACATCAATTCTTCCTCCATCTATGCTCATTTTTCCTTTGTCAGGCAAGAACTAGGGCAACATCTAAAACCTTAGATATGTTGAACCCGTAATTGTACATTATACATTGATCACTACGCTCTTGAGTTCTCAATGTGTGTGTCATAGGGTTTTTGGGTTTTCTTTGTCAAAATCATTAGTTTTGGAGTCCTTTATCAAAACCTCCTATTATAAGTAAGGAAAATTATAACACCCTGAGTTGATACAACCACATGGGGATACCTTGGAGTGCTTTTGGATAGATCGGTTGGGCATAGATCAACATGAGTCCTTTCAGCGTATTATGCACTTTTCGAGAAATATTTAAAAAAATTTAGAAACTTCCTAGGAGGTTCACCCATACTAAAAGTTACTTTATTGTAGAGTTCTTAGGAAGGAATCACCAAAAGAATGGTATGCCATATTTATATAAGTAGCGAGATCAATCCTTATAACACTCCACTCAATTTGGGGTATTACATTCACCCCCACTCAAAAAATGCAACATCTTCATTATGTCTCAACTACTAATTGTCTCAATATAATTTATCCCAAGAATCATCCCACTGAGTGGCTGAATGACTTATGCAAGATCAGTTCATAGTTGTAGTTTTGCTCTAATACCATTTTTAACACCTTGAGTCAATACGACCACGTAGGGGCTATCTTGGAGTGCTTTTGGATTGATCAGCTAGCCCCATAGATCAATATGAGTCATTTTAATGTTCTTTGTCCTCACTCATGCACTTTCCGAAAATTTTTAAAAAATTTTTTGAAACTTAACAGGAGGGTTACCCATCCTAAAAATTACTCAATGGGTAGTACACTTAACTATAGAGTTCTTAAGATGAAATCACTAAAAGGATGTATACCATGTTATATAAGTAGCCAGATCAATCCTTATGACACTCCACTCAATTTGGGATATTACATTCACCCCACACTCAAGAATGCAATGTCCTCATTGCGCCTTAACTACTAACTATCTCAATACAATTTATCACAACAATTGTCCCGCTAGGTGGCTGATTGACTCATCCAAGATCAGTTCACAGTTGTAGTTTTGCTCTAATACCATTTATGACATCCTAAGTTGACACAACCACACAGAATCTACCTTAGAACACTTTCGGATTGATCAACAACCCCACAAATCAACACGAGTTTTTTCAATATGCTTTGTCCTCACACTCACACACTTCCCAAAAAAATTTTAGAAATTTTCCAAAACTTCTTGGGAGGGTCACCCATCCTAGTACTACTCTTGCCCAAGCATGCTTAACCGCAGAGTTCAGATGGGGTGTGATCATACTAGCAATAATGCATTGGATCCCCTCAGAACTCTATAGTTAAGCATGTTTAAGCTAGAGTAGTACTAGGATGAGTGACTCTCCTGGGAAGTTTTGGAAAAAAAATTTAGAAGTGTGTGAGTGAGGATAAAGTGTACTAAAAGGACTCTTGTTGATCTATGGGGCCAACCGATCAATCCAAAAGTGCTCCAAGATAGCCCCACATGGTTGTATCAACTCAGGGTATTAAAAAATAGTTAAGGATAAGTAACAAATTAAATGAAGTAAAGGGAAATAGTTTGAGCCTTAAAATTTTCTCAATCATCTATTGAGTTAGCTTGTTGCTAGTTAACCCCATTATCATTACCTAGAATGGATCCCCACATATGCTTGCTTTAGGGGTACATATGAGTTGTCTTTTTCTGCTTCCTCCATCTATCTGTATGCTTTGTTGCCTCTTTACCCTATCTTGTGAGTGGAAATGTTTTTAAGTACATTGGCTCTACTCTTAACCCTCTTCTCCTATCATATTGAATAGAAATATTATGTTGGTTTGAATTGTAAGCTAAGTACACACAACGGTTAATAATATATATATATATACACACACTTCAAATTACTCTTATGTCCTCTATGCACAAAACTCCATCCATTCATCAAGGGTGCTCACATCGTTGTTGATTTGTGTGTGAAAGGGGTATGATATTACCATCAAGAACATATATACACTTCTTAGCCATTCAAGACTTCCAATTAGTCTAGGACTTTGCACCACGACTCATGGAAGGCCTCATATGTTATTGTCTTACATTAAATCCCTGCTACAAAATTACATAATCAAATAATTAGTCTGCATATAACAAAATTCATATGGAATTAAAAAATTCTTTCATATTTATTTTAAATATTAAAATCATGCATATTATTATCACATACCCTATCCTTCTTATCTTTTGTGACATGCATCCTCTAATAATGATAAATGATGGGGGATGTACACACAAGCCCTACAATTACTATAGTTGATGTAAACATCCATATTCAAAATGAACATTAAGCCTAATGCCCCTTTCTATATTCCTAAAAATATGCATCAACCTAATTTTTCCTCTCTTGTGGGTGTTTTCCTTCCTTAATATGTGTATCACCTACATGAGGATCTATACCTAAGATAGAGAATAAAAATTATAGATTAGGAAGTAATTAAAGCATGCAATGCAATATACATAAAAATATATATGAAATAATTAATGTATACAATGTAATATGAAAAATATAAAACCAAATATAATAAAGCAATTAAGTCTTTTGTCTATGGTGTTTTAACTATTAACGTATTATAACACCTCAAGTCGATACGACAATGTGGGGGCTATCCTAGAGTGCTTTAGGATTGATTTCCTGATCCCACCGATCAACATGAATCCTTTAATGCTATGTCCTTACTCACGCCCTTCCTAAGAAATTTTTAGAAAATATTTGAAACTTCATAGGAGGGTCCCCAATAATAAAATTACTTCACAGCGAACATACTTAAATGTGAAGTTCTTAGGATGGAATTACCAAAATGATGGTATACTATGTTGATATAATTAGGCATATCAATTCTTATAATACTCCCCTTAAGTTGGAGTATTACATTCACCCCCACTCAAAAAACACAAGAAGTATCCCGCTAAGTGGTTGACTAGCTCATCTAAGATGAGTTCATGGTCACGATTTAGTTCTGATACAATTTGTAACAGTCTGAGTTAATACGACCACACGGGATACTCTAAAGTGCTTTCAGATTTATTAGTTTACCTCACAAATCAACACGAGTTCTTTTAATGTGCTTTGTCCTCATTCACATGCTTCTTGAGAAATTTTTTAAAAATTTCTGAAACTTCCCAAGAGGGTCACCTATCCTAAAAATTACTCCATGACCAACTTGCTTAACCATGAAGTTTTTAGGATGGAATCACCAAGAGGATGGTATATTATATTGATTAAGTAGCAATATCAATCTTTATAATAATCTCCCCTCAATTTGGGATATTACATGTATGCCCTCTTTATGTACAAAAATCCGGTTCAAGTACATATAACTCTTTTTGCTTATATATCCACTTATGATCCATATTGATAAGTAAAATCTCCGAAATTATATATATATATAAAAGATGGAAAATCTCACAATATTAGCCAAACCAAGTAAAATCCACTAGCTATTCCACCACAACAACATTTTTACTATAAATATCTAGCACATGATATTCACAATTCTATCTCTTTTCCTTTATATACCTTGCTTTTAGAAATAGGTTGATGTTATAGCTAGTATTTTTATTAAAATATATTATTTATTTAATTTTTTATTAAAATATAATTATTAATAATTAAAATTAACTAATATAAGATTTAATTTTAATTTTTTTATTTTTTTCTCTAAATTTTAATAAATTTAATCTATTTTTTTAAAAATAAATATATATATATATATATAATTTTTTTAATATTTTCTACCATCTTTATTTCCTAAATTTTTAAAAAATAACTTTTCCCCATTTCAATCCATCCCCGTTTCCCATGCATCACTGCTTCACGCTATAAATAACTGTCAAGAATCCCATGCAGCACGTACAACTTACAACCTCCAAAGAAACAAGGTAGCAGAGACGATTAGCAAGTTAGCCACCGCCGCCGCACCCCACCCCCCCCCCCCCTCCCCCAAAATACCCAAGGGATAATGGAGAGCGAGCTCTTTGACGCAGCACTTCAGGGAACGTTTCATCATTGGACAGCATACTAAGAAAAGATCCACTAATCCTGCATCGATTTACTACTCACCAAACCAAATCCCCACTACACATATCCGCCGAACAAGGACACTTAGAATTCTCCCAAAAACTCTTAGAACAAAATCCCCAGCTTGCAGGATCACTCGATTCACACAGATCATCACCACTCACTCCGCTGCATCAAGAGGCCATATAGAGATAGTAAAAGCGTTGATTCGCGTCAATCGAACATGTGTTTTTCTCGTGATGAAGGAAGGTAGGAAACCCCGTTCATGTCGCGGCTATGAATGGTCAGTTAGTAGTTCTGGATGAGCTAGTACGAGCTATGCCGAGGGCGGCTAAGAAAGGGGCGGGAACGAAGGCAGCATACTGCATTGTGTGTGAAATATAACGAGTTGGACTGTTTAATAATGTTGCTGAATTCAATCGGCAATGGCGAGCTTTTGAATTTTAAGGATTGTGAAGGCAACACCATCCTGCATCTGGCTGTGGCTGATAAACAAATCAAGGTAATTTAATTTTTTTGCATGTACTACGTAATTTTGTTTTATACGACTTCATTTTATTTTTCGCATTAGATCATGTATAAAGGAGTAAATAATTAATTGTAAATGAGGAGACTTCAACTGATCCATTGATAAATCAATTTAGAGGTCACCTAAAAATTAACAAATTTATTAATTATCAATATTAAGTAAGCGCTTGTTAACTAGGAATTACTTGTAACAAGTAGTCATTTGAAAAATTACTGGTAGTATTTGTTTTTGAAACTTTGGGCAATAAAAAGTAATTATAACTAATTAATTTTTGAAGTTGAAAATGAGGCATATATCATCCATCCATTTATTTTGTCTATAGATAGTACTAAGTAAATTTTCTTACGATTGTATCGGATTCAATTTATTAAAAAAAATATATTATTTATTTAATAGAAAAATTAAATTTAATATATAAATTAAATGACTTGAACATCGAAAAATCTTTAGCTTTTATCGATTTATTTAGAATAAAGATCGCACACAGACAAATGACCATATAAAATATTCAATACCATTTTAGAAAGTTTGAGAAATTTCGACATGAATTGCTCGGAACATTCGATAATGACGACTTATTTTTCGTTCGATCGTCTGGTCCCTCCGGTGTATGTTAATAAAGCTTCTCTGATTATTAGAAAAGGGCAAAAAAAAAAAAGAGAGAGTATATATGGCTAGAATAAGTACTGTATTCGTGGCTGCTTGATTGATACTTGATACGCATGATGTACGTACAGATACTAAACTTTCTACTGAGCACAACATACCGGATAGACAAGAACTCCACGAACAACAATGGTCTCACACCAATGGACACGTTCCACCAAAGCGAAAAGGCCCATATGACAAAGAAGTCCATCGAATCCTCGACGCGCCAATTTGCGGAAATCATCCGATCTCAAAGCTGACGAGGACTGGAACAAACACCTCACATGGCTGGAAGACCACCGTAGCAGTCTCATGCTCGTCGCATCCCTAATCGCACAAATGGCATTCCAAGCTGGACTAAACCCTCCCGGTGGTCTATACCAAGACGGACCCAACATCGGCTATGCAATCGCAGGTCATAACACAGGTCGAAGATCTATCTTCAACTTCTATCTAGCTGCTTGTTCCGTGAGTTGGTTCTCATCACTAAGCATTATTCTTATGCTTATAAGCGGATTGCGATGTCGGAAGACGATGGTGTAGTCGTGTCGATGGCTGCAATGTGGATTGCAATATTGCCTATGCCGCTCGTTTATTCGAGAGCGATTACTATTTTTACGCCGAAAAATGATGTTCTTAGTGAGGATATTTGGTCTATTAATGGTGTGCCTATATTTAGTGATGTGACTATAGCTAATGCTATATCGTTTACTGGGGTCTGCGTGTGGTTCTTTTGTTGTTGTTTATTCTAGTCGGACATGTGACTAGGTTTATCATAAAGATACTCAAACTATTATACATATTGATTGAGGATGCTTGTAGGTGATATTGTCGTTGCTGCTACTGTTATTGTTGTTGTTGCTATTAAATTAAATAAATAAATAAAAAACCTGTTGTATTCGTTCCGTGACATACAATTACATTGTATTGGTTCAGACTTACTCACTTAGTTATGTTTATTTACTCTCGGTGTGATTTTTTTTTTTTTGGCTGACTCTTAATTTTACTAACCTTTTCCAAACTTGTATAGCTAAATTTATTGTAATATCTCAAATTTTAAAACTCTAGCTTGTTGGATTATATTTCTATGGAGAGAAATTAATCTTACCATTATTTGTGTTGGTTTAGGGTTTGGATAGATATCTTAGTCCCCGCATTGGTTTTGATATTGTTGGTACACTAGTAGGCTTGTTTTGGGTTACCACACAACTGGAGCCTGCTAGTTTTTATTTTTAGATTTTTTGCAATATCAGTTGATTGATCTTAACGAACTAGTTGACTAGTTCTTTTGTTTATTTATTTTGCATGATGTTTTGATTTTAATCTTTGTCCAACCATTTCCTAAGCCTTCTAATCTTATTGTTAATCATATTTTTAGGTTGTATGATTATTTTCCCTTACTACATGAAACTTATACCAACTAATTTATCCAAAATCTACCAAAAGTAATTCTATACCTAACCATTCATTATATACCGAGTCATCTCTCTTCTCTGCCCTCTAATTTTCTATGTAACAACAATAGGGTAGATTAGCTACTGTCCATCGCCCGCCTTGCCTTGCTGGTTGTACTCTTCCTTATTTACACCCTCATCCTACCTGGTTGTCTTCTTTTCATTCAAGTGCTTCGTTTGACATGCATGCTATCGATCCCTTATACCCCTTTTATGCCTATGCCTTGCTGAGATTTCATTAAGTTTTTCCTTTTGGTCTCTCTCACCTCCCTCCTCATTGCTATCTTTTGGTTGGTGTTCTTCACCTTTGTCTTGTGCCCATAATTTTGAGCCTCCTTCTCCTTGTGCATTATGGTTCTTCATCCTTCCTCTTCTATAACATTTTAATATAGCATTTATTTATTTTTAATGAAGTAAGAGAGGTTAAGCATTTATTTTACCTTGTATAATTGATATACATTTTCATATATGTGTTTTGATTAGGAAAAAAATGGGGAAAGAACTCGATGAATTGGAAATGTGGTTGAAAACTCATGTATGTTTTCAATTTATTTTGATTTTAAGGTTATATATATATATGAACTCTACCTCATCTACTGACCATTAATAACAATGATTTATACTTTACAGAAAGCAATTCTAGATGAGATTATTACACTTCCAGAAGGATCCGATGCTAATGCTCAACGTGAAATATTCAAAAAGGTGGTGGGAGAAGATAGCACTACGACGGAAAGGGGTTTTAATAACGGTTATTTTATAGTTTTAATAACGGTTTTCAACCGTTATTGAATCGTCCGTTATTAAATCTTTAATAACGGTTCATAACCGTCATGAAAAATACACAAAAACCCGCGAATATGTGCGTAAACGTAGGTTTTAATAACGGTTTTTACTTAAAAACCGTTATTAAACTCCAGTTTTTTTTTGCAGTTTTGTTCCTGCCCACATACATAATTGTATGTCAAAACAATTACCAAATCTGCAATGTAAAACAACATCAATTCATACCAAATCTGCAATCAATCTATAATTGGTATGCATGTCTCAATACACCAACTATACTTAGCAATAAAATTAGTGGGCATACCCCAACTTGGTAGCTCTACACCCAAAGTAAAGAGTTCACAGATCTAGGCTGGTAGACGAAATACAAACCTAAAAATGCATGTAGAATATATAAATCGCTACCTAATACCGAATGAATGAGTGCACGTGCTTATCCCATTGATCTCTAAATTCATCAATTTCATCAACATTATATTGCTGGCCTCGTACATAGTCATCGGTGAAAAACTACAACACCCATGTTTCAATTAATATACAGTTAGCCATTAGGTATGTCATGATTCATTAATAGAAAAATATGGAAAAGCAAACATACATGGCTTGGATCTATGTTGACCAATCTATTCTAGACTATAAGATCCATTGCTTGTCTTCTTCACTTGAACCCTTAAAAACTTCAATTTCATCATCATCATACAATAAGTTCCTCTGTCTATAAGTTCCTTTGTCTCGAAGATCTTCGATTTTGGAGGTACCTAAAGCTCTTATCTCATCCATAATTACAATAGAGGATAAAGAGATAAACAATAGAGGAAAAACAATTATGATAAAAGTAAAAACTAAAATAAATAAAAACATGTATTACCCTACATACAAAATAATACAAAGGTAGGAAACATATGTTACCACTTTAATCAAGAGGTTATATAACACCATCATACCCTAGAATATGAAAAAGGTTTTCAGGATAGTCTAAATTAAAGGTTCAATTTGTAACAAAAAAAAACCTCAATTTAGAGGCCAAAATGGCATTTTCTGGGCTCCAATATTGCCCAAACCGGCTCCACCAATTTTCCACGTGGTAGATCTCAAAAAAAATACCCAAAATAGCCTCCTAGATCACCTAAATCCGAGGTCCCATGAAAAAGTTATGACCCTCCAAAGTTTACAGTTCAATCTAGCTCTAAATAACCTCAATAATGTCTTCTCTTTTGTTTATTATGGTTGTAGCTCTAAATAATGTTGAATCTATATTCTCCATACAAACAAATACAGCAATAATATGTAAAGGTCTCGGCACCTCATGCATTTGTTAATATATAACAATAACGCAATAAATTCAACAACAAACAGCAAAATTTTCAGCCAACACATTCAACAACACATTTTCGAACGACAAACAACAATCTTTCAATAACAAACAAAAAAAACCCTATAGCAAACACATATATAAGTAGATAAAAAGTTACGAGAGGAAGAACAAACACATACATAAAGTGAGTGAGCTAGCTACAAACACGACGGTGAGAATGTTGAGAGAGGCAAGGGCTTCAAACACGACGGAGGATGAAGGTGCAAGTGCTAGCTAGCTTCGGAACAATGGCAGAGGCGTGGTTGAGAGTTGGCGGTGTGAGGGTTTGCAAGGAGAAGAAGAGCAAGAGAACGAAAGTGCAGAGAGTCTGAAAACTTTCGCACGAAACACAACCGAGCGAAATAAGAGTTTGATTTCGGGGTTTTTAATAATTAAAAGAGGATTTAATAACGGTTCCTAAGAGAACCGTTATTAAAACATCTTTTAATAACAGTTCTTCTAGGAACCGTCATTAAAAGCTTCTGAATTTTGACAACGGTTCTAACATGAACCGTTATTAAAACCACTTTTAATAACGGTTTACATAAAACCGTTATTAAAACATCGTCCATATTTTAACGTTGCCCTTTTAATAACGGTTTTTAACTAGAACCGTTATCAAAACTTCCAGCCGATTAATTTTCACACGTTTGACAACGGTTTTCAAACTACCGTTATTAATGTCCCGTTATTATTTCCCATTTTCGTAGTAGTGTAGGAATGGATATGCAAAAACCTTTGGTCTTGGTGTAAAATTTCCATGATCTCACAAAAAAGATGTGCTTTTGAGGTGGAGCAAGCTAAAAGAATAAAATCCTAGTCTAGAGTTGAGAGGTTGAAAAATGATCTCCTTGAGACTAAAGGCCTAGTAAGATATTTGACTACTATAATGCATACATTCTTGGAGAATCAAGTAAGTTATCACTAAATGTTGATAATTTTTTTACATTCCTTCCGCAACACATCAATTTTTGGTTTATCTTTTTTCTACCACTTAAATAGTGCAAAAATTGAATAAAAAATAACATTTGGTGTAACACCCCAACATTTACTACTAAAAATTTTAATATTTTTTTTGCGTAAGCTAATATATAAACTAAGCGGGTGTTACCACCGCACTTAACATGAGTTCGGTTCCTTACCATTCTCATATTAAGTACAAGACTAAGAAATATAATAACTTTAAACCAATATAAAGATAGAATAAGATGATAACATAAATCAACGTAAATACAATGTTAGGAGGTACACTCCAAATACATATGTTCAAAATACAACTAAAGGAAATACGAGACCTAAGAGTCCAAAAAGGATATCCAGATCCAAAACATAAGCATCGAATTACGACAACTCTACTCCCGACCCATCGAATAAGATCACTCAACCACAGGCTGATAATCAAAAGGATCAACAGTCTCAGCATCAAGATTCTCACACATCTGTGGGACATTACAAACAAATGTGTCTGCTCCCCCAAATCAACCGGGATCGTTACGGCTCCGCAATTGGTGTCAGTACACAACCTACTGGTAAGCTAAGTTATTTTACGAGCATAGCATTTACACGTTGAAACTTGGTAAGCATGAAATATACATGTGATAAATCATAGGTAACATAAGATAATAACAATAGTAAAATACTTCAAGTTATTATCTTTACTTTAGTGATCAAACACATCATATTAATCACACCGAGTACTCAAGAGACAGATAGAACTGGCATAAGCGCGACCTTCCAAGGCACAACACACTTGGGAACCACATTTACATCGGGAGGAACGGAAACTGACATAAACACGACCTTCCGGGGCATAATGCTTCTGGGAACACTAATACACCACTAATCCGTAAGCATGCATACCCGTATAAGCTAGTGGAACGGACACGTATAGAGTAGACTAGGGCCACCATAGTTATAACATCCCCAAAATTTACTACTAAAAATTTTTGTTTTATTTAAAGGGAATAGAGGAAGAAAAATACAAACTATTAATTATGGGGATATTACTACCACAATTAGTATCAGACCGGTTCACTCCTATTGTTCCAGTATCAAGTACTAAGGCTAAAAGTGTAAAAAACCAATTGCTAGAAATTCAAACCATATTAAAAATCAGAGTAGCATAGTAAGCCATTTATAAGAATAAAACCCACCAATTGTAGTTACAAGAATGAAGATCACATGTAAACCAAGAGTCAAAAAGGAAAATAATGAAATCCTATCATTTTCTGGATAATCCTTACACTCTTTCCCATTGCCCACTTGAATAGCACATGAAAAATACTTGTAAGGGACTATGTCCATTGAATAGGCAGGAGCCCCATAAATGGAAACCTTCAGTACTATGGTACTGAATAACCCTTTAAAACATACTTAAAAGCATGCCCACAATGCAACACATGATACAATAATATATACATATATAATGAGAAATGCATACAGCATAATCACATACTTAACAAGTCCATCAAATATTAATAAGTCATAATGTACAATCAATACTTCTGGGCCTTAAGCCATTAGTCCATCATTATTCGATCATCTCGGATTATATATCCATGTGAGTGCGGGAACCCCACTATTATAGCCAGTGGATCGGAATACATACAGGGCAGAACGCTCCTGACCACTATTATTGTTGGTGGACGGTCTCCAGGGCAAAATGCTCTTGGCCACTATTATTCATCGGTGAACCTATCTGCCCCGACTCACATGGTGTTCCACTATAAGTAATTAATATTTTTCCATAATTTATTCATATCCATAATTTGTTTTATTGAGCTCGAGATCCCCACTATTATCGCTGGTGGACTGGAATACATATACTCATCATCCAGGGCAACATGCTCCTAGGCCACTACTATATCTGGTGGATCGGTACTCACTGATACTCATGCATGCTCCTGGACCACTATTATATCTGGTGGACCGATACACATAATCATAATCAATTGGGTCTGGCTCATTAGTATTTCACTTTCATGATTAGTGTTTTCCCTTTTTAATCAGTACAACAATTCTATTTATTTGCCTCGATAGGGAGATCAAGATCCCAGGACGCAAAGGTACACCGATCGCACTGGTGCATATAAGTTACTCAATACCCTTCCACTATCAGCCCAGGGATGCAAAGGTACCCTGGTCATACTGGTGCATACAGCTACTCAATACCCTACCGATAAGGACACCTAATCTATAAGTATGCATACCCCCTAAATAGGTCCGTAGAGTTAGATAAAGTTATAGGGCCTACGTGGGGCACAAAGGCACACCAGCAAATACTAGAATAATTGTGGGCTAAACCAAGTCTTCAGGGTAGCGACCCCTAAAGAGCCACTATTCCCAATTTTAAGGTCTTTTACTTTAAGTATTAGTATCTTAATTAAGGTGATCACAAAAAACACAACGTTAAGATACTTATTCACTTTCAATTTTTCTAATATTATTAGATATTTCTTATTCAAACGATTATCCAAGATAACATAGAGGAATCATTAAGGCCATCATAATATCATCCAATTTTGATTTAGAATTCATTCTCGTGATACTTACTAATTGTCAAATACCTTTATCTTGCTATTCAATGTTACTTGAGTCTTATTATGAAACTCCATTATCCCATCGACATATTAGATACAAATTACTAATTTACCTCTTACTTGTATAATTATTAATTCATCCCTTCTTTACTTGCTAATTTACCGTATTACCCTCTATGTTACTTAATTACCAATTACACTTTGCTCCGTTTGGGTTACCAAGTTATTTTCCATACTTATTAGGTCACCAATCACCCTTCATAATTGTTACGCTGATCATATTTCCATTTGGTTAGTTAGATCACAAATTTTCCCTTCTCCTTTGTTATAATTACCAAATTATCTTTTTGTTGGTCAAAGTACCAAATTACCCTTCTCCATTATCATAATTACCAAAATTCCCTTCTCTATTATCATAATTACCAAATTACCCTTTAGTTGGTTAAATTACTAAATTACCCTTCTCTATTATCATAATTACCAAACTACCCTTTAGATGGTTACATTACCAAATTACCCTTCTCTATTATTATGATTACCAAATTTCCCTTTTCCATAACTATAATTACCAATTTACCCTTCTCCATTATTATAATTACCAATTTACGCTTCTCCATCATTATAATTACCAAATTACCCTTCTCCATTATTATAATTATCAAATTACCATTTAGTTAGTTAAATTACCAAATTGCCATTTTTCTTTATTAAATATCATTTCATCCTTCCTTTATACCAAATTACCATTTTACCTTCTACTTTATTAAATTACCATTTTACCCTTCCTTTACACCAATTTACCATTTTACCCTTCTACTTACAAAATTACCATTTTACCCTTTACTCCCAAAATTACCATGATACCCGTTTACTTACAAAATTATCATTTTGTTCCTTTACTTCCAAAATTAATATAATATCGTTTTACTTACAATTTACCATTTTTCCCTTCTCCTCCAAAATTACCATAATATCCTTTTACTTACAAAATTACCATTTTACTCCTATCTTCCAAAATTACCATAATATCCTTTTACTTACAAAATTACCATTTTGCCCTTGTTACTTCCAAAATTACTATAATACCTTTTTATTTACAATTTACCTTTTTGCCCTTCTACTCCAAAATTACTATAATATCCTTTTACTTACAAAATTACCATTTTACCCTTTACTTCCAAAATTACAATTTACAACTTTACTTCCAAAGTTACCAATTTACCCTTTCCAAAATTACCATAATACCCTTAACTTCCAAAATTGCCATACTACCCTTTTACTTATAACATTACCATTTTGCCCTTTATCTCCAAAATTACCACAATACCCTTTTACTTACAAAATTACCATTTTGCCCTTTATTACACCACTTTTATTAAATTATCATCACTATATGAAATAGTAATATTAATACTCCATTCTCATTATCCAACTCCAGTAGCTATTATATTTCAACATAATACTCATTAGCACCCACATATATTATGCCACATTCTTGCATATAACATATTACTAAAATACCCCTAGGGCTAACAATAATGCTATTCATGCATTAATGGTCATAATAACGGAATATAGCAAGTACTTAACATATTCTTGACTAACAAATATCCTTCCTTAAACATTTCTTACATACATGGCATATAAACCAGCATGCTTTTCTTTTTATCAACAATACAAGAAACTACAAATATCATATTAAAACAACATATATCAAGCATAATAACATATTGAAAACCCTAATGTGCTAATGTAATCCCCCGAATTTTTAAAAGCCTATATTTTAATAAATAAGTTTTGTTTTGGATAAATTAGCTTTTAAATATTTTTAATTTAATTATTTTATGGATTTTGAGCTTATAAAACTAATTATAAATATTTAATAAGTTAAAATAAATATTTTGTTATTTTATTATACTCTTATTATTTAAATAAATTCTAAAACCCTTATTTTACTAAAATTATCCTTTTAAACCCTTATATTTTAATTAAATTGTTAAATAAATTTATTACCCAAAATATTGTTATATATTATTTATAAATTAAAAGAATTTTCCCTTTCCTTTTTTTTCGTTTTCCTTCTTTTCCCTTTTCTTTCTTTTCTTCTTTGGGTCACCGACATACTTTGGCCACCTCTTCCTCTCCCCTGCACGCTTGGGCCAAAGGCCCATTTCTTCTCCTTCTCCCACGCCGACGCAACACAGCCCAGTCCGTCCCTCTCTTTTTTTTCTCCCAGACTGGACCGATCAGCTCTTCTTCTTTCCTACGCCGGTCCAACCGCCCGTTCGCACCCCCTTCCTTTCTCTCTTCTGCCACGGCTGACCACCATTTTCTGCCATTGTCGAGCACACCAGCCGCCTGCAACTGCCATACCTGGCCACCACCTACCTCCCTCCCTGCCACTCCCTCTCCTTCCCCATCATTTTCTTTCCTATTACGAACCAAACCAACCCTTGGACCACAGCTCGCATGCCCCTCTTTCTTTCCTTCTTCTTCCCTCCCTTTCCCCTGCCACCCTACTACAGCCCGAATGACCACCTACTTCCCCTGCCTCTCCCTCTTCTTTTTCTTACCCTCACCAGCCCTTTATTCCCATAATTTTGAGCCCTCATCTCCTTCCCCCGAGCCTCTTCTCTCCTTTCTCCTCCCTCCCATTTCTTCCCTGGTTTTTGCTTGTCGCCGCCTTCTGCCACCACCTCCTACACCCCCAAGCCACCCTCGAGACCCTACAACTCCTCCCTTCTCCACCTCTTCTTTTTCTCCCCACTTTTCTCCCTTATTGCCAAGCCTCCTGTAACCACTCCTCCCGCCACCATCTGGCCGCCTATGCTTCCACCAAACCCACCATTCGACACCCTGCAACCCCCTCTACCACCACCATGCCTTAGTTGGTCCAAAACAGCCCTTGCACCCCCTTCATTTTTCCCTCCTCTTTTCCTTCATTCTCAGCCTCTCCACCTCGACCCACCTCGGCAGCCAACTTCGCCGCCTTGCCGCCGCTGTCTACGCTGTGAAACATCCCAACCACCACCTACACCCCTCTTCACTCCTGCACCATTCCCTTGCCTTGAAACCTCCCCCATCTACCTCCTTTTCTAGCCTAAAGTCCCTAAACCAAGCCATCTCTCCTCCCTTCTATCTCACCCATTTCAAACCATCTCTCCCCCTTAATCTGCATGTGACTCACACTATCCATGCAGCATGACCTCCCCCTTTGTTTTGGAATTTATTTGGATAAATTTTGAGGTATATTAATAATTAATTAAAGTGTATTATTATTAAATAAATTTTTTATACAGTTTTATCCTTTTAATTTCTTACTTCTAACCTAATAGCTATTGATATTATTTTTAGGTGTTGAGTTTCTAATTAAACCTTGAATCCTTAACCGGGATACTGGTAAGGTTCGATTTTTGAGGGATTAAGGTAATCGTTAAACCTCACTTAAATACATGGAAAAACATATGCTAAAATATTAGGGATTTTAGAATGATTGTATGCACATTTTGTGTTGCCTAGTATGATATATATATGGTTACTTATATTGATTGATAAAAAGAAAAGAAAGGAAAATTATGATAGCTTTTGTGCCATGTGTGGAGATGATACTTAAGGAATGAGTTTGATATTTGATGGAAATGTTAAATGCTTGTCTATGATGTATTATGTTATTAATGCATGAATAATATTATTGTGAGCCTAAGGGTATGTTAGTAATATGCCTATGTAAGTATGTGATCTAGTATATGTAGTTGCTAATGAGTATTATGTTGAACAATGACAAGTTGGTGGAGTTAGATGATAAGAATGAAGTGCTAATATTGGTATTTTATGTAGAGGTGGTAAATTCATAAAAGTGGTGTAATAAAGGGGTTAAGTGGAAACTTTATAAGGGAAAAGGGTATTTTGGAAATTTTGTAGTAAAGGGGTATTTTGGTAATTTGAAAGAAAGGGGGTAAAACGATAATTTTGTAAGCAAAAGGGTATTTTGGTAATTTCAAAAGAAATGGGTGAAATGATAATTTTATAAGTAAAAGGATAAAATTGTAAGTTGTGAGAAAGAAGGGTATTATGGTAATTTTTGAGGCAAAAGAACAATATGGTAATTTTATGACTAAACGCCAAAATGATAATTTTATAAGTAAAGTGGTATTAGGGTAATTTTTGGAGAAAAGGGTAAAGTGGTAATTTTGGAGTCAAAGGGCAATATAATAATTTTATAAGTGGTAAGAATGGTAATTTTGGAAGTAAGGGATAAAATAGTAATTTTGGGTGAAGGAGGGTATCATGGTAATTTGCAAGAAAAAGGGTAATATGGTAAAATTGGATGTAAGGGGCAAAATGGTAATTTTTATAAATAAAAGGATATTATGGCAATTTGGAAGTAAGGGGTAGAAGAGTAATACTCACCTTTCGAGAAGGTGGGCAATCAATAGCATCAAATGTCCTACCCAAGTCTCAAGTTCATCCTTTAGGATGACCAAGTCCTCATCTTTGGCATAGATTAGTGGGTGATGTCCCATAACCCTCTAAAGCTAATCTTCTCCAATGCCCTCCTATGGGTGACGTAGAGGTAGTGGTGGAAGCTGAGGCAAATGTCGGCCAAACTCAATAAATGCCTAGAATGTCTTTTCCAAATGACTAATATGATTGTTGAGCACTATGATGACTAAATAGCTACAAGATAGAAAATGTGTTAGGCCCTAACCCTTCCTAGCTAACTAACTCATGGCATGTATAATTCAAATTTCAAGGCCACTTAGGCTACTCGTCTACGATTGGTCACAAGTTAATTTGGATTTTTGAAAATAAGAAAGGTTTTCTTAAATGTGAAATTGACCTTTCAAATTTAGATGAGGGATCATTGAAAACTGAATTTTGAAAACCAAAACACAGTAGTCAAAACTAAAAGCTTTGATACCTACTTATAACTCGAAATTTTTTTAGTAGTAGAAATTCGGGTGTTACAGGTGGTGGCATAGGAAAGGAGCATGGTTGGTGGTAGCTGGTAGAAGTGTGATGTTGGGTGACTTGGTTGGAGGTCAGTAGCCATTGGTGGTGGCTATTAGGAAGTTGGTGGTGATGAGGCAATGGAGGTGTTGTCTCCATAGGGTAGCGACATAGAGAATCAAAGGTGAGTGGTGTGTAGTTGTAAGGTGGCAAGGTAGGTGGGGAGGTTACGACAAAAACTGCCCAAGTAAGGGAGAAGCAATGGAAGGTGGCACTGAAGGTGGTTGGTGAATTGTGGTAGGATAGGTTAAAGAAGGGTCATTGGGAACATAAGATATTGCTATAGCGGAGGATAAAAATGATCAAGGCATGAAAGGGGAAAAGGCAATAGAAAAAGAATAAAAGGAGAGGTAGCTAACGATGGTGAGTGACGAAATGGAAAAAGGATGGGAGGTGGTACTAGTGATGATGAGGGATGGCTTTACTGGGAGTGAAACTAAATGGGGTCGAGGGAAATGAGTAGGGTAGATTAGATCATGTATGAAACCAAACAAGGATGAGGGAGGGTAATGTGATGTTGGTTGAGAAGAAGAGAAAGAGGGTGTAGAGAGCTAGATGGAACAATATAGCTGCAACTAGAATGGTGTAGAAGTGACACACAGTTGGAGGGCTATGCTTGGCTAATGAAGTGAGGCATTGAGGGAGAGGTTTGGCAGATGAAAATAGAGAGGGTTATTCAGTTGTGGTTGGTTGGGTAATGGTGGAACCAAATAAGGTAGATAGGGGAGTATGGGAAGGGTTGCGAGGGTTGTGTTTGATTGTAGCAAGTGCTATAAGGCATGTATGAGTGTGTATGTGTGTAAGTGTAGATGGGGAAATGGAGTGGTGAAGAGGTAGATTCTTAGAGAGGGGTATTGTGTAGTGGGTTGATTTCTTTAAAAAAGAGAAGAGAGGGGGAATGAGGATTGTGTTTGTTGGGGGAAAAGTGTAAGAAAACAAAGAGGGAGAGAGGAGTGTTTGCATGTATGTATACACACATGTAGATGATTTTTTTTTTTGGTGAAGGAGATTATGGTGATGGGTATGACTCAGTAGAGAGGAGTATAGTGATGGTGAGGGTTCAACAGAGAGGTAAGGTGAGGGTGATGGGGTGGTAGTGTGAGAATGGGACGGATTCTAGGAGGAGTGTTTGGGGGAGAAAAATGGGGCATGGTAAGGGGTAAATCAAAGGGTAAAATTTGTATAGTAGGGTTAGAGTATTTTAATTTAGTTTTAGGTTTTGTTTTGTTATGTTAAGGTACCTGGTAAGAAAAATAATCTGGTTCAAGATAAGTTTAATAGGAATAAAAAGTTAAAATGATCGAAGAAAAATATTTAAGAAATTATTTAGGTTATGGGTCAAAGGTTATTAATAAATAATTATGATAAGGTTTAAGGGTTAGTTTTGAACAAAAAAGCTAAACACCTGAAAGAAAAGGTTATGAAGTTTTAAGTTATTACATTGAAGGTGCAACTTGTAATTGTAAAGAGGACGACATATGATCACACCTTCTGAGGATTGACACATGTAATTCCCTTAATGACATCAATTCTTCCTCCATCTATGCTCATTTTTCCTTTGTCAGGCAAGAACTAGGGCAACATCTAAAACCTTAGATATGTTGAACCCGTAATTGTACATTATACATTGATCACTACGCTCTTGAGTTCTCAATGTGTGTGTCATAGGGTTTTTGGGTTTTCTTTGTCAAAATCATTAGTTTTGGAGTCCTTTATCAAAACCTCCTATTATAAGTAAGGAAAATTATAACACCCTGAGTTGATACAACCACATGGGGATACCTTGGAGTGCTTTTGGATAGATCGGTTGGGCATAGATCAACATGAGTCCTTTCAGCGTATTATGCACTTTTCGAGAAATATTTAAAAAAATTTAGAAACTTCCTAGGAGGTTCACCCATACTAAAAGTTACTTTATTGTAGAGTTCTTAGGAAGGAATCACCAAAAGAATGGTATGCCATATTTATATAAGTAGCGAGATCAATCCTTATAACACTCCACTCAATTTGGGGTATTACATTCACCCCCACTCAAAAAATGCAACATCTTCATTATGTCTCAACTACTAATTGTCTCAATATAATTTATCCCAAGAATCATCCCACTGAGTGGCTGAATGACTTATGCAAGATCAGTTCATAGTTGTAGTTTTGCTCTAATACCATTTTTAACACCTTGAGTCAATACGACCACGTAGGGGCTATCTTGGAGTGCTTTTGGATTGATCAGCTAGCCCCATAGATCAATATGAGTCATTTTAATGTTCTTTGTCCTCACTCATGCACTTTCCGAAAATTTTTAAAAAATTTTTTGAAACTTAACAGGAGGGTTACCCATCCTAAAAATTACTCAATGGGTAGTACACTTAACTATAGAGTTCTTAAGATGAAATCACTAAAAGGATGTATACCATGTTTATATAAGTAGCCAGATCAATCCTTATGACACTCCACTCAATTTGGGATATTACATTCACCCCACTCAAGGAATGCAATGTCCTCATTGCGCCTTAACTACTAACTATCTCAATACAATTTATCACAACAATTGTCCCGCTAGGTGGCTGATTGACTCATCCAAGATCAGTTCACAGTTGTAGTTTTGCTCTAATACCATTTATGACATCCTAAGTTGACACAACCACACAGAATCTACCTTAGAACACTTTCGGATTGATCAACAACCCCACAAATCAACACGAGTTTTTTCAATATGCTTTGTCCACACTCACACACTTCCCAAAAAAATTTTAGAAATTTTCCAAAACTTCTTGGGAGGGTCACCCATCCTAGTACTACTCTTGCCCAAGCATGCTTAACCGCAGAGTTCAGATGGGGTGTGATCATACTAGCAATAATGCATTGGATCCCCTCAGAACTCTATAGTTAAGCATGTTTAAGCTAGAGTAGTACTAGGATGAGTGACTCTCCTGGGAAGTTTTGGAAAAAAAATTTAGAAGTGTGTGAGTGAGGATAAAGTGTACTAAAAGGACTCTTGTTGATCTATGGGGCCAACCGATCAATCCAAAAGTGCTCCAAGATAGCCCCACATGGTTGTATCAACTCAGGGTATTAAAAAATAGTTAAGGATAAGTAACAAATTAAATGAAGTAAAGGGAAATAGTTTGAGCCTTAAAATTTTCTCAATCATCTATTGAGTTAGCTTGTTGCTAGTTAACCCCATTATCATTTACCTAGAATGGATCCCCACATATGCTTGCTTTAGGGGTACATATGAGTTGTCTTTTCTGCTTCCTCCATCTATCTGTATGCTTTGTTGCCTCTTTACCCTATCTTGTGAGTGGAAATGTTTTTAAGTACATTGGCTCTACTCTTAACCCTCTTCTCCTATCATATTGAATAGAAATATTATGTTGGTTTGAATTGTAAGCTAAGTACACACAACGGTTAATAATATATATATATATACACACACTTCAAATTACTCTTATGTCCTCTATGCACAAAACTCCATCCATTCATCAAGGGTGCTCACATCGTTGTTGATTTGTGTGTGAAAGGGGTATGATATTACCATCAAGAACATATATACACTTCTTAGCCATTCAAGACTTCCAATTAGTCTAGGACTTTGCACCACGACTCATGGAAGGCCTCATATGTTATTGTCTTACATTAAATCCCTGCTACAAAATTACATAATCAAATAATTAGTCTGCATATAACAAAATTCATATGGAATTAAAAAATTCTTTCATATTTATTTTAAATATTAAAATCATGCATATTATTATCACATACCCTATCCTTCTTATCTTTTGTGACATGCATCCCTCTAATAATGATAAATGATGGGGGATGTACACACAAGCCCTACAATTACTATAGTTGATGTAAACATCCATATTCAAAATGAACATTAAGCCTAATGCCCCTTTCTATATTCCTAAAAATATGCATCAACCTAATTTTTCCTCTCTTGTGGGTGTTTCCTTCCTTAATATGTGTATCACCTACATGAGGATCTATACCTAAGATAGAGAATAAAAATTATAGATTAGGAAGTAATTAAAGCATGCAATGCAATATACATAAAAATATATATGAAATAATTAATGTATACAATGTAATATGAAAAATATAAAACCAAAATATATAAAGCAATTAAGTCTTTTGTCTATGGTGTTTTAACTATTAACGTATTATAACACCTCAAGTCGATACGACAATGTGGGGGCTATCCTAGAGTGCTTTAGGATTGATTTCCTGATCCCACCGATCAACATGAATCCTTTAATGCTATGTCCTTACTCACGCCCTTCCTAAGAAATTTTTAGAAAATATTTGAAACTTCATAGGAGGGTCCCCAATAATAAAATTACTTCACAGCGAACATACTTAAATGTGAAGTTCTTAGGATGGAATTACCAAAATGATGGTATACTATGTTGATATAATTAGGCATATCAATTCTTATAATACTCCCCTTAAGTTGGAGTATTACATTCACCCCCACTCAAAAAACACAAGAAGTATCCCGCTAAGTGGTTGACTAGCTCATCTAAGATGAGTTCATGGTCACGATTTAGTTCTGATACAATTTGTAACAGTCTGAGTTAATACGACCACACAGGGGATACTCTAAAGTGCTTTCAGATTTATTAGTTTACCTCACAAATCAACACGAGTTCTTTTAATGTGCTTTGTCCTCATTCACATGCTTCTTGAGAAATTTTTTAAAAATTTCTGAAACTTCCCAAGAGGGTCACCTATCCTAAAAATTACTCCATGACCAACTTGCTTAACCATGAAGTTTTTAGGATGGAATCACCAAGAGGATGGTATATTATATTGATATAAGTAGCAATATCAATCTTTATAATACTCCCCTCAATTTGGGATATTACATGTATGCCCTCTTTATGTACAAAATCCGGTTCAAGTACATATAACTCTTTTTGCTTATATATCCACTTATGATCCATATTGATAAGTAAAATCTCCGAAATTATATATATATATAAAAGATGGAAAATCTCACAATATTAGCCAAACCAAGTAAAATCCACTAGCTATTCCACCACAACAACATTTTTACTATAAATATCTAGCACATGATATTCACAATTCTATCTCTTTTCTTTATATACCTTGCTTTTAGAAATAGGTTGATGTTATAGCTAGTAAATTTTTTCCACTTCCCAAGACATATCGAAGCAAAAACTACAAACATACATAGTATAGATATGCATCATAATAACATTTATATTATAAATATACACAACTTAGTTCAAATTTGCAAAGGAAAAAAATAAAATTTTATAGTATTTTAAAAATACATACTTGCGGAACAAATCTTAAATTTAAGCAATATAAATGGAAGAATGTAACATACTGTGAGTAGAGGAGAAGACAACGACAACAAAGATGAGACAAAGTAACATTAGGAAAACTAGAGGTGGAGGTTGCTAGCGGAGACGGTAGGGGAACATTATCCTCACACGGTGCTACTGGCACTACTACAAAAATAGAAAATAATAACGGGACATTAATAACAGTAGTTCTAAAGCCGTTGTCAAACGCGTGAGAATTAATGGGCGGGAGAGTTTTGATAACGGTTCTAGTTAAAAACCGTTATTAAAAGGGCAATGTTAAAATTTGGACGGATGTTTTAATAACGGTTTTATGTAAACCATTATTAAAAGAGGATTTAATAATGGTTCATATTAGAACCGTTGTCAAAAGTCAGAAGCTTTTAATGACGGTTCTCTCAGGAACCGTTATTAAAACCCCAAAATCCAACTTTTATTTCGCTCAGTTCTGTTTTGAGCCAAAGTTTTCAGACTCTCTACACCTTCGTTCTCTTGCTCTCCTTCTCCTTGCAAACCCTCGCACCGCCAACTCTCCATCACGCCTCTGCCATTGTCGGCTCTACATGTGCGTGTTGTCATTGTTCCGAAGCTAGCTAGCACTTTCACCTTCATCCTCCGTCGTGTTCGAAGCCCTTGACTCTCTCAACATTCTCATCGTCATGTTTGTAGCTAGCTCACTTTATGTATATGTTTGTTCTTCCTCTCGTAAATTTTTGTCAACTTATATATGTATATATATATAAATGCATGCATGTTGCTACAGGGTTTCGTTTGTTTGTTATTGAAAGATTGTGGTTTGTCATTCGAAAATGTGTTGTTGAATGTGTTGACTGAAAATTTTGTTGTTTGTTGTTGAATTTGTTGCGTTATTGTTATATATTAATAAATACATGTGTTGGTCGAAACCTTTACATATATATATATATATATAATATGAATGTGAGTGTAGAATTATATACATTTTCACTTGCATATGTTGGCTATAGGGTTTTTTTGTGGTTTAGGGTTAGGTTTTATTATAATAAATTATGGTTAATTAGCTAGGGTTAGGGTTAGGGTTAGTATTAATATCTTTTTGGAAAACGTGTTAGCATGATTCGTATATATATATAGAATAGCATGATACATTTGAGATTAATTCTTTCTAAGCATGATTCGTATCGATAATATAATGGTACATTATTATGCTCAATACATAACATTCTAACATTATTTATTTATTTATTTTTTGTAGAGATATGGCCAACAAAAATATTGATAGGGATAGCAGTGATGAAGAAGGGAAGAGAGGACCAACGATTATGAGAATTATCATAGACATGAGGAATAGAAGAGAAGTAGTCGAGTTGGGATGGATGATATATGAGATTTATATGTTATTTTGCTAAGTAAAAATGTCATTTATTCCTCATTATTTTTATAACATTTAATCTTTTCTCAATTTTTTCTCTTTTGGATAGATTTTGCAGGAAAAGATAAAAATGAAGAAATTCAAAGGAGAAATCAATGGAAAGAGAAAAGGAAGCAGAGAACACATCAAGAGATATGGAATCAATGGAAGAAAAGACTAGAAATGAAGAATATATATCAAAGGGAAGATTGTGTTGAAATTTCATGAAAAAATAATGAAGAAACAAGAAACACGCCGCCCCCCCCGGTGTTTATGAAACACGGCCTGTGTTTTTCTATCAGCACACAAATTTCAGCACTTAAAATTCAGCATTTGGCCGAAAGTTCAAGGAAAAAAACACGGGGGTCCCGTGTTTTCTAACACGAACTGTGTTTTTCTCAAATCCTATAACTGTTCCCGTAATGTTTCCCCGATATATTTCTAAAGTTTGAACATTCGAAAGAGTGGTTCGGGGGGAGTTCAAGAATGGGATTTTCTCTTTCTATCTACACTCTCTAGATACCACATGTAATTTGTAATTCCAATTTTCTTTCTAGCCATTGTATTCAATTGAACAATCAACACTCTGCAATTCAATTCGATAAGTTCTTCTCCATTCCTCTTTTAATTGCAAGTTTTGATTTTTGATTGAATGCAAATAAATTCTCTTTGTTGCATTATTATTTTTCTTATGTTTGGTATTTCGTTGTTAATTTATTTTGTAAGCATTGATGAAAATTATAGATTATTGCATTTAATTGTGTGTTATTGCAATTATGTAGATAGTATAATGTAGGAGGATTTGATGACGGAATTAGGGTTTTGGATATGATAATGTAATTTGAATTGATGGATGGAATTGAATGATCTTGCATCATAGATTAAGAATTTAAACTAATTAGACTGATCACCTATCTAGTTTAGATCTTGATCTACGCTAGGATAACGGAATTAACACGTAATTGTTAATTAATTTTCCAAAGTAGCAAAAGATTAATTATTAATCTTGTCCATTATTCGTACGATTGCATGATCCGAGCTTATGTGATTATGGTCGTAGTAGTTGACTGCTTTCCAATCGTAATGCTGCCATTAATTGAATCTAGCATTCTTAACCTGGGTTATTAATTATTTAAGTGATAAATTGAGAGCTTATTCAATTTATTAGAATTGAGAGAAAGCAAATAGATGAATTAATATGAGTTTCTATAGGTCAACATTAAATCATTTAGAATCATTCTTTTCTCTATGATTATTTGATATCCTAATTCCATAATCAATACTTTCCTATCCTTATTCATTAATTAGTGAGTACAATGTTTTATTATTTATCCATAGTTTAGATATTGATGATAGAATTATATGTTATTGCATAACTAGGGTTTTAACATCGATTACAGAATTATTGATTATATTCCATTTCTTATGGGTTCGACTCCTTCTTGACATATACTACGTATTTGGGAATTAGGATTTATTTATTAAATTTGTTGTGCATACGACAGTGCATCAATGGAATACTTATAATCTTCCCATTGGCCCTTACGCAGATATGTTCTTGACCTACATTTTACTTGTGACCCGTAACCGTGTTCCTATCTCCTATAATAATTGGAAGCAGGTTCCACAGGGTCATAAGGAGCATATTTGGTAGAAAATCATGGTAAATATGCCATTTTATGTAATCATTTTTGTATGTCAAATGTAATTAATTTTATTACATTAACATCGGTATACATCTACATGTCGTATTTTGCAGAGAGTGTTCAATGTCCCAGAGAGTAGGAAGAAATGGCTTCTTAGACATTGTGGGGAGCATCTAAGAACCTTTAGGTCATATTTAGCTCGTAGAAAAATGTATAGAAAGAGGGATGGTTCTCTACGACAGAACCCACCCAAACGATACGGTTTCATCGATCAAGAAAGTTGGAACCAATTCATTGCTTATCATCTTACGGGGGATTTTAAGGTACTTGTTAGATAACAATTAAACTTTTTGTATCAATCCCAGTATTATGATTAATATTGAAATAACCATGTCATTATGTTTTGGCTTTTCACATAGGAAAAAAGTACCCTAAATAAAGAGATTGCCAAGCAAAATAAATACCAGCATAATATGGCTCGCAAAGGCTATGCGGGCCTTGAAGACGAGTTGGTATGCATTTTGTGATTATCTATTTACATGTAAATGTTAAATTTTATAATAATATTCTTAATTAAGATTATTTTTTGATTTGTAGCTCCTAGCCCAAGACTTGGACCCATGTACCTTGTCCATCAATATTTGTATATTATGGAAGAAGGCTAGAGCAACAAGAGATGGATATGTTAATGAATATGTTGATGTTGTAGCCAAAAAAATTGTAAGTTTGTAGATATCTAGAACCCTACTTAGTTTTCTTTTAGAAAACTATTATATTATTCTTATTCCTATAAGTTAAATTTACATGACGAACTTAAAACGTCAGAAGGTGAGGAGGTGGACCAATATAGCATTGTGTCCTATGCTACAAGAATTGTAGAACACCCTGGAAGATACAGGGGCCTTGGATTGGGTGTTACGAGAACGAGCATATGTGGTCGATCTCGTGGTTCTCGTAGCACTAATGAGCAAGTCGCCATCCTCACCAAAAATTGAACGTGGCATTTGAACGGATGGCAACAATGGAGCAAGAGTTGTCATTTATTAAATCTCAAGGGTATAAGCCATCCGATTTAGTAGACCATGATCAGCTTCACATACCTAATGTAAATAGCGTCAGAGATAGTTGTGAAGCTTATGCATTTCTTTCTACTCTTCCCGAGGTAAGCATTACAAACTATGAATTGTTATTAAATGTATTCGGTGTAATAAATTATTAATAATGTGTAATATTTTTGTTTAGGGTTTGCATAAATGTGACTTATTAGCGAATGACCTTTCAACAATTTTGGCGAAAGGAAGGGTCCGCATCAGTCACAGTACCGAAACGCTGACAATCCACGGGTACAATTTAGCCCTAAATACAAGGCCGGTGAGTATTGACACTCCAATCATTGGCAGTGCACACTTGCCTTGTTATAAAGAGGGCGATGAGGCAACCACAGTACTAGAAGCTCATGGAAGCTTCGTGGCTTGGCCTGCAAATCAAATACGTCTCACTACCGAAGAGGTATTGACATTTGACATCTTCATTAGACCTTGTTTGGTAGTTACACTATATATACCTTTTTCATATATATATTTATATGCTCAATATATATTTTGTTTAATATTATCAATTAAGGAATCAAAAAAGGAATCAAAAAAGAAGACTGCTTCTTCTAGTAAAACCAAGAGAGGTACTAGCAGAACGAGCAACACAAAACAGGGCGCTGCTAAAGGAAAGAGAGCTAAATCTGAAAAATTAGTTGCCCCACAAAAGATTCCTTCTTCAGATCAGCAAAGCCAACCTCCACCAACATTAGCTATATTATATTTTTATGCCTAAAACTACCTCAGGGACAATTATATTTTCATTGATTGTCGTCCTGAGTATGTTGGGAGGGACGATACTACTTACATGGTATCGACGGCTGACATAAGCGACATTTATAATCAAGAATGGATGTCAACCATAAGTGTCGCCATCTATGTCACGTAAGTATTATTTCATTTTGAGATTTTAGTACTCTTAACTTATACAATTGGAATTTTTATGACCTCTTATATGAATTATTAGTTATTAACAAATATGCATTGTTTTTGTCGTCCATAGGTTGGTAGCTACTCGAGCTACGATGGAGGGAATGTTGTCCTTTATTGTGTTTGTGTGCCCATACTACATAGCTGACGGTAGTACAATAAGAGAGGGTAGGCACATAAACTATTTAGTGTGATCGCATTTTGATTGAGGGACACAACAAGCTCTATCTCATTCCTCACCTCGCAACTGAACATTGGGTTTTGTACGCCGTCGGACCTGATCTTAATAAAGTCTATGTGTTTGATTCCCTTCGAACCTATGACGTGCCTTTTGAAGTTGCTCGTCGTGGTGGGAAGGAATTTATCGACATGTTAGTATACTTTTCACTTCTTACTTCATTAGCTTATTTATACATATATTCGCCTAACTTTCATTATTTGAGGTATATATGCGTACTTACAATATTGTGTATCCGACTCTATTTATTAGGGCACTACGGACAACGTATCAAAGGAGAGGTGGGAATGGTGTCTCAGACCCAAAGAATGTTCAATACGAGTCTGTCATAGTAAGTAGGAAGGCAACTATTTCGTATTTTATTTTAATTAAAATTAATATGTAATAGTTAGAGAGCTAACTAAATTCATTTGACAGTGTCCACAACAGCAAAACGACAAAGATTGTGGATACTATATATGTAGAGCAATGGATCTAATAGTCTAAAATAAATTGGTTAACATAGATCCAAGCCATGTATGTTTTCTTTTCAATATTTTTCCATTAATGAATCATGACATATATGTTTGGTACTTGACGTAAGTGCTAACTGTATATTAATCAAAACTTGGGATTTGTAGTTTTTCACCGATGATTATGCACAAGGCCAGCAATACAATGTTGAAGAAACTGATGAAGTGAGAGAGCAATGGGCCAAGCATGTGCACTCATTTATTCAGTATTAGGTAGAGATCTAGCTATATATTCTACATGCATATTCAGGTTTGTATTTTATCTATGTCTTTAGGTTTTCTAAGCTAGATTTATGAAAATTTTGCTTTGGGGTGTAGAGCTACCAAGTTGTGGTATGCCTACCAATTTTGATTCTTGAGTATATAAGTCCAGTGTATTGGCAATGGATTGATTGAAATTATGGTGTGATTGCAGATTTGTTATCAATTGATGTTATTTTACAATGCAGATTTGGTAATTATTTGAACATACAACTGTGTATGTGGGCAGGAATAAAACTGCAAAAACTAAAAAAAAAACTAAAGTTTTAATAACGGTTATGATGAAAACCATTATTAAAACGTAGGTTTTAATAACGGTTCTTCTAAAACCGTTATTAAAACTCAGTTTTTAATAACGGTTTTAATAAGAACCGTTATTAAAAATGTACATTTAATCTCAAATTTATGCTCGTTTAATACGTATTAGGGTTTAATAAATGCCTAAATAATGTCAGCAAGTGTAGTTGGATGATGTTTTAGCAACGGTTTTCTTATAACCGTTATTAAAACCCTATTTTTTAATAGCGGTTTTTCTGAAAAACCGTTATTAAAAATGCATTTTATGCTCAAATTGGCGGGTTTTTTTTATATTTTTGATAACAGTTATGAACCGTTATTAAAGATTTAATAACGGGCGTTTTAATAACGGTTGAAAACGGTTATTAAAACTATAAAATAACCGTTATTAAAATTGCTTTTTGGGTAGTGTAGTCTCTCTCTTTCTCTCTAATGGGCTGTAAATGAAAATGAAAATATTAAGGTAAATAGCAATTAATTAAATACAATTTAAGTAAGTAGTAAAATGTCGACATAAGTTTTAGTATAATAACTATCCTGTATAATCTTTATTATAGCAACACTTCTTTAGTAAAGGTATACACAACCATTCTTTCACCCGAATACCATACCTAATCATATTTTAAAAGAAAAATTAAACGTATATATGACAATTTGGTATAATAACTACTATGTATACCTTTACTATAATATGTTTTTCTTAATAAGGATATATATGATGATTATTATACTAAAACTGCTATGTTTACTTCTATATTTTCAATAAAAAAATTATATATATATTGGGTAAGGATATATATGATAAGTGAGCTTTAAACCACATTATATTGTTGGCTGCATATTCCGATCCATGTATGAGTATTTATGTATTAGTTGTTATGCTGTTTTTTAATGAAGAGTATAATTATAATATTATAGAAATATTTATTACTTTTAAAAATAATATATAATTTAAAAATAACCTTTTTTTTTTAGAAAACGGATGAAGCATGAGCTAAGGTGATTAGGTATTTAGAGAAGAGAAAATGAAATCAACGGACCAAATTATTGAAAGGAAGTGTGCTTTTACATTTCTTTCCTGGAAAGTAAAAAACACGGGGCAAAAAGTAGAGAGCAATGAACAAGAAATGTCTCCCGGCAAACGCAGCATGACTATACGGAGACTACGTCCCGGTCATAAAAATAAACATTTTTTTTAAAACGTGCTCTTACATTCCTTTCCTGGAAACTAAAAACAGACGGGGCAAAAAGTAAAGAAGAAATGTCTCCTAGCAAATGCATGACTATACGGGGACTACGCCGTGGACATAAAAATAAATATTTAAAAAAATTAAAACAAGAAACGACATATTATATATATATATATTATATATATATATTAGATTAAATCTACTAATATTAAAAAAGAAAAAATTAAAATTACTATTTATTTTAGTTAATATAAATTATTAAAAAATTGAAACATTAATCAAATAATCACAATATCAATTTTAACGTCAAAAAATTTTTAAAATAAAAAATAAAAATGTATTCGGAACAAAATAAGTCACCTCGCTGGCATTTTGATATTGCACATGTATACGTGCAAGTTGTGCGACACTTCGCGCTACTAATAATTGCCAGGAATCCCACGCAGCACATAAACAACTACAACCTCGAAGGAAACAAGATAGAAGAAACGATAAGCTAGTTAGCCGCCAGCCCGCCACCCCCATCAACCTAATTCTTGTTCTTTGGATATTTCTTTACTTAGCATCTATATACGAGGATCAATAGAGAATAAAAATTATAGATTAAAAATTATTTAAAGCATTTAATATAATATAAAAAATATAAAAATAAAATATACAAAGTAATTCATTTATATACTATAATATATAAAATATAAAAATAAAATATATAAAGTAATTAAACTTTTCATCTATAATATTTTAATTTATGGAATTTATCATCTTTATGCACAAACTCTGATTAAATTACATAAAATTTTACTTACACGTATCCATTTACAATATATAATGAGAAATAAAATTTCTTATATTATAAATAAAGATGGGGAATATTGCGGTATTAGTCAAGCTAAGTAAAAAACTACCAGTTGCTACATCACTATAACATTTACACTATAAATATTTATTACATGATTTTTAAAAACACGATATATTTCATTTATATACTATAATTTTAGAAATAGTTTAATGTTATAGCTAGTACACAGTTTTTTTTTTTTGTTACCTCTAAAAGACACATCAAATCAAAAACCGTAAACATATAGAGTATAGATATGCACCACACCAATATTTACACTATAAATATGCACAACTTATTTTATGTTGCATGAAAACAAAAATTCATAGTATTTTAAAAGTCTATGCTTGCTCAATAAAATTTAAGTTTAAGAAATAGAAAAGAAAAAATAAAGCATGTCATGAGTATACGAAAAATAAAAATAAGGAAAACCAATAGTAAAGGCGGTCGGTGAAGATGGCAATAGTGGCAGATGAATGTTCCCTTCAAAGATCTCTCTCTCTCTCTCTCTCTCTCTCTCTCTCTCTCTCTCTCTCCTCCCTCTATCTAGTTGAGTAAATGAGAAAATACCGAAGGCGATTAGGGTAAAAAAAAATGATGAAGTAAAGGGAGTGGAAGATATGCACAATGGTTTTAGTAAAATAATTGACGTTTATACCATTAATATAATGAGTTGGAGTGTTTAATAATGTTGCCGAATTCAATCGGCGATGGCGAGCTTTTGAATTGTGAGGATTGTGAAGGCAACACCATCCTGCATCTGGCTGTGGCTGGTAAACAAATCAAGGTAATTTAATGTTTTTGCTTGTACTACGTAATTTTATTTTATACGACTTTATTTTGTTTTTCATATTAGATCATGTATAAAGGAGTAAATAAGTAATTGTAAATGAGAAGACTTCAACCGATCCATTGATAAATCAATTTAGAGGTCACCTAAAAATTAACAAATTCATTAATTATCAATATTAATTAAGTGCTTGTTAACTAGGAATTACTTGTAACAAAATAGTCATTTGATATTTGTTTTTGAAACTTTGGGCAATAAAAAGTAACTATAACTAAAATTAATTTTTGAAGTTGAAAATGAGGCATATATCATCCATCCATTTATTTTGTCTATAGATAGTACTAAGTAAATTTTCTTACGAATTGTCTCGGATTCAATTTATTAAAAAAAATATATTATTTATTTAATAGAAAAATTAAATTTAAATATAAAATTAAATGACTTGAACATCGAAAAATCTTTAGCTTTTATCGATTTATTTAGAATAAAGATAGTACACACACAAATGACCATATAAAACATTCATACCATTTTAGAAAGTTTGAGAAATTTCGACATGAATTGCTTGGAACATTCGACAATGACGACTTATTTTTCGTTCGATCGTCTGGTCCCTCCGGTGTCTGTTAATAAAGCTTCTCTGATTATTAGAAAAGAGCAAAAAAAAAAAAAAAAAGAGTATATATGGATTCGTGGCTGCTTGATTGATACTTGATACGCATGCGGCATGACGTACGTACAGATGCTAAAACTTCTCCTGAGCGAAACATACTGGATAGACAAGAACTCCACGAACAACAATGGTCTCACACCAATGGACACATTCCACCATAGCCGAAAAGGCCCATATGACGAAGACGTCCGTCGAATCCTCCGATGCGCCAATTTACGGAAATCATCCAATCTCAAAGCTGACGAGAACTGGAACAAACACCTCAAAGCTATGCAATCGCAGGTCATGAGAAAGGTCGAAGAGGTTTATTTAATCTCCCGGTGGTGTACGCGTCGATGGCTGCAATGTGGATTGCAATATTGCCTATGCCGCTCGTTTATTGGAGTGCGATTACTATTTTTACGCCCGAAAATGATTGTATTACTAAGGAAGTTAGGTTTAGTAATCGTGTGTTTACATTTTGTGCTCTGACTATAGCTAATGCTATATCGTTTACTGGGGCCTGCGTGTGGGTTCTTTTGTTGTTGTTTATTCTAGTCGGAGATGTGACTAGTTTTATCAAAAAGATACTCAAACGTCGATACGTATTGATTGAGGATGCTTGTAGGTGATATTGTCGTTGCTGCTACTGTTATTGTTGTTGTTGCTATTAAATTAAATAAAAAAAAACTGTTGTATTCGTTCGGTGGCATACAATTACATTGTATTGGTTCAGACTTACTTAGTATATGTTTATTTACTCTCGGTGTGATTTTTTTTTTTGGCTGACTCTTAATTTTACTAACCTTTTTCCAAACTTGTATAGCTAAATTTGATTCCAAAATTTTCAATAATAACATAACTAAGAAATCTATTATTTGAGAAAGATATATTTATGCTAAACAAAAGATGATCATGATTGTACGCCTACTGGTATAAAAACACCAAGGATGGGATATGAATAAGATTTATTGTAATATCTCAAATTTTAAAACTCTAGTTTGTTGGATTATATTTCTATGGAGAGAAATTAATCTTACCATTATTTGTGTTGGTTTAGGGTTTGGATAGATTTCTTAGTCCCCGCATCGGTTTTGGTATCGTTGGTACACTAGTAAGCTTGTTTTGGGCTACCAGACAACTGGTTATTGCTAGTTTTTATTTTGAGATTTTTTTGCGTTATTAGTTGATTGATCTTAACAAACCAGTTGACTAGTTCTTTTGTTTATTTATTTTGCATGATGTTTTGATATTAATCTTTGTCCAACCCTTTCCTAAGCCTTCTAATCTTATTGTATTCTTATAGTTAATCATATTTTTAGGTTGTATGATTATTTTCCCTTACTACATGAAACTTATACCAACTAATTTATCCAAAATCTACCAAAAGTAATTTTGTACCTAACCATTCATTATATGCCATGTTATCTCTCTTCTCTGCCCTCTAATTTTCTATGTAACAACAATAGGGTAGATTAGCTATTGACCATGGTCCGCCTTGCCTTGCTGGTTGCACTCTTCCTTATTTACACCCTCATCCTACTTGATTGTCTTCTTTTCATTCAAGTGCTCCGTTTGACATGTATGCTATCGATCCCTTATGCCCCTTTTATACCTATGCATTGCTGAGATTTCATTAAGTTTTTCCTTTTGGTCTCTCTCACCTCCCTCCTCATTGCTATCTTTTGGTTGGTGTTCTTCACCTTTGTCTTGTGCCCATAATTTTGAGCCTCCTTCTCCTTGTGCATTATGGTTCTTCATCCTTTCTCTTCTATAACATTTTAATATAGCATTTATTTATTTTTAATTAAGTAAGAGAGGTTAAGCATTTATTTTACCTTGTATAATTGATATACAATTTCATATATGTGTTTTGATTAGGAAAAAAATGGGGAAAGAACTCGATGAATTGGAAATGTGGTTGAAAACTCATGTATGTTTTCAATTTATTTTGATTTTGAGGTTATATATATATGAACTCTACCTCATCTACTCACCATTAATAACAATGATTTATACTTTACAGAAAGCAATTCTAGATGAGATTATTACACTTCCGGAAGGATCCGATGCTAATGCTTGACGTGAAATATTCAAAAAGGTGGTGGGAGAAGATATGAATGGATATGCAAAAACCTTTGGTCTTGGTGTAAAATTTCCATGATCTCACAAAAAAAAGATGTGCTTTTGAGGTGGAGCGAGCTAAAAGAATAAAATCTTAGTCTAGAGTTGAGAGGTTGAAAAATGATCTCCTTGAGACTAAAGGCCTAGTAAGATATTTGACTACTATAATGCATACATTCTTGGATAATCAATTAAGTTATCACTAAATGTTGATAATTTTTTACATTCCTTCCGCAACAGATCAATTTTTGGTTTATCTTTTTTCTACCACTTAAATAGTGCAAAAATGAATAAAAAATAACATTTGGTGTAACACCCCAAAATTTACTACTAAAAAATTTAATATTTTTTTTTTGCATAAGCTAATATATAAACTAAGCAGGTGTTACCACCGCACTTAACACGAGTTCGGTTCCTTACCATTCTCATATTAAGTACAAGACTAAAAAATATAATAACTTTAAATAAATATAAAGATAGAATAAGATGATAACATAAATCAACGTAAATACAATGTTAGGAGGTACACTCCAAATACATATGTTCAAAATACAACTAAAGGAAATACGAGACCTAAGAGTCCAAAAAGGATATCCGGATCCAAAACATTAGCATCGGATAACAGCGACTCTACTCCTGACCCATAGAATAAGATCACTCAACCGCAGGCTGATAATCAAAAGGATCAACAGTCTCAGCATCAAGATTCTCACACATCTGTGGGACATTACAAACAAATGTGTCTACTCCCCCAAATCAACCGAGATCGTTATGGCCCCGCAATAGGTGTCAGTACGCAACCTACTAGTAAGCTAAGTTATTTTACGAGCATAGCATTTACACGTTGAAACATGGTAAGCATGAAATATACATGCGATAAATCATAGGTAACATAAGATAATAACAATACTAAAATACTTCAGGTTATTATCTTTACTTTAGTGATCAACCACATTATATTAATCACACCGAGTACTCAAGAGACAGATAGAACTGGCGTAAACGCGACCTTCCAAGGCACAACACACTTGGGAACCACATTTACATCAGGTGGAACGGAGACTGACATAAACACGACCTTCTAGGGCATAACGCTTCGGGGCACCACTAATACACCACTAATCCTTAAGCATGCATACCCGTATAAGCTGGTGGAACGGACACATATTAAGTAGACTAGGGCCACCATAGTTATAACATCCCTAAAATTTACTACTAAAAAATTTTGTTTTATTTAAAGGGAATAGAGGAAGAAAAATACAAACTGTAAATTATGGGGATATTACCACCACACTTAGTACCAGACCGGTTCACTCCTACTGTTCCAGTACCAAGTACTAAGGCTAAAAGTGTAAAAAACCAATTGCTAGAAATTCAAACCATATTAAAAATCAGAGTAGCACAGTAAGCCATTTACAAGAATAAAATCCACCAATTGTGGTTACAAGAATGAAGATCACATTTAAACCAAGAGTTAAAAAGGGAAATAATGAAATCCTATCAATTTATGGATAATCCTTACACTCTTTCCCATTGCTCACTTGAATAGCACCTGAAAAATACCTGCAAGGGACTCTGCCCATTAAATAGGTAGGAGCCCCATAAATGGAACCTTTCAGTACTATGGTACTGAATAACCCTTTAAAATACACTTAAAAGTAGGCCCGCAATGCAACACATGATACAATAATATATACATATATAATGAGAAATGCATACAGCACAATCACATACTTAACAAGTCCATCAAATATTAATAAGTCATAATGTACAATCAATACTTCTGGGCCTTAAGCCATTAGTCCATCATTATTCAATCATCTCGGATTATATATCCATGTGAGTGCGGAAACCCCACTATTATAGCCAGTGGACCGGAATACATACAGGGCAGAACGCTCCTGACCACTATTATTGTTGGTGGACTGGTCTCCAGGGCAGAATGCTCCTGGCCACTATTATTTGTCGGTGGACCGATCTGACCCTGACTCACATGTTGTTCCACTATAAGTGATTAATATTTTTCCATAATTTATTCATATCCATAATTGGTTTTATTGAGCTCGGGATCCCCCACTATTATCACTGGTGGACCGGAATACATATACTCATCATCCAGCGCAACATGCTCCTAGGCCACTATTATATCTGGTGGATCGGTACTCACTGATACTCATACATGCTCCTGGACCACTATTATATCTTGTGGACCGATACTCATAATCATAATCAATTGGGCCTGGCTCATTAGTATTTCACTTTCATGATTAGTGTTTTCCCTTTTTAATCAGCACAACAATTCCATTTATTTGCTTCGATAGGAAGATCAAGATCCCGGGACACAAAGGTACACCGGTCGCACTGGTGCATATAAGCTACTCAATACCCTTCCACTATCAACCCAGGGATGCAAAGGTACCCTAGTCATACTGGTGCATACAGCTACTCAATACCCTACCAATGAGGACACCTAATCTATAAGTATGCATACCCCCTAAATAGGTCCGTAGAGTTAGATAGAGTAAGATATAGGGTCTGCGTGGAGCACAAAGGCACACCAGCAAATACTAGAATAATTGTGGGCTAAACCAAGTCTTTAGGGTAGCGACCCCTAAAGAGCCACTATTCCCAATTTTGAGGTCTTTCACTTTAAGTAATAGTATCTTAATTAAGGTGATTACAAAAAACACAACAATAAGATACTTATTCACTTTCAATTGTTCTGATATCATTAGATATTTCTTATTCAAACGATTATCCAAGATAATATAAAGGAATCATTAAGGCCATCATTATATCATCCAATTCTGATTTAGAATTTATTCTTGTGATACTTACTAATTGTCAAATACCCTTATCTTATTATTCAGTGTTACTTGAGTCTTATTACGAAACTCCATTATCCCATCGACATATTAGATACAAATTACTAATTTACCCCTTACTTGTATAATTATTAAGTCATCCCTTCTTTACTTGCCAATTTACCATATTACCCTCCATGTTACATAATTACCAATTACCCTTTGCCCGGTTTGGGTTACCAAGTTATTTTCCATACTTATTAGGTCACCAATCTCCCTCATAATTGTTACGCTTATCATATTTTCATTTGGTTAGTTAGATTACAAATTTGCCCTTCTCCTTTGTTATAATTACCAAATAATCTTTTGTTGGTCAAATTACCAAATTACCCTTCTCCATTATCATAATTACCAAAATGCCCTTTTCTATTATCATAATTACCAAATTACCTTTTAGTTGGTTAAATTACTAAATTGCCCTTCTCTATTATCATAATTACCAAACTACCCTTTAGATGGTTACATTACCAAATTGCCCTTCTCTATTATTATAATTACCAAATTTCCCTTCTCCATAATTATAATTACCAATTTACCCTTCTCTATTATTATAATTACCAATTTACCCTTCTCCATCATTATAATTACCACATTACCCTTCTCCATTATTATAATTATCAAATTACCATTTAGTTAGTTAAATTACCAAATTGCCATTTTTCTTTATTAAATACCATTTATCCTTCCTTTATACCAAATTACCATTTTACCCTTCTGCTTTATTAAATTACCATTTTACCCTTCTACTTACAAAATTACCATTTTATCCTTTACTCCCAAAATTACCATGATACCCGTTTACTTACAAAATTATCATTTTGTCCCGTTACTTCCAAAATTAATATAATACCTTTTTACTTGCAATTTACCATTTTGCCCTTCTCCTCCAAAATTACCATAATATCCTTTTACTTACAAAATTACCATTTTACTCCTATCTTCCAAAATTACCATTTTCCCCTTTACTTCTAAAATTACCATAATACCCTTTTACTTACAAAATTACCATTTTGTCCTATTACATCCAAAATTACTATAATACATTTTTATTTACAATTTACCTTTTTGCCCTTCTACTCCAAAATTACTATAATATCCTTTTACTTACAAAATTACCATTTTACCCTTTACTTCCAAAATTACCATTTACACCTTTACTTCCAAAGTTACCATTTTACCCCTTCCAAAATTACCATAATACCCTTAACTTCCAAAATTGCCATAATACCCTTTTACTTATAACATTACCATTTTGCCCTTTATCTCCAAAATTACTATAATACCCTTTTACTTACAAAATTACCATTTTGCCCCTTATTACACCACTTTTATTAAATTATCATCACTATATGATATAGTAATATTAATACTCCATTCTCATTATCCAACTCCACCAGCTATTATATTTCAACATAATACTCATTAGCACCCACATATATTAGGCCACATTCTTGCATAAGACATATTACTAAAATACCCCTAGGGCTCACAATAATGTTATTCATGCATTAATGGCCACAATAACAGAATATAGCTTGGATAAGTACTTAACATATTCTTGACTAACAAATATCCTTCATTAAACATTTCTTACATACATGGCATATAAACTAGCATGCTTTTCTTTTTATCAGCCATACAAGAAACTACATATATCATATTAAACAACATATATCAAGCATAATAACATATTAAAAACCCTAATGTGCTAATGTAATCCCTCGAATTTTTAAAAGCCTATATTTTAATAAATAAATTTTGTTTTGGATAAATTAGCTTTTAAATATTTTTAATTTAATTATTTTATGGATTTTGAGCTTATAAAACTTATTATAAATATTTAATAAGTTAAAATAAATATTTTGTTATCTTATTATACTCTTATTATTTAAATAAATTCTCAAACCTTTATTTTACTAAAAGTATCCTTTTAAACCCTTATATTTTAATTAAATTGTTAAATAAATTTATTACCCAAAATATTGTAATCTATTATTTATAAATTAAATCATTTTAATTAAAAAGAATTTTCCCTTTCCTTTTTTTTCCTTTTCCTTCTTTTCCATTTTCTTTCTTTTCCTCTTTCTTTTCTTCTTTGGGCCACCAGCCTGCTTCGGCCACCTCTTCCTCTCCCCTACGTGTCTGGGCCAAAGGCCCATTTCTTCTCCTTCTCCCACGCCGATGCAGCATAGCCCAACCCGTCCCTCTCTTTTTTTTTTCTCCCAGACTGGACCGACCGGCTCCCCTTCTTTCCTAAACCGGTCCAACCGCCTATTCGCACCCCCTTCCTTTCTCTCTTCCGCCACGCCCGACCACCATTTTTTGCTATTGTCGAGCACGCCGGCCGCCTGCAACTGCTATACCCGGCCACCACCTACCTCCCTGCCACTCCCTCTCCCTTCCCCATCATTTTCTTTCCTATTTGGAACCAAACCATCCCTTGGACCATAGCTCGCATGCCCCTCTTTCTTTCCTTCTTCTTCCCTCCCTTTCCCCTACCAACCAACCACGCCCGCCACCCTACTGCATCCCCGACCGACCACCTACTTCCCCTGCCTCTCCCTCTTCTTTTTCTTACCCTCACCAGCCCTTCATTCCCATAATTTTGAGCCCTCATCTCCTTCCCGTGAGCCTCTTCTCTCCTTTCTCCTCCCTCCCATTTCTTCCCTAGTTTTTTCTCGCCGTCGCCAACCGTCGTTCCAACCCCCTGCGCCACCTCCTGCCACCACCTCCTACTGCCTTGCCCCCCAAGCCACCCTCGAGCCCCTACAGCTCCTCCCTTCTCCACCTCTTCTTTTTCTCCCCACTTTTCTCCCTTATCGCCAAGCCTCCTGCAACCACTCCTCCGGCTGCCGTCCGGCCGCCTATGCAGCCACCAAACCCTTCATTTTTCCCTCCTCTTTTCCTTCCTTCTCAGCCTCTCCACCTCGACCCACCTCGGCAGCCAATTTCGCCGCCTCGCCGCCGCCGTCTCTGCCACCGTGAAACCATCCCCAACCACCACCTACACCCCCTCTTCACTCGTGCACCATTCCCTTTCCTTGAAACCTCCCCCATCTACCTCCTTTTCTAGCCTAAAGTCCCTAAACCGAGCCATCTCTCCTCCCTTCAATCTCACCCATTTCGAACCATCTCTCCCCCTTAATCTGCATGTGACTCACGCTATCCATACAGTGTGAGCTCCCCCTTTGTTTTGGAATTTATTTGGCTAAATTTTGAGGTATATTAATAATTAATTAAAGTGTATTATTATTAAATAAATTTTTTATAAAGTTTTATCCCTTTAATTTCTTACTTCTAACCTAATAGTTATTGATATTATTTTTAGGTGTTGAGTTGCTAATTAAACCTTGAATCCTTAACCGGGATACCGATGAGGTTCGTTTTTTTTGGATTAAGGTAATCGTTAAACCTCACTTAAATACATGGAAAAACGTATGCTATCACATTAGAGATTTTAGTAGGATTTTATGCACGCTTTGTGTTGCCTAGTATGATATATATATGGTTGTTTATATTGATTGATAAAAAGAAAAGAAAGGAAAATTATGATAGCTTTTGTGCCATGTGTGGAGATGATACTTAAGGAATGAGTTTGATATTTGATGGAAATGTTAAATTCTTGGCTATGATGTATTATGTTATTAATGCATGAATAATATTATTGTGAGCCTAAGGGTATGTTAGTAATATGCCTATGTAAGTATGTGATCTAGTATATGTAGTTGCTAATGAGTATTATGTTGAATAATGACAAGTTGGTGGAGTTAGATGATAAGAATGAAGTGCTAATATTGCTATTTTATGTAGTGGTGGTAAATTCATAAAAGTGGTGTAATAAAGGGGTTAAGTGGAAATTTAAGTGAAAAGGGTATTTTGGAAATTTTGTAGTAAAGGGGTATTTTGGTAATTTTGAAAGAAATGGGTAAAACGGTGATTTTGTAGGCAAAAGAGTATTTTGGTAATTTCAAAAGAAAGGGGTGAAATGATAATTTTATAAGTAAAAGGATAAAATTGTAAGTTGTGAGAAAGAAAGGTATTATGGTAATTTTTGAGGCAAAAGAACAATATGGTAATTTTATGACTAAACGACAAAATGATAATTTTATAAGTAAAGGGGTATTATGGTAATTTTTGGAGAAAAGGGTAAAGTGGTAATTTTGGAGTCAAAGGGCAATATAATAATTTTATAAGTAAGTGGTAAGAATGGTAATTTTGGAAGTAAGGGGTAAAATAGTAATTTTTGATAAAGGAGGGTATTATGGTAATTTGCAAGCAAAAGGGTAATATGGTAAAATTGGATGTAAGGGGCAAAATGGTAATTTTTATAAATAAAAGGATATTATGGCAATTTGGAAGTAAGGGGTAGAAGAGTAATTTTGTAAATAAAAGGATGCTTATGGCAAACTTTGGAGTAAGGGGTAACTTAGTAATTATAAAAACAACGAAGGGTAATTATGATTATGGAGAAGTGTAAATTGGTAATTGTAATTATGGAGAAGTGTAATTTGGTATTTATAATAATGGAGAAGGGTAAAATAGTAATTATAATAATTAAGAAGGGTAAAATGGTAATTATGATAATGGAGAGGGGTGATTTGGTAAATTAACCTATAAAAGGGCATTATGGTAAGTTTAATAATGGAGAAGGATAATATAGTAATTATAAAAATGGAGAAGGGTAAATTAATAATTTTAAATACGGAGAAAGGGTAAATTAATAATTATAAATATGGAGAAGGGCAAATTGGCAATTATAATTATAGAGAAGGGTAAATTGGTAATTATAATTATGGAGAAGGGTAAATTAATAATTATAATTATGGAAAAGGGTAAAATAATAATTATAAATATGGAGAAAGGGCAAATTGGTAATTATAATTATGGAGAAGGGTAAATTAATAATTATAATTAAGGAGAAGGGTAAAATGGTAATTATAATAATTGAGAAGGGTAGAATGGTAATTATGACAACGGAAAAGGGTAATTTAATAATTTATCCAACTAAAGGGTAAGTTGTTAATTGTAATAAAAGAAAATGACAAATTGGTAATCTAACCAACCAAATGGGGGATATGTTAAGTGTAGCAATTATGAGGGGTGAATGATGACCTAAAGAGCGTATGTGATAACTTGGTAACCTAAACCGGATAAGGGGTAATTTGGTAATTATGCAACCTAAAGGGTAATATGGTAATTGTCAAGTAATGAAGGGATGAATTAGCAATTATATAAGTAAGGAGTAAATAAGTAATTGTGCCTAACATGTCGTGTGATTGCGGAATTTCATAATATGATTCAAATAATGTTGATTAGCAAGGTAAGAGTATTTGATAATTAGTAAGTATCACGAGAACAAATCCTAATTCGGAATTAGATGAGATTATGATGGCCTTAATGGGTTCTTTGTGATATCTTGGATAACCGTCTGAATAAGAAATGACTAATGATATCAGAACGATTGAAAGTGAATAAGTATCTGGTTATTGTGCTTTTTATGATCACCTTAATTAAGACACTAATACTTAAAGTGAAAGACCTCGAGATTGGGAATGGTGACTCTTTAGGGGTCGCTACCCTAAAGACGTGGTTTAGTCCACGATTATTCTGGTATTTGCTAGTGTGCCTTTGTGTCCCAGCCAGGCCCTATATCTTACTCTATCTAGCTCTACGGACCTAGTTAGGGGGTATGTATACTTATGGATTAGGTGTCCTTGTCGGTAGGGTACTGAGTAGCTTTATGCACCAGTACGACCAGGGTACCTTTGCGTCCTTGGGTTCGTGATTGAAGGGTACTGAGTAGCTTATATGCACCGATATGACCGGTGTACCTTTGTGTCCCGGGTTCTTGATCTCCTGTCTGAGGCAAATAAATAGAACTGTTGTGCTGACTAAAGAAAGGAAAAACACTAATTACGGAAGTGAAAGATTAATGAGCCGGGTCCAGTTGACTTATGATAATGAGTACCGATCCACTAGTTATAATAGTGGCTCAGGAGTGTGTTACCCTAGCAAGTGATATTGAGTACCGGTCTATCGGATATAATAGTGGCCCAGGAGCGTTTTGCTATGGATGATGATTATATGTATTCCAGTCCACCGGCTAAAATGGTGGGAGTCCCGAGCTCAATAAAAACAATTATGTATGTGAATAAAGTTATAGAAAAATACTAATCACTTATAGTGGAACACCATGTGAATCGGGGCTAGACCGGTCCACCGACGAATAATAGTGGCCAGGAGTGTTTTGCCCTGGAGACCGATCCACCGACATATAATAGTAGTTAGGTGCGTTCTACCCTATAAGTGACCGATCCACCGGCTATAATAGTGGGGTTCTCGCACTCACATGGATATAAAATATGAGATTGATTGAATAATGACGGAATAATGGCTTAAGGCCCGAATGTATTGATTTTACACTATGACATGGCTTAAGGCCCAAAAGTATTGATCGTGACTTATAACTTGTTATATATGTGATTGTTATGTATGTACCTCTTATTACATATGTATATAGCTTGTATTATGTGTTGCATTTGCGGGCCTGTTTTTAAATGTGGTATTAAAGGGTTACTTAGTACCATAGTACTGAAGGGATTCCCTTCGTGGGGCCCCTACCTATTCAATGGGCAGTGCCCCTTGCAATTCTTTTCAGGTGCTACTCAAGTGGGCAACGGGAAAGAGAGTAAGGAATTATCCGGTACCGTTAGGGTTTTTCTCTTTCTCTTTTAAATTACTGGTTTTAATGTTAACGTTGTTAAAGTAACCAGCATTGGTGGATTTTATTCTTGTAAATTGATGCACTACTATGATTTAAAAATAGATTGTAAATTGTATTTTACACTTTTAGCAACTGTGAGGCTACAAAGGTGGCTGTCGAGGTGGAGGTGGCTGAGAAGGAAGGAAAAGGGAGGGGGAAAATGAGGGGTTGTAAGGGTTGGTTTTGGCCAAAGGAGGTGCTGGGGTGGTAGAGGAGGTTGCAGGGAGTGGTTTGGTGGCTCAGGTGGCAATAGAGGTGGCAGGACGACGACGGAAGGAGGAGGTGTAGGGGGGTTGCCGAGAAGGAAGAAAAAGAATAGTGAAAAGAAGAGGGGAGGAAGAAGGGGCTGTAGGGGGCTCGAGGGGGTGGTGTGGTGGTGCAGGGCGGTTTCAAGGGTGGTAGGAGGTGGTGCAGGTGGTTGTTAGGGCGGTGGCAGTGGCGGAATGGGTGGTGGTGCAAAAATAGGAGGAATATGATGAAAGGAGAAGAAATCGGAGAGAGAGGAATTGGGGAAGGAAGAGGCTCAAAAAATGGGGCAGGAAAGGGTCTGGTGAGGATAAGAAAAAGGAGAGGGAGAGAAAGGAGGGGGTAGGTGCTCGGTAAGGTGGCAGCAGGGTGGTAGGGTGGCAAGTAGGTGGCAGGAAGAGGAGAAGAAGAGGGGGAAAACATGGCATGTGGGGAGGGTTTGTAGGGCTGGTTTGGTCCAAAAATGGGAAGAAAAGGATGGGAGAGAGAGAGAGGGAGAGGCAAGTGGTTGTAGGCGACAGTGGCTGGGCGTGGTGCTCGAGGTGGCAGTCATGGGTGACGAAGACAGGTCGGGCAGGAGGTAGAAGAAGAAAGAAAGAAAGAGGGGAGCAACAGGCCAATCGGGGAAAAAAAAAGAGGGATTGGGCCGACTCGGGTAGAGGGAAGAAGGAAGGAAGGAAAGAAAAGGAGGGGGGCTAGGCTGTGCATGGGAGAAGGAGAGGAGGGAAGGGGGTGGGATGGAGGCCTAGGCATAGGGGGGTGAGGGAGCAGGTCACCTTGGCAGCCTAAAGAGGAGAAAAAAGGAAAAAGAAAGAAAGGAGGAAAGGAGGAAAGGAGAAAAAGGAGAAAGAAAAGGAAAAAGGGAAAAAAGAAAAAGGAAAAGGAAAAATAGGGGAAAATAGATCAAATAATTTATGGAAAAATAGGATGTAATATTTTTGGAAAATATATTTATTTAATAATTTAATTTAATATAATTAAATATATGGGTTTAAAAAGAATAATTTTAGTAAAATATTGGTTTGGAAAATTATTTAAATAAAAAGAGTACGATAAAATAATAAAATATTTATTTTAATTTATTAAATATTTCTATCCACTTTTATATACTCAAAAATCCATAAAATAATTAAATTAAATAAATTTAAAAGCTAATTTATCCCGAATAAAAGTTATTTATTAATTTATAGGTTTTCTAAAATTTCGAGGGATTACAATAGCTCCAAACGAACCAGGGAAATAATCGATCAATCATAGTAACAAACTAAATCCTAACTCGTGTGATTCCTTCACTTTAATTAATAATGTCTTATTCTTAAAGATAGTCAACACTCATCAACAGGAGGTCACACTTAGCACTTAGATGAATTCATTCCAACCCTATGTTATACCATAACACTTACTTCTATTTTTAGTGTTCAACAACCCACAATTGTTAAACAAGTAATAAGTGATAAGGTTAAGATAAACTTGATTAGTTCCTAATCCAATTATTTAACAAGATAGAACATGTTGAATATGGATATCAGTTCTAAGTTACTTAGGTTACCACTTAAGACTATCAAGCACACAACTTAGGTTAATCTTGAATAATCAGTCAAAGCTCTAAAAAATCCCTAATCCAATTATTTAATTAACCATATTAATCCAATATTATTCTTAGATCATTAGTCAAGTCAACTTAAGGCCCTACCACACAAGGATGAAGCATAAAACACTTAGAACCTTTTTAAGCACCCTTAAACGTGCTTTAACTTATTAATTTGGGTTGACCTATCAAACGACCTCATTAATAGATCAAAATTTAAACATAAATTAATTACCTCTTAATGACACCCTGTCCAAAAAATCATAACCTGAACTTACAGATTCACATATAAAATGACAGATTTACCCCTAGGGTTTTTCTATGCTTATTTTAACTCCCTATTAGTTAACATAAGTTATTAAGGGCTAACCCACCCACAAAAAAAGTTAACCAAACTTCATAAACATGACCCTACTTCCCCTAGTCAGAACCAAACAGGGCCTTATGACAGCGGTGACCAAAATTACCATTTTACCCCTTACTTTACCTAAAGTGTGTCTAAACTTGTTTTAATCATATCTTAAGCTATACAGCTCCAAATTAAGACTTCTTATACATGAAATTATATGTAAAGGACATAATGAACACAATGATGATGCTATTTTTAACAGGTACCCACCGGAAATACGAAAATGGCCCTGGCAGATAGCAAAGTTGAAATTCCCAAATATGACATAAACTTCAAATTCAACCAAAATTGTCCCAACACTTTAAATACTTATGACACATATTAAAACAACCTCAGAATAATTTTAAGCAACCAAGGACAAGCCAAACATGGCCTTGATTGAGCCACACTTAGGGCATTTTTATGCTCAAAACTCCATTTTTCATACTTAGATTCATAATCTCACAATAATGTAATATAACACATAACTAGAACGTAACATATAAAATATCCACCACACATAATAATGCACAAATTTCATATTAACGTCTAGCATGCTTCTACTAAAAAAAAGCACATAGAAAGGGTACAACATTTAAGGCATAAGAATGGCAAATAAATACTATAACATGCTAGGATATAAATTTATGACATAAAAGAGAACATGCTTAGAACTAAAATATACAATATCATGCTCCACCATTTTTAGCATACTCAAAATAAGAATAGAAAAATATTACAAAAAAAATACAACCTACAAGGCTTGCTAATAAAAAAAACATAGAACAACATGTATATATCTACATGCTAAGAGAGTAAGCATAGCTTACTGGCAAGCAAGTCTTGTAGCTAAAATAAGTCCTACGTTTCTCCTTCACTTAGCACCTCTTGATTACATATTATAAAATATAAGAAGAGTTAGGATTTTATGATTTTAGCTAAGGGAAAATAATAGAAGGAAAAGTAGAGAAGATGATTGAAAGGCAAAACCAACAAAAGAGTTGTTCTCGGCTAACTTTGGGGAGCTCCAAAAACAAGGGCATGCAACACCCCACCTAAATGACTCCCAAAGCAAGGAAAAATGATGCCAACATATATGGGTATGACGTAGGATAATTTGGAGCAAAAAAATGAGGAGAAAAGTGAGGAAAAAGTGGTAAAATCTGTAGCACAAAACTGCAGTAGCTGAAGCAAGGTAGAGGTGGGAAAATGAGTACCTTAATTTGATGCTTCAAACCATCACCAACAATTAAGGTACTATAAGGTAATGTTAGGAGATTGAAGTATGATGATTATGGCATGAAAAAATGGAAGAAAAAATGACTGGAAAAATGGGGTAAAATAGCACAAGTTGGCAGCAGCATTAGTGAAGGAGAAGAAGGGAGAAAGGTTCCAAAGTTTGCAAGTGAGTGTGTGTGTTTAACTTATGTAAAAAATAATGCAATGTAAAGGAGTGCAGAGAGAGGGGTATTGGAGTTAGGTCTGGGACAGAATGGCATGATTTCAGATCTATCATTGAGTGATAAAAGCTGAAATGAGGTTGCTTGAAGTTCACTTGAAGGAAAAGTTAATGGTAGGTTTGCTTTAAGTACAACTATGTGATGATTAAGGTGTACTTTGGGTGAGAAATTTGGTTAGCCAAAATTTAACCTATGATATCAGATTTTTAGTTTAGTTAGACTTTAGTTAGGATCCAAATAGATGATTAGAGTGGTTAGTTAGATTAGTTTAAGATTACAAGTGTAGAAAAAGCCTTAAGAATAGGCTTTTGTATGAAATAAATAGCAAATGGATTCTGAATATTACGAAAATATAATGGAAGGCTTGGAATAAATTTAGAAACCCGAATATATAAAAATATTTGTTTCAAAGTCATTTTGATGCTCAAAGAAGGAAAAACGAGCTAAAGCAGGCAAAATCGAGAAATCACATAAGTGCAATTTTCTACAAAATTGCGATATGAATGGAATGAATGAAGAATGACTCAAAATTTAATATGAATGAGTTGGAGAATTGTATTATATGTTTTTGAGATGGTTTATGAGCCTAATTACGTTGTAATTAGGGTTATGAGATTTTGGGGTATTACATTAGGGGTCACATAGTTATTAGGTTAGGTAGCTAGGGTATGGTTTCACTATACCACAATGCCTAAAGGGCAAAAATCATGTGTTGTTATTAACTTTTTTTTATTAGAGAGTAAAAGTATTATATATAGATACTAGTAATTACAATATCAATCAGACATACCCAGAGTAAAGTAAAAAGAATAACTTTATTAAATTAAAAAAAAAGGGTAGAAAAACCCCCTTTGTCACAAATAAGCTAAATAAATTTGTATCACCAACCCTACCTACCATAATTAGTAGCTATTGGCTATTGCTACAAAATTTAGACAACCAACCACCATTTTACATGTTTAATATTACCCTAGAAATAAAATAGTAGCACAAACATGTCATACCTATCCTTCAAATTCCATGATAGGAAAATACTATACCCAATAAATAAAAGGCAAAATGAGGTTATAAAAGCAAGAAAAATATGAAATATAAGCTACATCGGACCCCTGTTCTCACTTGCACTTCAATTTTCCTTTGTAGTTATGGTTAACTGTGAAAATCCTTTCCTAGCCATGCCTTGCAAATAGATTAGAAACTCAGTAACCTACCCCACTAATTTCAATATGCAAATTAGACAAGAATATAAGAGGGAATGCTTGAAAAGATCATATATACTCCCATTTTTTATCTTGAAAATAATGGTCTCTCTGTCTTTCATTTGATTCTCAAAATTAGCAGAATTTTGATTTATCGAGATCAAATAAATTATTTTTACTACATTAAGGTTATGGTTTGTGTATGCAATAGATTCCTCTTTTTCTTCCACTTCTTGATGGACCTAACAACACTATGTAGTGTGGTAAATCCTCTTCTAATAACCAACCAATCTCTGATTTTTCCCCCAAATCAAGTTGATAACCTCACAATGAATACTCAAAAGTTATGTTTAGGTGTCATAGTTTGTCCTTTGTACTTAATCTCCTCCTAATAGCTAACCATAATACAATTCCCTATCTCTACTCTTTATTTGCATCCCATATCAAAAGAACAGTAACTTAAGTAATATCAAAAGAATAATATTACAAAACATGAGAAATTTAATAAGATAAAAGGAAAAGTAGCTATAGGAATGAATGTTTAATTAATTAACTCATGTCATACTCTCAAAATCTATTCGAGGACTTTTATACGTTAGATTTGTGTAATAAATATTTATTTAAACAAATATTCTCTAATTTAATCTATTCCCCATGTCGAATTGTTTTTTCTATCTTCCATATTTTTCTGACTCTACATTTCTGTGCGAATAGATAATTAATTTATCTGATATGAGTATCAAAGTTGTTATGAATTGATTAGTTCTCAAGTGTTATTATTTCCAACAATTATGTAGATGACCTTTTTTTTATTGGCTACAATAAATTTTTTTATGGTAGAAGCAATATATGTTTCACCTCATTTGTGCCTATTCTACTCCTCTTAGTCCTAGTCAACTAATCTTTTTTTTTCACCGAGTTTTTCTAATTATCCTAATTTATTTATGATTATTTATATTGCTACCTCTATTAGTATACTTACTACTAAACTATTGATTGAGTTAAAAGCTTGACCTTAAAATTTTCATCTATTACTTATGAATTTACTATAGTTATAGCTGAGAAGATATATATATTATTAACATAATAATTAAAAATAGTGTGCCTACAGTAATTAAACTTTTAATACTACTAATATAGGTATTAAGCCTTGACTAACTACAATATATTATATTTATATGAAGTATTCATACATACTATAGATGATTTTACTTATAAGTATACTATGCAGCTTTCTAAATTACTGATTTTACCTTCTCTATATTATGTCCATGATAATCGAATACACTACAGTGATCGCATGGCGAGTGTATCGATGCTTACAATGTGGACAGCATTACTGCCCATGCCGCCTGTTTACTTGGAAGCGACAAGTATTTTTACATCGAACGGTGATGTTATTAAGAAGAAATCTATATATATATATATAAACGGAGTTGTCTAGCAGACAATATACAAATAAATTTTCCCGCCTAAATTACATCCATTATGACTAATCATAAATTACTGCTGCTATATTTATTGCTAATTATTGTTATTGTTAATTAATAAGATGGAATAATTAATATGACTATTTATCTTGAAAATAATGGTCTCTCTGTCTTTCATTTGATTCTCAAAATTAGCAGAATTTTGATTATCGAGATCAAATAAATTATTTTTACTACATTAAGGTTATGGTTTGTGTATGCAATAGATTCCTCTTTTTCTTCCACTTCTTGATGGACCTAACAACACTATGTAGTGTGGTAAATCCTCTTCTAATAACCAACCAATCTCTGATTTTTCCCCCAAATCAAGTTGATAACCTCACAATGAATACTCAAAAGTTATGTTTAGGTGTCATAGTTTGTCCTTTGTACTTAATCTCCTCCTAATAGCTAACCATAATACAATTCCCTATCTCTACTCTTTATTTGCATCCCATATCAAAAGAACAGTAACTTAAGTAATATCAAAAGAATAATATTACAAAACATGAGAAATTTAATAAGATAAAAGGAAAAGTAGCTATAGGAATGAATGTTTAATTAATTAACTCATGTCATACTCTCAAAATCTATTCGAGGACTTTTATACGTTAGATTTGTGTAATAAATATTTATTTAAACAAATATTCTCTAATTTAATCTATTCCCCATGTCGAATTGTTTTTTCTATCTTCCATATTTTTCTGACTCTACATTTCTGTGCGAATAGATAATTAATTTATCTGATATGAGTATCAAAGTTGTTATGAATTGATTAGTTCTCAAGTGTTATTATTTCCAACAATTATGTAGATGACCTTTTTTTTATTGGCTACAATAAAATGGTAGAAGCAATATATGTTTCACCTCATTTGTGCCTATTCTACTCCTCTTAGTCCTAGTCAACTAATCTTTTTTTTTCACCGAGTTTTTCTAATTATCCTAATTTATTTATGATTATTTATATTGCTACCTCTATTAGTATACTTACTACTAAACTATTGATTGAGTTAAAAGCTTGACCTTAAAATTTTCATCTATTACTTATGAATTTACTATAGTTATAGCTGAGAAGATATATATATTATTAACATAATAATTAAAAATAGTGTGCCTACAGTAATTAAACTTTTAATACTACTAATATAGGTATTAAGCCTTGACTAACTACAATATATTATATTTATATGAAGTATTCATACATACTATAGATGATTTTACTTATAAGTATACTATGCAGCTTTCTAAATTACTGATTTTACCTTCTCTATATTATGTCCATGATAATCGAATACACTACAGTGATCGCATGGCGAGTGTATCGATGCTTACAATGTGGACAGCATTACTGCCCATGCCGCCTGTTTACTTGGAAGCGACAAGTATTTTTACATCGAACGGTGATGTTATTAAGAAGAAATCTATATATATATATATAAACGGAGTTGTCTAGCAGACAATATACAAATAAATTTTCCCGCCTAAATTACATCCATTATGACTAATCATAAATTACTGCTGCTATATATTATTGCTAATTATTGTTATTGTTAATTAATAAGATGGAATAATTAATATGACTATTTATTAATATAATGTGATTATTTATCTTCTATGTGCATTAAATTTATATAACTATTCATTTGCTACACATATGTCAAACAATTAATTTTAATAAAGTATTAACTATATATTTTCTAATCAAATATTTTCTTAATTAATTATCCGAGCATATGCAGAAAACTATTTATTTTCTGCATATTAATTGAATTGTCGGACTATTCATCTCTTGCATATTAATATATAAATAATTAATACACCAAAGTGCATATTCATTTACTTCACACATATATATATCTATTAATACAATACGACTATTTATCTCCTATGTGCAGCAAATGTATATAACTATTCATTTGTTGTACATATGTTTAACAACTAATTCTAATAAATTATTAATCAAATATTTTTTAATTAACATATAACTAATTTTAATGAAGTATTATTTTTTTTCTTTTTTTTTAAGGTTAAATAAACATCAATCAAATATGATGATGATGATGATGATGATGATGATGATAATAATAATAATAATAATAATTATTATTATTATTATTATTATTTATAATAATAATTTTATTATTTATTATTGATAATATGACTATTATTATTAATATAACTATAATAATTATAACTATTAATATAATTAATACTAATATAATTATTTATATAATTTTGATAATTACTATTATCATAATTTATAATATAATAATGATAATTATTATTATGATAATAATAAATATTAATATAATTGATTATTACTATTATGAATATTATCATGATTAATAATAAAATTATTATTAAAAAAAACTAATAACAGAACGACAATATTGGTTATTATATAAAAACATAGTTGTTTGTCAGACAATATACAGACAAATTTTTCCGCCTAAACTATACCTATTATTACTAATAACCTATTATCACCGCCATATATTATTACTAATTAATAAGGTCAAATAAATGATGAAATACTCCTACGTATTAATTGATTTGTCAAAGTATTCATCTCCTATGCTACAGTAACAATAAAATGATATTCATCTCCTATATATTAATTGAGATATTTATGTATTGCACATATGTCGAACAATACATATTAATCAAGAATTTTCTTAATTAATTATCTAAAAATATGCAGCTAACTATTCATCTCCTGCGTATTAATTGAGTTGTAAAACTACTGAATATATGAATGTAACTATTCATCTGCTGCACATATGTCGAATAACACATATTAATCAAATATTTTCTTAATTAACTACTTGAACATATGCAGTCAACTATTCATCCCCTGCATATTAATTGAATTGTCAAACTAATGAACATATGAATGCAACTATTTATCTCATGCGAACAATAAATTCATATAACTATTTATCTTCTATCATTAATACGACATAACTATTCATATCCTACATGCAACAAATATATATAACTATTCATCTACTGCAACAATATATATTAATCAAGTATTAATTAAGTATTTTATTAATTAATTACTTGAACATATACAACCAACTATTCATCTCCTACATATTAATTAAATTGTTAAACTATTCATCTCTTATATAATAATATATAAATAATTAATACACCACCGGTGCATTGTACGAAAAAATATAACTAGTCGATGACTAACGGGCGACTATTGGGGTCTGTGGGTTTTTTATTTTTCTTTTGCTTTTACTTATTTTACCTGGACATGTGATTAGTTTTATAATAACAATACTCAGAGGGCTATGCAGATCGAATACGAAAGCTTGGAGTTGTAGCTGGTTCTATTAAATTAAGGGCTTCTTTTGTAGGTGGGTAATTTTATAATAACAATACTCAGAGGGCTATGCAGATCGAATACGAAAGCTTGGAGTTGTAGCTGGTTCTATTAAATTAAGGGCTTCTTTTGTAGGTGGGTAATTTTATAATAACAATACTCAGAGGGCTATGCAGATCGAATACGAAAGCTTGGAGTTGTAGCTGGTTCTATTAAATTAAGGGCTTCTTTTGTAGGTGGGTAATAGGGATAAATTTTTTTTATTTATATTTTGTATTTATAATATTAAGTATTAAAGAATAATAAATATATTTTTAATAAAAATATTTATTTTATATGAAATTTAAATTTAAAATAAATATTCATCTAAAAAATATATATTTAATTTTAAATAAATTATATAAAATATATTAATAATTTTTTTACGCCTACTATCTCGGTACTACTAAACCGGTACTAAATTAAAACTAACATCTGTGGTCACATTGTATTTGTTTAGACCACTATATTCTATTATACTTGATCTTTATGTCCTATTATACTGATCTTCGTAGTACACTGATTTATTAACGTCAACTCTATTACTTTATTAATATTATTAAGAAATCGGACGTCACAGAGAGATGCACGCCGAAACTCTAAACCACGGAAAAAACCCGACGCTCGTTGAAACCCAGCCGAACTAACCTCTCCAGCCTCTGCCATTCTGACAATATTAAAAATTAAACACGCCATTTTGACAAATACTACTCATCGTCTGTGATGCACGGAAACGGGGACGGAGACGGGGAAACGGGGACGGGACGAAATACGGAAACGTCATTTTTTAAAAATTTAGGAAACGGAGACGGCAGGAAACGTTAAAAAAATTATATATTTTTTTTAAAAAAATAGGTTAAATTTATTAAAATTTAGAGAGAAAAATAAAATTAATTTTTATATTAGTTAATTTTAACTATTAATAATAATTTTTTAATAAAAAATTAATTAAATAATATATTTTTAATTAAAATATTAATTAAATAATTTTAATATAAATTTTAATTCGAAGAAGTTTCAAACGTTTCCGGTACGGGAAACGGCACTATCCGTGCATCACAGCTCATCGTATTCGTATCAATGTTGGATTGACTTTTTATTTTATCTTTATTTTTTTTTTGTTCCGAAAAAGGTCGGTTGGTATCTGGATACAGAACATGGTTGGTTGCTAGGTGTAGGCCCCTCTCTCAGCTGTCCCCACCCGAGGGAGAATGAGAGAGAAATAGAGAAGAAAATAATAAATAAAGGGCTAACAGACTAGCATGGGCCTCGTTTCTACATCGGAAACCATTTAAAATTTTGCCACTAGTACTGGTTTAGGAATAAAAATCACACAAAATTTACCTATGCGGTCACGTTCTAAACTCAAATTAAAAATTAAATTTTATTAAAAATATATATATTAGTATACTAATTATATTTTTTAATAATAATAAAGTGTCATAAACTAATAATAATACAAAATAAAAGAAAATTATGACACAAAAAAATATAAATTTATAATAATAATAATAATAATAATAATAATAATAATTATAATAGAAATAATACTGATAATAAAAGTATTATATTTTTATACCATAGTTTTCTTCTATAATGTATTATTATTAGTTTATGTTAATTATTAATAAAAATTAAAATTAGTGTACTAGTATGTATATATTTTTTAAAATTTGAGTTTTAGTTTGAATTTAAAATTTGGCTATATAATATTACTACTTGTTTAGGATTAGGAGATATGCAGTTTTAACACCTCTAAATTTTGGACAAATGACCGACCGCCATCAAAATAGCCCCAAACAAAAAGAATTCAAAGTAGTAAATAGTAAGGAAATAAAAAAAAATATTCACACATGAATTGCTATGCTATCAACAATGCATAACTTTCCTCCCTCCCTCCCTTTACCTTGGTTGTTAAAAAATCAAAAAGAAAGAAGAAAAAAAAAACATACTAAAATAAGGAAAAAGGTGAAAGCAGCATACAAAGAATTTCATTCGGAATACAAAATCTAAAAGCTATTGGTGATAATTGAAAATACGAACAAATAATTTATGTTTTAAATGCATAAGACACTATCTTAAAAGTAATATTGTTGTAACAATCTATCCCTAAAATATAACAAATCGCACTTCAAAACTCACTTTATAAGTTATGTATGCGGTTAAGCCTCATAAAATTAATAGAAAGTATATTATCATCTCCTAAAATAGGACATAATTATTCTAGATTAGAAGACGCGATAAAAATGTATTAAATACCAAAAGTCGCATATAAGGTTGAAAATAAGTCAACACAAGCACCATCAAGCTTAGCCTTGGCATGGTTAATAAGTGAGTTTAAATATAAGGACTGGACTTGACTTATTTATTACATAGGTCTTCTGTGATAACATAACATTGGAAAATAACATACTAATCACTTAAAGTGAAATATGATTGAGTTGTGTATAAATCTAGGTTATTTGATCCTTAATTAACCACCAAGGATTAGTTTGCCTTTGGGAGTTTATTGGTGCCTTTGAGTGGGATCCCAGTAGATCCCCATATTATATCTACTTTAGACACTAATAATGTACCAGGGGTATTAATACTAAAAGGTATGATCACCTAAGTGGCTTTTGGCTTCAGTTGGAATTTATGTCCATTGGTGGTTACTTGGCTTTGACCTAAATTAATTCCCTCTAGTTGTGATAGGATTCCATAGTATATGAGACTATGAAGTGGTAAACAATTCATCACTCGATAAGAATAAAAATAAGGATATAGATAAGGGAAAAGGGGGGGAAATGGGGAAAGAGGAATAATGGCTTATCAATAGTTAATCTCACGGATCATGTAAAATTGAAAATGGGTCTAATGGAATAACTTGTTATTAAATCATATGTTCCTATCTATGTCATTTATGTTGTATAACTATGCATGATGAGCCATGAATTGTCTAAGTCCTAGCATGGTATGAAGTCCTGATGCATTATATGATTATGGTATCACAAGTATACTTAAGTGCAATGCATAAGTATACTATTGTGTTCAGTATGACTTTGATTGATGCATGTGGCCTCATATGCTTATGACTCCCGTTGAGGAGGTAACTTAGTACAGAACATACTAATACACTCATTTATTTGGTCACTTGTTCAATTCCAAGGGTAAAAGACCATGTGTAGGTTCTTGAGGGTGGCTAGTAGTGGACCTACATCATTTTAGTCTTCGAGGAATGGAGAGAGTGGAAATATAAAAATTGTCATTAGATCCTTAATAGATTAGGGTTTGGCGTTAGACCCTACCGTCATTTTCTACCTATTATAGTTCTGTACTTATGCACTCTGATTTCTATCTTATTATCAATTATAAACCTTTATACGTACTCTGATTTATATGTTATGACCTTTTAATTATTTTTATGAACTCTCAGTTTAAATTTGAAGATAATCTTTTTAGTCTTAGCACTTGGTACAGGAACAGTCGGAGTGAACCGGTCTGATACTAAGTGTGGCTGTAACATTCCCAGAACTCACAAGTCTTAAATTTTAAAGTCTCCCGCTTTAAAAAAAAGTAGTGAATTTTGGGGTATTACAATATGCAAAGTTCCTCTAATTTATAACATATTCTAAAATGATCATACTATTCCTCAATAGTCATCTTACATAACTGTGACTAACACAGATATGTCTCCTCTTACCATTATATACAATGTTCTAAGAAACGCAAATAGATGCCTATAAATTATAATGTAAAGAAACTAGTATATAATGTATACTCAACAGAGACACATTGGTCAACAAGTTCCTCAACCACTCTGTGACTTATCTAGCTAAATCAAGGGTAATGAACTCTGAATTCATAATTAAGTGAGCTATACAAGTTGCTTAGCATACTTCCATGACATAACTAATCTTCCAAGGGTAAACACATAACTACTAGTGGAACTTACTTCATCATTATTAGAAATCTAGTTAGCATATATAAATCCTTCTAACACAGTAAGAAATTTACAAAAATGCAAACACTAATCCTTAGTACCCTTAAGGTATCTATGAAAATGATGATGTGCGATCTAATGGTTACTACTTGGGTAATGAGTGTACCTGCCTAGTCTACTCACAGTATAGGCTATGTTACATCTAGTATGGTTCATGAGGAGCATCACACTGCCTATGATTTTATCATATTCTTCAAATGCATGTTAGGGTTATAGGGAGTTTTCATAGGAATTTCATAAAATCAATCATATCTTTTCAATATAATGTGACTAACATAAGAAAAAGTCATTCTCAATTTTTCTCATTTTAACATCAAGAATCATACCAGCTTGTCCTAAATCTTTCATATCAAAATGAGAAGACATAAAGGATTTGGTCTCATTAACCATAGTTACACTAGTGCCAATTATCAACACGTCATTAACATATATGCAAATAGTCACACATTCTTGTCTAGACATCTTGGAGTAAACACAAGAATCAGATTCATTCACTACATAACCATCACTTGCTAAAGTTTGGTTAAAATTACCATACCATTGTTTAAGAGCTTGTTTAAGGTTATACAATGATTGTCTCAATCTACATACTTTGTTCTCATAACCCTCAACCACATATCCCTCAGACTACTCTAAATCAATTTCTTCTTTATATTCACCATTTTAAAATGCATTTTTAACATCCATTTGATAGACTACAATTCCATGGATAGCAAGCAACCAAATAACAAATAGTGGTAATTTTAATCACAGGAGAACAAGTATAAAACAAGTTAACATCTTTCTTTTCCTTGTAGCCTATAGTTACCATCCTTTCATTAAACTTATCAATGGTTCCATTTGTAAAAAATTATATAACCAGTTTACTCCCTCTAGAAAAGTAAACTAAATCCCATGTGTTAATACATTATGGAGTCTAATTCATTTTAATTACTTCTTTCTAGAAACTAGCATCAATAGAAGTTACTGCTTCACTATATAATTTAGGATCTTCTTCAATGAAAAAGGTAGCCACAAAGTCCTCACCAATCCTATCTATATAATAATTTTCAATAAGAAAAGTAGTCACAAAATCAAGTCCAAAGTTAGTTTCTATTTTACGTCTTTTACTTCTCTTAGGTATAACAACAACATCATCATTTATAGCAATAGAGGAAGAAGTCAAAGGTACTTGAGAAACATCAGAGAAACTAGCTACATCCCTTGCATTCTTTTTCATAGGAAACACATTTTCAAGGAACTCTACATTTCTAGATTCAGAAATAGAATTTTCACTTAAGCATAAGAATCTAAAAGCAGCACTGTTCTGAGTATAATCAATAAATGCATAATCACACATTTTAGTTCCTATGTTAGTCCTAGAATCAGGTAATACAACCTTAGTTAGACACCCCAACACTTTAAAATTTTTTAAGTTAGGTACAAAACCTTTCCACGGTTCATAAGGTGCTTGATCTAGCTTCTTATGAGGGATGTGGTGTAACAAGTAAATATAATAGCTTCCTCGGCATATGATTAGACATATAAGAATTCAATAGCATAGCATTCATCATTTCCTTTATGGTCCTATTTTTCCTTTCATCTAAATTATTTTGTTGTAGGGTATAAAGAGCAATGGTCTCATATAAAATACCATGATTATTATAAAATTCCTATAAGAAGTAAGTTCTGTATTCACAATCCTTGTCCTAAGCCTTTTAATCTTACGCTCTAACTGAATTTCAACTTCTACTTTGTGTTTCAAGAACAATATCTATTCAGTCTCATTTTTATACCTAAGGAGGTAAAATTTGGTATATCTCAAACAATCATCAATAAATGTTACATAATACCATTTACCTCCTATACTTACAGTGCTCTTAAAATCCACCAAGTCCATATAGACTAATTCACGGAGCTCATCTGTTAAGTTAGTTACATGTTTAAAAGGCTTTATAGTAAACTTAGCTTTCACAAAGATATAACACTTCTCATAACTATTAGTGTCCATCACAATAATCAACTTCAAACTTTTAAGTTTGATTAAGGAAGCTATGTTCACATGCCCGAAACCACAATGCCAATTATCAACAAACTCACACAAATAAGTAGAATCATTAGAATTTATTTAATTCAAATTAAAAGGAATAGTGTTAGATATAAAAAAAGACCATCATTTTAATACCATTTACCCAAAATACCCTATTGTTGGTCATTACAACCTTATTAGAATCAAACACAAGTTTCATACCGGCTCTAATCAAGAGACTACCGGAAACTAAATTACCACGCATTAAAGGTAAGAAATTAACATGACTAATGACAATTTATATCCAGAAGAAAGTTTAATAAGAAACTTTCCCTGCTAAAAACTCTAACTGTGGATTGGTTGCTCATGTAGACAAACTCACCATCCTTAACATCCTTGAACTTCCTGAACATCTCTTTGTTAGTGCACATGTGCTTCAAAGCACCATTGACTATACTCTAGTCTACCTTGTTGTTTAGTTCTACTGTTGTTGTGATTATATGTTCAGTCTCAACAACATTGACCTAAGGAGCTAAAGGTATAGGAGCCCTATGAGTCTGATTCCCTTGACTCTGCCTCTTGTAGCACTAATAAGCCTTATGGCCCATTTTTCCATAGACATAACATCTCACCTTCTTCTTATGGATCTTGATATCATCCTTATTGAAGTTGGGTTAACCTCTTTATTTATCATTGCCAATAGCAAACTCAATGACATTAGCACTCACAGATCGAAAAGCACAAGATTATCCTTCAAATGGTTTGCCTCCTCTATCCTTACGTGGCTGATCAATTATGGTGATGTTAGGTCCCTCTTTTTTTGTTTTAGACAATTTCAGAAGTCATTCCAGGATGGTAGAAATTTCCTTATCAATATATTAGTTGGAATGTATTGTATATTTTCATTCCTTTTTATAAGATTTTAGCAACCAAAAGCTCAAAAATCATAGACCTAGTCTATCAGTGGCTTGTCATCAACCATCAAGAACCTCATCAAGTTCCCACCATCATACTTCTTTCTCTCAAATTCATCATATCCATACTCGCTCTTTAGAGTATCCTATATTTCCTTTAAGGAATCAACACTAAAGAACATATCAAATAGTTTATTGTCCATATATTATAGAAGATGACCATAGATAATCTTGTTATTCCTTTCTTATTTTTCCATTGCAACATCATCGGTTTCTTTAGATATAGGAAGAATGGGAGTAATAATTGTAGTAAAAAGTGCAATATCATCATTCTTTTGAGTAGGTGAATCATTCAACAATATATAATCATTCTGAATTGCGTCAAACAAAATCACCATCCTCCGATACTATCTGCAATATTTAGCACCATTCAATGGCTCAACTTTCGACATGTCCGAAATAAATTTTGGAATAGTAGTAGCAACCATAGTAAATTTGATCCAAGCAGATAATAGCAACAAACAAATCGATTTACCATAGGAAATTACAATAGATCTGTGTAGTGTACCCATGGAGCACTGTTGTAGAGAACAAAAGAATCAACACAGCAGTTCTGATAGCAACAATTTAACAAAATACCAACCAAACAACAACTCCATTGAGTAGAAAATATTCGAGGACATTAATTTTTTCAAATACTTAGTGTGCAACAACAAACATTATTAAATTCAATACACGCGTCACGTCAGTAGCACTTAATGCAAACAATTCCAAAACAAAAAGTCGGCAACATTTGAACAACGTAGATAATGAGCGCTGAAATAAGCAGCCAAAGTTCCAGCAATAATAAACCCAAACGGAAGAACAGTAATCAACAATATCCAAACACAAAAATACCAATTTTCCAAATTCAAACTAGAAATCGAACGAATGAAGGTAGATAAGTTACGCACACAGAACCAATAAAATTTTTTGTTTCAGATTGTTGGAAAAATATGACCATATACTGTATACGCAGCAATCGAAACTAATGATGTAAATGGAAGAAATCAAAACTCAGCAAAGGACAAAATACTTATCAGATGTGAGCGTTGTTGTGCCGTGAAATAAATTCACTACGATAAACAAAAAATCAGCCGAATAGTGGTACAATCCTTATACCACCTCGCCCCAAGCCTAACACAACCACCCTTATTCATATGTAATCAAGAAAAAGGTAATGGAAGATGTAGAAACAATGCCTAGTTTTTGTGAAAAAAAATCAAATAAGTAAGAAAGCTTGGAGATTGAGAAGTGTTGCTCGACCTTTCTTATCACTCAAAACTAAAAACTAGAATAGATTAAAATAGAGAAAAAAAAAATGTGGAGGGAACATCTTCCAATTCTCGTATACAAAAAAAAAAAAAAAAAAACACACACACACACACACACACAACTAAGGTAGAACCTCTAGAAGAGCTAAAGAATAGCAACACTAGCCATGTAAAAGAGTTAAAGTTTATTAACTGAGACTACCATCTGGTGAAGGAGTAAAAAAATTAAACAAAGAAAAACTTGCCTGCCAATGTGGAACACCAAAAACAAATTTTAGCAACTAAAAGAAAGTTGCTGAGTTGCCATGGCCCCAACAAATACTTCCCTTCAAAATCATTTTCCGTTAAGAAAATTAATAACAACAACAATAGTAAGTAATAAGGACTCTATTTCTGTTTTTTTTTTGTAATGCTAGAAAATTTGTAAATAGCATTTTGTAGGACTTTTAATGTTTTTGAAGTTCTTTGACTGCACTACAAACTTCTAATTTGAATACTTTATAATTAAAAAAATTGTATTCAGGGTGAATAAAATATGGGAAGAACACACTATATATATATATACACAATTAGGATTAGTTTTTAGCATTCCCATTTAAAGTTATTTATCTTAAACAATGAAACCGTTGATATCTATTAGTATTAATTAATATTGCAGGAAAAAAAAATACTTGTCAACTAGTTAAATCACCAAATACAATCCATTATATGCGACCACAAATTTAACACTTTGTTTTCTATCTAATGTCCATTAATTGTCAAATATAATACTTGCATTTCATTTATTAATGTGCAAAGTAATATATGTACATAATTTACCACCAATAAATAAATGGTCAACCCGGCGGAGCCTCCAGATAACTGAAATTTAAATCTTTGAACGGTTCAAAACATGACGATTATTACCTTTCCGATGGAGTTATAAACATAAATCCTTAAGTAAGCTGGTTTGGTTTTTAACCTAATTTATTCTTTGAAAATGACAAAGGATATGCAGTATACTATAAATAATATCCAATTAGAGCAACTGCCCAATCAAAAAAATCATTAAATAGAACAGCCGTAATCATTTCAAGATTGGTATATAATACTAAGTATGCTACATCATCATTGGTATTAAAAAAATATTAGCTATTACACACACACACACACACACACTCACGAAAAGGTCAAGCATAATGATACACTGTATAAAGATGGTCCGTTGGGACAATTTTAACAAGCCAACTTCGGTTATCATTTTATGTTTTCGTATTAAATATCTTTCTTGAAATTATATCTGTATTATGTTTATGTAATTACACATTCTGTCCTCCTTGCACTAGTGACGTGGGAAACATATTTTTTCACGAGATCGTAACCTTTTTATTTATTTATTTATGATAATACTTCGGATAATTAATAATTATTTTAATAAATATATTTTTGAATAAAAAAAAGCAGTCGGCTGTAGACTGCAGTGATCGTTATAACCAGCGATGATATATTTTTTAAACACTGTAAAAGCAGTACTTGTTTTATGTTATCTCCTACATATATGGTCTGAGTTTGATTTATGTGTCATACAATCGATCGTAATTTATTAATATATGACAAAAATAAATTAAAAATGAAAAAACTTGGAAAAACATGAACAAAAGATATGAGCTAAGGTTATTAGGCAACAAGAGAAAAAAGGCATCAACAATACAATGGGTGTTTATTTAGGGAGTAAGAAAGTAGGTAAACATGTATTGGTAGATTATTTGGATAGCTTAATGGGAAAAAAAGGGTAGAAAACTAGCCTAAAATGGAAATGTAGTACAGGAAAAAGGAGAAGGGTGGGGTAAAATTGTATGAAATTTAAATTGAGTTATAGAGATAAAGTGGGTGATATGAATAATATTTTATGATATTAAATTAATAGGGATAAAGTTGGGGGGTTTTGTAAAATTATTAGAGTTTGTATGGCTATTAAATTACCTAGAGTGTAAAAAATAAACATAATTATAAATTTGAGGCACCTCAAATTCAATGTGCATCAATATAGAAAAAAATTCAGCACCTCGAACTCAGTGCTTTGTATAAAAATCAGACATAGTATTTGTGAAATCCACAGAGACGAGCGAGCAGAGCCAACAAAAATCAGTAAAGCCTACATGCGCTAGACAATTGGCGGATTTTTGGCCGCCTGTGCCCACCTGTTTGATTTTTCCACCACTTTTGTTGACTCTTTCAATTTTGTGTCATTTGGCTTAGTAGCCAATGATAATATTGAGTTTTCTTTTGTAATAAAAAGAAATAATAATAATAATAATAATAGCTCTATAAAATATGTAACATTCTACGCAATAATTTTCAATCATTTTCTCTATTGTTATCAACGTCAAATTATACAACAATCTTCAAATATGTTTATCATCTTTATAATTTTTTTTTAATTTTTATTTTATAAAAAGAATCCTACTTAGTTTAATATTTTAAACCTTTTGAATAATCCAAATAGCTCAAGTGAACTTCCTAACCTAAATATCCAAAATAACTATTATTATTTAAAAATTTTGAATTCTCCAAATATCCTTGTCTAGAACAAAATAGACTAAGTCAAGGTAGCGGATGTAGTACTCCTCCGCTAGAGACATACCCCATCATAAAAGTTATGAACTGATCATGTTTCACCATCTTCAGGCAAGTAGGGTAGAATCAAGTCCTAAATATTTCTACAAATGGCTCCTAAGGATCCGAAGCAACTTCCCTCTATTGTTGGCCTCTCCACCACTCATCAATACACCCCTTAAGCGGAATACTCTAATATCCACTTATTTATCCTCTAAACATCAACTAACAACGAAGATCTTATCAAAGTCCCTCAGCCATCGCTCAAACACATCTGATCCTCCTATCTATTAAAGATCAGGTGGGTGATGATGACCAACCCTTAAAATCCACCTCTAGTGGCACCATTAGATAAGAAGAAGGTGGTGACAGCTACGGAGCCTCCTCATACCAAATTTGTTGCTTCATATAGGCCCCAACTATCTCCGTAAAGAGCTTAAGTCACCAATTTGTAGCCATCAAACTCCTAGAATGCTAAGATTGGGTTAGAAAAGATCGACTATCTACTACGAAGTTAGTACTATAGGTGGCAATTAGGTCGAATTAGGGTCGGGTTATAGTGAGTTGGGTTATTTTTAGGTCAGATTATTTATGGGTCATTTTTCTTTATGGGTCAGTTATGGGTTGGGTTGAGTCATTTTGAATTCGGGTTATTTCGGTCGCCTTATTGTTTGGCTAGGGTTAGGTCAGGTTTGGGTTTGGGTCATTATGAATCTGAGTTGTATCGGGTTAATTTATTGAATCGAGTTGGGTTTAGGTTGAGATATTTTAGTTTCAGGTCGGGTCAGGTTCAAATTATTGTAATACCCCAAAACCTTAATTTAATAATTAATAATAAAATAGGGATTAATAGGTGAGACGAATTAAATATAATATTTTTAATAAAATAAGGTTATTATAATGTAGGAATCAAATTAGTAGATGTTAGGATAATTTGCTAACTAAAATGGGTTTTAAGAAAATTTAACCATAAATTCTACACTAATATAAAAAAGGAAATTTAATTATTTAGTTTTACTAATTTTATTATTTTTAAAAAGTTTAAAAAAATTCAAATACCCCAACCACCTCATTTTTCCTTTTTTTTTTCTCTCTTTTCTTCCTTTTCTTTTTCTTTCTTCCTTTTCTTCTTTTTCTTCTTTTTTTTTCTCCTTCCCTATGGGTCTGGGGCACACCCAGCATGGCCCAACCCTCTCCCCCTCCCTCATCTCCTTCTTTCCCTTGCCTAGCCCAACCTACCTCTTCTTCTTTTTTTTTATTTCCTACTCGCATAGACCAATTTGCCTTTTTTTATATTATTATCATCATCATCATCATCATCATTATTATTATTATAATTATAATAATAATTATTATTACTATTATTATTATTATTATTATTATTATTATTATTATCATCATCATCATCATCATCATCATTATTATTGTTATAATTATTACTGCCATTATTATTATTATTATCATCATTATCACTATTAATCTTATTATGGTAATTATTATTGCTGTTATTGTTATTGTTAGTATCATTAATAATACTAATCTTATTATTATTAAGACTATTATTATTATTATTATCATTACTATTATTAGTCTTTTACTAATAATTAGTTAGGGGATAATAAAAGAAGTAAGAGGGAAGTTAATATTAGTGTTCCACTTTTATAGGTGAACCAAACCCTTCCCTTAAGGAGGCATAGGATTCGTACTCCAAGGCTAGTGTCCATCTAAGTATGGATATGGTTAAGGCCAAATTATGTGTTATGTGTTCATGTGTGTTTGGTTTTGTGCTAGTATCATATGTGGGTATGGACTAAATGCTTGTAGTACAGATTGTTATGCATGGAGATAAGGTAAGTTGTGTATAAGTTATGACATGTGTAATATAGTGATATGACTAGTATGTTGTCAATGTCCTTATGTATTGTTTCCCTAATATGACATGCATGCTAGGAGTCCTTAGGTAGTATGATGAGGTTGTGGGGATATAAAAGAAATAAAGAAAGTGGAGTGATTAGGGAGAAGTGAGAAAAAGCCTAAGTACCTTATGAATCCTAGGTGACCAAATAAAAAGATAATAGAAATAAAATGAAGGCTTGGAGTAAATCTTGTATGGGAAGTGTAAGGCTTGCATGGGGTTGTTAGCCTTTGCATGAAGGTAACGCTTATGTGGGAAAAGGTGATTTTAGGGTTAAGCATGGTAAAGGAAGAGTGTTTTGAGTAGTTGTAGTCCATAGGTGAAAAATAGTACGTGGGATGTTAGAAGTGTGCATGAAAGGTTTGTCTAGGGTTTGAGGAGAAACCCTAACTAGGGAAAGTGTGTGGAGAGGTTTATGGTGAGTGGGAGGAGTAAGAATTGAGACTAGGATGGTGTCTAATGAAGAGGGATGAGTCAAATGGAATGAAGAATGGAGTGTGTGGGGATGGAGGGGATGGCATAAGGAAAGGAGAGGTATTGGGGTTTTGGGGTGGCCAACTAGGGTTTTACTATCACATGTGAAGGACGGTAAGTAGGGGTATGATGTTTGGGTTTGGTTGAGTGGTATGATGGGTTGGAACAAGAAGGGAGTATGGGCTAGGAATGACAGGGAGATATTAGTGCCACATAAGCTAGTTTAGGGTTTTTTGAGGGAGGAACCCTAGGAGGTGATGGTGAACCAAGATGGAGAGTTGGGTAAGTGGGCCTGGATCCACATGTATGGGGGATTGAATTCATGGTGAGTAGGGGAAGGTGGCATCAAAGGCCTTGAGGTCTTGGGGAGTGTAGAGGTACCAAGATATGGGACCGGGTCATTTAAGAGTCTAGGATGTGAGTGGGAGTCCTTGGAAGGCATGCATGTCTAGTTGGGGTTGTGTGTGGATTAAGACACGAGTAAAGCACTAATCACTTAGTCAGACCCAAGTTAGAGTGTTTTTTGGTCCACCAATTATAATAGTGGCTATGAGCCTTCTTGCCCTAGAGTATGTTCCAGCCCACTAGCTATAATAGTAGCTAGGAGCATTCTGCTCCAGAGTATCATTTCTGGTCCACCAGCTATAATAGTTGGAATTTTGAGCTCGATAAATCAAACCTTGTATGGTAATAAATCATGAAAAAGAAACTAATTACTTACAGTTAAACTGAAATGCCCCAAAAATATTTATTTTGAGAAGGGTAATTAAATAAGGTTTTATTAGGGAATTAATTTAATTAATTATTTTATTGAAATGGGAAGGATTTATGTAAGGCAAATTAATAAGAAATTTACAAATATTTTTAGAAAGGAAAAATTGGGCTTTTTGATAATTAAAAAGGAATTTAGGAAAAGTATTTTAAAAACCCTAAATTGGCCTAAAAAGGAAATTTAATATTATTTTATTTAAATATTTTTATTTTAAATACCCAAATTATTCTAATTAATTTATTTGACCCGAACCCACTTAAATTTTCCTTTTCCCTTTTTTCTTTTTCTTTTTCCTTCTTCCTTTTTCTTTCTTTTCTTTCTTTTTCTTTTCTTTTCCTCCTTTTTCTTATTCTCGCGCCATTGGGCCTGTTTGGTGTGGCCCAACCGCCTGTTTCCTTTCTTCCTTCCTATGGTAGCCAGAATGCTGCATGTCGTGGCTTCTCCCCCTAGAACACCGCGTTCCATTTAAGAACCTTATAACCATTGCCGACCGGCTCAATTCTTCTTCTTTTTCTTTTTCTTTTTTTTTTTCTTTTTCCCCTGGCCACCCGATTCACCTCCTTCTTCCTCCTTCCTCCTCCGTCGTCGCCATGCACCTTCGAAGCTCCAAAAATGGCGTCGTCGGCCACGCGTGACTTGACCGGTCATTTCCGCCATCAACCAACTATGTCGCCACCTCTGCATACCAAAGCCTTCCCTACACCGCCCTCTAACTAACTGAGACACCCATCTCCCTCGATTATTCTCGCACGATCCACCACAGCCATGCGAAGATCCCTGCTCATCAAACCAAAATTTTACCCCTACAACCCCTCAAGCCACCGTCCGCCACCACATCCACCACTTCTACTGCCCTTTGCACCACCCAAAAGTTGCTACTAATCTTCCTCCACCTAGCCATACTCTTCTTTTCTCCTTCTTCTCCCCTCTCTTTCTTCTTCTCTTCCTTTTGGTCGCCACCTCTGCTACTGTGCGCCGTCACCACTTGCTGCGCCACCACCCTCACTTCACTCCTCTCAGCCTAGGCTACCACCAGCACTTCAACCTCCACCCTTATTCTCCATCTATTCTTCTCAAACCCCAACTTTTCCCCTTTTAACCCTTTTTTCCAGCCACCGCCGTGCACCACCGTCGGTGCCACCCATCTCCGCTGACTTAAGGTGAAACCCTAGATCCTCTCAGCCCTTCTCCCATATTTATTTAACTTTATTCTAATTTATTTCAAATGTTATCATTTATTTGATTATTATTATTATTATTATTATTATTATTATTTTATTGGGTGTAATATTAATGTCATATTTTCTTAGCAGGGTTGAGAGTAGGAATAAAATATTTAAGTTGTTATTTTTGAATTATAGGCATTTATTTGTATTATTATAAGTTTTATTATCATTATTAATATTATTATTATTAGTATTATTATTTTATTATTTTATTATTTCTATTATCTATCTAAGGAGGGCTAAAGCCCTAAATTATAATTATGATTCGCATACTTGTATTTTATTATTATTAAAATTATTATTATTATTATTATTATTATTATTATTATTATTATTACTATTACTATTATTAATATTAATATTATTATCATTATTATCTTTATTATTTTTAACATTATTATAAGTAATATATGTTATTAATTTTTTTATTACTATTATTAAATAGTACTTTCATTATTTTGAGGTAGGGTCGAAAACCCTACCTTGTAATTTTAGGCTTATGTTATTATTATTATTATTATTATTATTACTAATATTATTATTATAATTGTTATTATCACTATTATCATTATTAGCATTATTTTGGTGAAGGGTAGAAACCCTTCTATCACCATCCGTTTTAAATTTTATTAATATTATTATTAGTATTTTTATTAGTATTTTGTATAGTTATTATTAGTATAGTGTTGTTTTAATTAAAAAACTGAGTTTTAGGGTAAGTTAGTAAATAATAGTATTTTTAGGAGGGAACCTAATTCTAGTTTTCCCCCCATAATAGGTGAGCCCAGTCAAAGCCCTCAAGAGGCATAGGAGCATGCTCCAAGACCAGTAACATTTTAGGTAAGGGAGTGCTAAGGTCGTTTGTGTATTATGTGCTTTATATGCCATGCATGCCAGGTGATGTAAACTATCATGTATTTTATGTGTATTTATATAACTATCATATGTGCACCATTATATGGAGTTAAGGTAAGATCATGCATTAAATTGTGGCATGAGTATTATGTGTATGGGTTGTGATATTATTGTGATATGGTGTGACCTATAAGACATGCATGATAGGGTTTATAAATAATGATGGGAGTGTCATAATGTTACATGGAGATAAATGTTGAATGGTGTTAGGGTTTGCATGGAATTGGGGTTTCCATGGAGTTAAGGTTTGCATGGAGTTAATGTTCGCATTAAGTTAATGTTGCATGTATGGTGGTGTTAGGGTTTGCATGATGGCATTAGGGTTTGCATGGTAGCGATAAGGTTTGCATGGGAGTGAATGGTTGCATGGGAGCTAGGGTTTATGTGGAGTTAGGGTTTGCATGGGAGTTAGGGTTTGTTATGGTTACCATGGTTTGGTGTGGTCAACTAGGGTTTGGAGGATAAAAATAGTTGGAGTTAGTCATGCATGTTTGGGCGAAAGTTTTTGAATAAAATATTTAAGACACTAATAATTTAAAAGTGAAAGATTATTGATCAGGGTCCATACCGATCCACTAGTCAAAAATAGTGGTGTGGACTATTGTCCCGCAAGTGATTGATCCACTAGCGAAAAATAGTGGTGTGGACTATTGTCCCGCAAGTGACCGACCCACTAGTAATAATAGTGGGGTGACCTCGAGCTCAATAAACACAAACCAGAGTTATTAAGGAATTTAAAAGATACTAATTACTTACAGTGGAACATCATATGAGTAGGAACTAGACCGATCCACCAGTTAGAAATAATGGTGTGGACTATTGTCCCACTACCACGAAAAATAGTGGTGTGGACTATTGTCCCCAAGTGACTGCCCACCGGCTAAAATAGTGGGGTGTTTTTGTACTTGCATGGATTCGATAAAAGGCATGGTATGTATCGACTTCTGATAAAAGATTAATTAAATAATTAATCTAGACTTTTTGGGCCTTTATGTGTGCGCTTGATCATTTATAAGTTGTATAATTTTCTGCATGACCTTATGTATTATATGTGTGGGTTTGAAAGTGTAAGTTGAATAATGTCCTACATGATTTTATGTGCTTATGTGTTGGCCTTAGTGCTCAATTACCTTACTCAGTACGTAGTGTACTGATCACCCTTTTCATAGGTGCTGCTCATTCCCACGAGTAGAAGACCCATCTGATGTGTTGCAAGTAGGAGGTGCCTATTTTGATGCCATTGATGTCTATGAGACATCAGGTGGGGCTGAGTGATGATTGGGTTGGATTCAAGTGCTAGGAGTGGCGTGGCCGGTTTTTCCATTTGAGATTATTATTCCTATTTTATTTTAATTATGTGAAACTTCGGAAACAATTTTATTATTGTCGCTCTTTTCTTCTTTGAAAAACTATCTCCAGTATTTCAAATTATGTAAGAACATATGCGTACTCTGATTTCCGTATTTATGAACTTTGGATTATTTAATATTGTTATGAGTTGCTTTCCTTAACCTTAGCACTTGGTACTGGAACAGTAGGAGTGAACCGGTCTGGTACTAAGTGTGGCGATAGCATTCCCAGAATTTACGGTTTTAAATTTAAAGTTTTATAAAAAAAAAGATGTGTAAATTTTGGGGTGTTACATAAACACCACATGAGTCAGGGGCAGGTTGGGATAATTTTCGGTCCACCAGCTATAATAATGGTTAGGCGCTTTTTTACCCTGGAGTATCATTTTCATTCTACTAACTATAATAGTGGGTTCCCCGTACTCACATGGATATAATCCGAAAGATGTATAAAGAAAAAAATAATGGCCTATGTCTTAATAATGATGTGAACCTGAATGAAGTACTATATGCATCATTTGCCTATTTACACTTGCATGGTCTTATCCATAAGGTTACCTCACTCAATACGTAGCGTACTGATCACCCTTTTTATAGGTGTTGGTCATTCCCACGAGCAGTGGACCCTCTTGAGTTTGTGTAGGTAGAAGATGATGCCTGTGATGACTTTGTCGCCTACAATGATATGGGATGGGTTATGTGATGGCCCATTATACTTTTCCTAGGGTCCAAGAGGGTGTTGTCCGGACTTATCTTCACTTGTTTTTCTTATTACTATATTCACTGTTTTATTTCTCCCACAAGGGTGGTATTGTACTCGCTTTTATTTCTGCATCAACTACAACATTTACGCATTTTATTTTATCTATAAAATTTTGGAACTATTGTGGTTTTACTCACTACTCGAATTCATGCCTTTAAATTTTCTAGCCTTGTGGTCTGTATGAGATTGGCTGGGAGTTAGTCTTGTGTCAATCATGGTGGTAGCACCCCCTGATTAAGCGTATGCTTTTCTACATCAACGAAAATTTTCAACTGTAAATTTTGGGGGTGTTACAATTAGTTTGGGTTAGCTTATTGGGTTGGATCTAGGAATGTAAATGAGATAGATTTTACCTATATGAGATATCCATTTATGTACTCGTACCCATTTACCAAATATATTATAACCTTTTATCCTTAATTTTAAAATAAATATAGTATAAATTAAGGTTAAAATTGTCATTTAGTTTAACTCTAAATGGGTTAGCCGTCAAATAATGAATTTATCCATTGGATAATATCCATTAACGGGTAAATGAATTATCTGTCGGATAATAGATATCCAATGGATACGAATATGGATGTATTAATAGCTACCCGTTCAAGGTACGGGTACAAATTTGGATACAAATTTTTTTATTGGGTATGGATACGGGTATAGCTATGGGCGTACCTACCCTAAACCAACTCTGTTTACATCCCTATCTGGTTTGATATAGGCCGAGCAAGCTCATATTTGGGTCATTTCGTGTTTGAGTTAATTTAATGGGTTAGGTTTGGGTTAACCTGACAAGTGGGTCTTTTTAGGTTTTGAAGGGTCGGGTTGGGTTCAAGCCAAGCTAATCTTGGATCAAATTACTTTAGATTTAGGTCAAATCAAAAATTTACCACCAAAATTAATATAACTCATTAACTTTAAAGGCAATAATTAAATTTAAATTCATATAGGCATATGATTAATAATGTATTATTAATTACTATTCTTTTTATTATGACTTTTAAATGTTGTGTTTTGACGTAAAAAAATGATAAAATTAAAATATCATTAGTGAATAAGTAAATTTGCAATAAAAGTAAGAAAAATAAGTAAAATTTAAATAATAATATATTTTTAAAAGTGTTAAATAAATAATAGGACATGTTTGTTTTTTTTCTTATTATAACTGATTAATATTAAATTTGGTGTTGTTAAGTTAGGTCTGGTTGATAGCATGTTGGGTTGATGGCTGGTCAAGTTGATAATAGGTCGGATTGATGGTGCATTATGGGTTGGGGTTGATTTGGATTGAAGTTGGGTCGGGTCACTTATATTCAAGTCAGCATTGGGTTGGGTTAGTTTTGGGTCTGTTCGAGTTATAAATTTATCGAATTATGTCAGCTCAGATTTTGTGTAGGTTAGGTCGGGTCGGGTCAACTTCTGTCAACTCTAGTTAGTACACATGGAGATATCACATTACACATAAGTAAAACATTTATTTCACGTAAGAAATTTAAGGTCAACTTCAAATCTGAACCAACACTTGCTCACAGACTACACCAGATTCTGCTAGCTCAGACAAGGCTGAGTAAATTCATTTTGTAAAACAATTTTAGGATTTAAACCATAAGATCTAATACAAACTTATAACACCCCCAAATTTTGAATTAGAAAATTTCATTTTGAAGATAATGTAGAAGTGTAATAAATAAAAGCGAAGGATGTTACTTCCAAATAAATCATGAAATAGGTGTGATCATCACCTAACACATGCTTGATGTAAGGAAAAATGGAACAAACAAACAAAAGATGCATGTGCTAATAGTAAAACAACAATGGAGAAGAGAATTATATAGAAGGTAGATGTATACCAAATCCAAATACGTGGACCAAAACCAAGAGTTTAAAAAATTGGAAAGATCAAAAGCAACCCAAAACAATGGGCAAAGTGATCTAAATTGATTAGTCAAACTCTTAACTAAATAGAAATGTAAATCTTATCCCCAAGAAATTTTTAGCTACTAGCCTATGTCATCATCCTCAACATACTTGACCTGTGAATCATAACCCTACATATCACCCTCTGTTCACTAGAATTAAAGCTGGATCATTACAGTGGCTACACAAATATAATATTAGTACGATGAAGTAGTGGTAAAATAAAATACTTAGAATATGGTAAGGACTCATGTTACACATTGAAGTCACACAATAGATTGTCATAAGATATACTTAGAAAGTATAACTTCTAAGATCATGATTGTCAGGTAATAAAGCATTTTTGCACAAAAATCATGGAAAAGATAACAAATACATAACATTCATTAAGGGCATATAGAATAAACCATATTATTAATCCTCCATTTAGTGATCATACACTTTCTAATTATTAAGATGTTGAGTTCAACTATACTTAGTTCTCTACCATGAACAAAAGTCATGGCACCATAACACACACAATGTGGTACCACATCCACCATATAGGGTTAGAATACATGGAGGGGGCTTTCCTAGGATATACTACACCCACCACACCTTGAGTGCATCTATTAAGAGGGCTAAGAAAATTGTGGTACCACACATGTCTAAGCTTTGGATATATGAAGTGATAGTGGGCTTGTACATGGATTCCACAACCACCTAAATTGGACACCAATGACGTGTTAGCCAACCATAGTGATAGTTCTTTACCTTATAAATGTGTATGCCCTTTTTGACCATAGCTTAAGGGTAGAGAAGATAGGTAAGGAAAGCGAAAAGAGAATAGGTAGAAGAAAAGGTGCCAAAAGTTTTTTTATAAAATTTTAATTAAATAAAAATATAATAATGTAAATAATATAAAAATATTTTTTGAACACCCTAAAGTGATCTTAATAACACAAAAGAACCATAATATAAAAGTTTTGAAATCATTTGAGTGAGAATCAAAGTAATAACAAAACTAGACCCCTAAATTACATTCATCATTGGACCAATTAATTTAGTCAATCAACCGATGTCTGTTGGGTAAAATGCCTACTTTTTGGAGTTCCCCCATCAACTGATACTAGTCGACTGAGGGGTTCCCATTGATTAATTTGTACCATTAGTTGACTAGCTCTAAAAACATCCACTTTTTACTATTGTCTTAGTATGTTCCAAAAAAAAATCCATTTTATTTAGTATCAAGGAATTTTTAAACACATTTTAAAATATTTTAAGATGGGTTATTATAGGAACAATCAGAAAGACAAATATTTTTGGAAAAAAGGTGATGGCAATACTTTGAAAATATCATAGCAAAGGACCAAAGAGATTTATGTTGATAACAAAGAATTGATTTCATCATGTTAATAAAAATATTATTCATGTTTACTTGTTTCTATAGTCGTAATTGTCAGCATAATTTGAGTGAGGCTAATGAGATAGATGTGCTCCAAAATGCACATGGTGAATATCCAATAAGGTATATGTAACACCCTGATTATTTATTTATTTCACTATTAATTTTTTTTACAACGGAAGTAAATAAGTAAAATATTGAGAGTTACCGCCATAAATGACATAAGTCTAGTTTACTAAACCATCCTTACATCACTTGCAAGGCTAAAACATTTAAAGTAACATAAGTAAATTAGATACAAAATAAATATTTATAATACAATAATAATTTTGGAGCTTAAATCCAAGTTACAATACACAAAATAAAAAAGAAGGGGATACCATAGATCAAGAGTCTAAAACGGTCTCTGGGTAAATACAACTACCGGATAACATTACCCTTCACCCAACACCCAGTATGGATAAGGTCACTCATCTCCACAGAGTGCATTATAGGCAGCATAATCATCTAGGGGATCATTTAAGACCTACACATAAGAATTAGGGTCTCCTACTTGTGAAAATAAGCAGCACCTATAAAATGGATGGTTAATACGCTATGTACTAATTAAGGGAACAATATTATTAAAATAGGGATACAAATAGCATAGGTATTCACTACAAGTGATAATATACAGATAAATGAAACATTTCGTAAGATAAATAGTGATTCAAATCTCTTTATTAGGTATAATCTATTTTAATTCTTTTATATACGTTGAGTGTAGGAACCCTACTATTCTTAAACTGATGGAATGGTCTGAAGCATCTTCTCAAGATCAATACACTTGAGCCACTATTATCATCCTATGGAATGGATCTAAAAACATCATCTTCTCAGGACCAAATATTCCTAATCTACAATTCTCCCCTGTGGAATGGGACATATATATATATATATGTAATACCTTGGTCCTGACTCGTGTATTCTTCCACTCTAAATCATTAGTATCTTTCTCATAGGTTATACTGTTATATTTTTATTTTATGATGAATAGGGGTTCCACTATTCTTAATTCTATGGAACAGACTAAAACACGTTCTGGAGGCAAAACACTCCCGATCCACTATTCTTTCTGGTGGAATAAAGATTAAAAAATATCACCTTATAGGAGAAAAATGCTCCCAAGAGACTATTCTCCCTAGTGGAACGAGAATATATATATATATCACCTTGGCCCTATTCACGCACTCTTTCACTTTAAGTGATTATTATCTTATTCAAGATAAATTCTCAAGCATCAAACACATTAATTTAGATAGACACATAACTCAGGTCCCCATCCTTAAATCTTTTCAAACTATAATCACACACCCTTTAGCATTCATCCTCCCATATTGATTATTCTACCTTAAATTACATTATCTCATCCTTGAATATCATTATTATTATCACACCCACATGATCTAACACCCACATCACACACACGTACGTTAAAAATATAATCTAAGGTATTATTCATAGAATTAATAAAAACCCTAATTTCATATATTAGCCATAATTCCTCCTATGAGACTCATATGATTACCAAATTCAATATACATCCTCATAATGCCCACATTAGTAATATATACCCCCAAAATTGCAGATTAACTCTAGGGTTTACACACAGAATGGTAAGATTATCCTTTTAAGTTATTATACCCTAATTATACCATCATTTTATTTAAGGAACCCAAAACAAACGATAATACCTCCAATCATTTCTCAGGATATCATTATCATAATTTAGTCCACCTAACACATAAAATACCATAATATCCTTATTATCCCATAATTACTAAAATACCCTTATGAACACAATAGCCCTTATTTTATAAATTCTTATACCTTCCACACAAATAATTTTCCAAATCTACCAATAATCATCATACCTCATAACATATGCTTATGCCCATTTATCATAGTTTATTTAGCCCATATTGCATGCCATAAGATATATTCCCACAATTATGTCATTAATATAACACTATCATATCCATACCTCTTACCTATTCTTACTTTATTTCAAACATAAGATCCATACCATCATAATATTATCATAAAATATCACGATCAATGTATATTAAAACAAATATCTACAATATTATGAAAAACACACGTAACCATACAAGCACATAACACAAAAGCCCCAAACATCGATTAGTATCCTTACCAATTAGGATACCGGGGCTCTAAGCACTTAAATCATAGACTTCCTCCTTTGAGATTACTGGAATACCACCTATAAAAAACAACAAAATCCATGGTTAGGCTCAAAGAGTTTAACCTAAGGAGAAAGTAAGGTAAAGAGGGTAAAAGTAAAAATAACCATCATTAAATGGAAGCTTGAGATGTGTGGGTAGGTAATAGAATGTTGGGTGGAGCTATAGTAAACATTTGGTGGTGTTTGGATAAGGTTTGGGGGTGAAAATAGGGGTGCACGCCTGAAAATAGTCTAGATGCACAGTTGTGCTGCAGGCGGTAGGATTGCACAGGGCTAGGCAATGCAAAGTGGCATGGTCATGCTTGATCACTGAGCAAACAGGTCACAAGTTGAACAGATGCGCATGGGTGTGCATTTGGGCGGTGACCTGTGTGTGGGCATGTGATAGGAAATTTTAGTGTTGTACGGATGTTCTTGAGTTAGTGCATAGGCCATGCATTTCTCAAAAACACAATGGGCAATAGGAAGAATAAGTGAAAAAAAGTGGTGGTTGGCAGCGATGGTCGGTGATGGTGCTAGGGAAGGTTGGGGTGACCTTGGTGTTTGGTCTACTAGTCAATGGGCAGCATGTAGTGGTGCACGGTGATAGAATTGGTGGTGCGTAGGCCAAAAATAGGGGACACATAAGAGGAAGAAGAAGAATAATAAGAATAAGAAGAAAAGATAAAGAAGAAAGGAGATGGAAGAGGAGGCTTATGTAGAGCGATTTGGACAGTTTGGGTAAGAAATGACACAAGAAAATAAGGGAGAAGGATAGCGTATAGTGTTTATATATATGTATACATGTGTGCATGTGTGCATGTGTTAGGGAAAAGGAAATCACTGGGGGGGATGTACGAGGAGTGATGGTGTAGGTCGAGCATTAGGGGTAGCACAGGAGATAATGGTTGAGTGTTAGGGAAATGAAAGATGATGGTGATGGTTGTGTGTATAAGTTACGTAAAGATAAAGAGAAGAAGAATGGTAGGGTGTAGGGTGTGGGCATAGTGGTGCAGATCGTAAGTGATAAGAGAAGTAAAAGGAGAAGAAGAAAAAGAAGAAAGGAAGAAGGTTGATGGGTGATGGGTGATAGATGGCTGCAGAAAGGTGATGGGAGATTGTGAGTGGAGAAGGAAGAGCAAGTTGCATGTGTAAATTGCAAAGAAAACAAATATTGCAGCGGGAGATGGAGAAGAAAGAAAGAAAAGGAGAAAGAAAAAGGAAAAAGAGAAGAAGATTGGGAATTAATTTATGTGATTTTTAGATTAGCCAAAATAGTTAGGATTAGCGGTAATTTTAGTGGGTTTGAGTTTGATTCACAGAATACGGTTTATCAAGGTTAAGGTTTTGGATTTGGTTAAAGTTTCAAGATTAAAAAATTAGGTTAAGGCTAAAATAAGATTTTTTTTTTAAAATTATAATCAAATTAGGGTGTTAATAATATGGGATTAGGCTAAGTAAATTTTTGGGGTGTTACAATATAAGTCCTAGTTTAGTCATGAGAACCTATGGAAACTTGTGAAGGATCATCTAAAATGGATGGCAATGAAAGAGGGTACTAGGAAAGGTTTCATTTCTAAGTGAGTAAAATTTTAGAGTGAAGTGCGTACATCGATTCATCTATTGTTGATACTTCAAAGATTGAAGTTCAAAAGATACGACCTATAGGCCAGAAGGAAACAAAGCAAAAGGCTAAAGGGAAGGAAATAAAAAAAAAATATGCAACAACTTAATTATGGACAATCTTATGGAATTTGCATGGAAAAGGAATGTAATATTAGAGCAAATGGAAGCACGGTTTGACTAGAAGGAGAATGATAGGGAGACAAAAAGGTTATTAAAGGAATGAGAACTAGATATGATTATAATTTATAATGACATGTCTAATATTACTGGATAATAGCTCCCAAATCGTCAAATATTTTATTCAACATTTATAAGAAAGATGATGGAGAATCCTTAATTTAATTATATTAGATGGTTTAGTTGGTGGTTTATCTCCAATTTTAAAATTTGTAATATTTTTGTAATGTGTGCATGTGATACTGTATTGTTTGATTCCCTTTTACACTTATTTGTCATGGTATTATCATATCAAAAAAACCAAAACAAATATGTGCACATGTGACATTGTATCATTTGACTTTCTCAAACACTTATCTGGCATAGTATTGTTGAAATACCCCAAAAATTCTAATTTATGAATTATGGCAAATAATAATTAAATAGGAAAATTTAGAAAATAAATTATTTTATTAAATAAAGAGGAAATTAATTGAGGAAAGTAAAGAGAAAATAATAAATAAATTCTTTAGAAAATTTTGGACATTTTACTAATTAAAGTGGAAGTTAAGGAAAAATTATCCAAAATAGCCCAATTAATCTAAAAATAAATTTAACTATTATACTTAAATTAATTATTATTAAAATTAAATATCTAACTTAAATATAAATAAAAAATACCAAAATACCCAATCCACATATTTTCCCTTTTTTTTCTTCTTTTCTTTCTTTTTCTTCTCTTTTTCCTTTTTCTTTTCTCCTCCCCCCTCGACCTGGGCCACCCTGTCGCGCGGCCCAACTCCCCTGCGCAGCCTAGGCCAGTTCCGTTCCCCCCTTTCTTTTTTCTTTCCTTTCCCGGCCGGTCCGGTCCTCTTTTTCTTTTCTTCTTTTTCTCCCTGAGCCACCCGGTCCTGAGCCCTCCTTCTTCCCCGAGGCGTGGTGGCGACCGAGGAACTGCAACCCCAGCGCTCTGCCGGCCGTGCACGCTGCCACCGTCCTCCCCTTCCCTCTTCTATCGTTTTCTTTAACCAATTCGACCCCAAACGACCCTTTTCCCCTCTCCCAAGCAACCTGCCCCTTTCCCTTTTCCTCTTCCCTCGACCTTACCGCCCTATCATGGCAGCACCGCCTCGACTGCCACCACCGGCAGGCATGCCTGGCACCTGCACATCCTTGTCTTCTTCCCCTTGTCCTTGCCTAGCCAATTGACCTATATATATACCCCATAGCCTACCTTAATTCAAAATTTTGGACCTCGAAACCCTAGAGTCAGCCATCCTCGCCGCTGCCCCGTTAGACAAGCCGTCTGCCGCCGCTGCCTATCTCCAACGGTCAAAACACCCCCAGAACCGACCCTTGCACCACCCTCTACTTAACTAGACCCTCCTTGCTCCTCGATTTTTCCTACACGAGCCACCCCAACCATGCAAAACCGCCAACCCAATTAACACACTTCCAGCCCCTACTGTCCTTCGCACCGCCTTCCGCCACAGCCAGCGCCACCTCTACCCTCCAAAAAACTAGGGGAGCCTCCTCTACATCCCCACACCTCCCTTTCTTCCTCCTCCCTTCCTTATCCTCCTCCCACCTCTATTCTTCTTCTACCACCTCAAACCTCCACAACCGTCGCCGCCGCTGGTGCCACCACTACCTTAGGTGGTCCTCCAACTTTCCCCAAACCTTAAACTCATTTTGTACAAATATTAATTATTTAATAATATTAATGGTATTATCTATATCATCATCATTATTATTATTATTATTATTATTATTATTACCATTATTATTATTATGATTATCCTTATTGTTACTATTATTATTATTATTATTATTATTATATTTATTATCTTGTTAACATTGTTAATATTAACTTTACCCATTATCACTTTCATTATTAATATAGATACTTGGACCCTTATATTACTATTATCATTTTGATTACTATATTATGGTTATTATCATTATTATTACTATGCTTAACGTTATTATTATTATTATTATTATCATTATTATTTATTTATTACTATTATTATTATCATTATTATTACTATTAGTATTATTATTGTTGTTGTGGTTGTTGTTGGCATTGTTAATAATATTACCATTATTTCTATTATTATTAATGTTATTGAAACCAAAATTAGCATGTTTCCCTTTGGTCACTATAGAAGAAGAATATCCAACCTTAGTATTATTACGATTATTATTATTCAAACCTTGCTAATACTATTCGTAATGCCCTTGTTACTAACATTATTACTTTGGTATCATTATTAGTTATTACTAGTACTATTGTTATTATTTTGCTAATATTATTATAATAAAAACATTCGAACCCTTATATTATTATTATTATTATTATCCCAAATACAACTAATATCATTATTATCTTTAATAATATTAGTGCCTTGTTAGTAATACTATTATTATAATATTATCTTACCCTAGAACCATTATTAGCCTTAACCTTAAAAATGATAGCGATTCTATTTCTAAGAGCATGGGTATTACTACTACTACTATTATTATTAGCACTATTTTATTTTAACAAGTATTAGTACTATCATTAGAAGGAATAAAGCTATTAGGTTGATAATATAAATATAGTTATGAATAATAACATAAGTACATTTTAACTAATAATAACTAGTAGGCTAGCTTGATGGAAAGAAAACCCTAGTTTTCACTTATAAAACTCCGTGTAATAATAAAAACCTAATCTTAGACTAAAATAAGAAATAATAGTATTTTCGGGTAGAAGGGAACCAACCATTAGTCTTATCCTCCTATAGGTGAATCAAGCCAAAGTCCCAAAGAGTCGTAGGAGCGTGCTCCAAGCCCGGCGTCGCTTTAGGTAGGGACGTAACTAAGGCCTTTTGTGTGTCTATATGCATTATGTGCTTCGCATGCTATGTACCCTATGTTTATCATTATTAATTATGTCGTGTGTGGCATGACATGGAGTTGAAGTATGTGTGGTGTGTTTACATGGCATGTGTATTATGTATATGTGATGATATGTGTCGTGATCCTGTAAAACATGCATGTGAGGGAGTTGATGTGTTTTGTGTGGGAGAAAGGTTTAAAAAGGAGGATGGGGAAAGAGATTGACCAAGGGAGGTGAGTCGACCTTATTATTTTAATGATCTATGAGTGGCAGAATAAAATGGATAATTCTAGGGTTCATATGGGAGATTCTAATTTATGATCTTATGTGGAAGAATCTATCTCATGATCTTGTATGGAAGAATCTAATTTGTGGTTATGAATGGGGGAATCTAATCAATTGTATTATATGGACAAATCTTTGGGTTTTATATGGTTTGAATCTAGGGTTTGGTATGGATGGATCTTTGGTTTTGTGTGACGAAATCTAGGGTTTGCATGGTGGTATTAGGGTTTGTATGGTGGTATTAATGGTTGCATGGTGGTATTAATGGCGGTATGGTGGTATTAGGGTTTGCATGGTGGTATTATGGTTTGTATGGTGGTATTAATGGTTGTATGGTGGTATTAGGGTTTGCATGGGAGTTATTGATTGTATGGGATTTAGGGTTTGTGTGAAAAGTTTGAGAGGTTGTATGGGATGTGTAAAGGTTGCATGGGAGTGAAATTTACGTATGAAAGGTTGATTTGGGAGGTAAGGAAGGTAATGCAAGTATTATTTGGGTGTTTGAACTGTTGGACGGAAAATAGTACGTGGAGTGTTATAAGGGTATGGAGGAGCCAGAATTAGGGTTTGGAGTGATTAACTTTGGGTTGTTGTGATTAAATAGGGTTAGAGTAGCTAATTGTGATTTATAGTGGTTAATTAAGGTTTGGAATGGCTAATTATGGTTGTTATGGTAAAATAGAGTTTGGAGTGGTCAACCACGGTTTGGTGTGGACAATTAGGGTTGGTTATGGCTGCTTAGAGTTTTTGTGTTATCATGTGTACTTATTGATTAAAGTGTAATTATGATTGTGGAATTTTATTATTTGTGAGGTGTGAAGTATAAAGAGAATGATTCGTACATGTACATGGTGAGAAATTTTGAATAAGATACTTAAGACATTAATCACGTAAAGTGGAAGATGTTGAGCCGGACCCAGACCGGTCCACCAGCAAATAATAGTGGCAGGGTATGTTACCCTCGTGACCGGTCCACCGGCTATAATAGTGGCAGGGCATGTGCCCTCGTGACCGTTCCACCGGCTATAATAGTGGGGGATACCGTGCTCAACAAACCGATCATAATAATGATAAGACATGGGAAAGATACGAATATTTACAATGGAACACCTTGTGATTCGGGGCCAGACCGGTCCACCGGTAAATAATAGTGGCAGGGTATGTTACCCTGGCGACCGGTCCACCGGTTATAATAGTGGCAGGGCATGGCCCTCGTGACCGTTCCACCGGCTATAATAGTGGGGTTCCCGCACTCACATGGACTGATAAAGACTATGATGTGAATTGATTATAATTATCAGAGATCTGATGAAAAAGTTATCTGGTTCATACCCGGTATTGTTTATCTGTGTTATTGCATGCTATCTACGTAATTATGCTATGTCTGCTATGTCATGTATCTCTGTGTATGTGGGTCTTAGTACGTCTGTTACCTTACTCAGTACGTAGCGTACTGATCACCCGTTTCATGGGTGCCGCTCATTCCCAGGAGCAGAAGACCCATTTGAGCTTGCGCAGGTAGGGGATGATGACTTCGATGCCTACGATACTTATGAGGCATCGGATAGGGCTGAGCGATGAGCCCAAACCTGACTTGGGGATCGAGAGCGACTCGGTCGGACTTTGTTTCCTTTATTTGACCCTGTATTATCATATTTAATTGTGTTATCGTACTATTCTTTATGTTTTGAAAAACTCTAGTCACGTACTCTTTGGTTTGTAACCCTGAATCGCACTCTGATTTCTATATGACTTGTGTTTTATTAATGATTCGTGTTTAATGTTAACTTTATTTAGCCTTAGCACTTAGTACTGGAACGGTAGGAGTGAACCGATCTGGTACTAAGTGTGGCGGTAATGCCCTTGAGTTTACGGTTTTATCCTTTTGCTTCCGCTAAACCCTTTTAATTAAACGAAATTTTTCAGTAGTAAATTTGGGGGTGTTATAATTGTCATATCAACAAACCCAAATCAAATATATTTGTATGATATTGTATTATATGATTTCCTCTTACACTTATTTGTCATGATGTTTACATATCAACAAACCTAAATCAAATATGTGTGCATGTGATATTTTTCTATTTGATTATCTCTTACACTTATATCATGAGGCCTATAAATAGATAACTCTTCTACTTATATACCCACAACCTACCTTCTTTAAAATATAGAAGGAAAAAATAAAATCACATTTCTCACATCTTATTCAAATAGTTATCCATTTTTCTTAAACAACAATGTTAAATAATTCATCCTTTGATTATTCTACTACACTTAAATATGTATTTGTTACTGAAGCAATGGTTACTATACTCGAAGATTGTATAGTCAAAATTGAGAGGGCCAACCATAGTAGAAGAGAATGATAAGTCTACATGGAATAGGGTCGAAAAGAAGGCTATTAATAATTATACAATGATTATTCCTATGATATTCCAACATACAATGAATCACATTTTTCTCATATATTTAGAGTGAGAAGAAACCTATGTCTCTTGGTTGTTGACGTAGTTACTAATCATTGTCCATATTTTCAAATGAGAGATGTTCCAATTGGTAGAATGTGCACATGGAGAATTCACAACTCTCAACTACTTAAGATGTTGAATGTACATTTGGAATGCTATAAGGATGGTTTGCGACTTTTTTTGCGGTCAGTCATATATTTTAGACATGGAGAGAATGAATTAGATAATGTATGCATGGATTATATTACATATTTTCAAATGAGAGATGTTCCTCTGAATATTTTTTTACAATGACAATAATAATGTACCACCTCCTAAGGTTAATCATGGACCAATGGTAAACATAAATTTATATTTTTAAAGAGTTTCTTAAGTTATAAATCATATTTTGGCTCACTAGCTTAGATCATATTTGGTTAAATACATCTAGCAATCTAAGCTTGATAATTAGAGTATGTGATTGTATTGGTTCTATATGTTATGATATTTATGTACATTGCATTTATTTATTTTTTGTGATATTATTGCATCGAATTAGATGCATCTATTGTTAAGATAATATATTGTATTTATATTTTTTTTGTAATATTTATATAATAATAACAAAATTATGATATAATTGATAAAAATAATTGGGTTTAATAAATTTGAAGTAGTTGGTGTAGAGTAGAAAATTAAAATTGAGATAAATTGATAAATATAAAAAAGTATAGGGAGAAAATAATTGAATAATACAGTTATGTACTGAAAATTTATATTAGGAATATGGAAGCTCTCAAACAAAATACTTTTTTTAGAGTAATATTTTGATAGCTTAAAGAGTTATATATTTTTTAATTAAAGAAATGGTTGAACCATTAAGCGTGGTCTCGCACACTAGAAAAATCGGATCGATGGTCAGACGCCCATGGAGGTGTGGTTTCCTGGAAACTGTAAATGAAAAACAAAGGGTAGAAAAGTCAATATTTGGACTTAGAGAACAACTGAGCAAGAAATGTCTCCTAGGAAATGCATATATATATACGATGCAGCACTTTGCACTCATAGATCACTGCCATGAACCCCCGCACCATATCCAAATTAATTACAATCTCGAGAGAAAAAAGGTGGAACAAATTAGAATTTGCAAGTTAGCCGCGGCCACCCGCCAAAACACCACAAGAAAAAAAAAAGGAAAGAGGGGATAATGGACAGAAAGCTATCTGATGCAGCACTCCAAGGTAACGTTTCAGAGTTAATAAATATACTAAGAGAAGATCCACTAATCCTCCATCGATGCACTACTCTCCAAACTAAATCCCCACTACACATATCCGCCGAGCTCGGATACTATTCTTTCTCAAGAACTTTTACGACA